>CM057814.1:83237407-83837407 GCA_030067965.1 Latrodectus elegans | reverse complement strand
CTAAAGTCTTTCTTGAGTGTAATCATTGTGTTTTTCTAATTATTTTGATTCCAGCGTGTGTTTTAAAAATACTGTGAAATTTAAACAGCGTTTAAGTAATAATTTTTTGTTTCACAAAAATTAGCATCACTTGATACAACTGTATTTAAAAATATCTTTAAAGTTTAGTTTTATCACTTTAATAAATTAAAATCCCATTTTTTGACATTATATATTTTATGGTGCATGTTTTTTGACATGATATGGAACTGTGCTAAATAACTAAGTTTATTTTGACTAGAATGAATCGTTCATTATTGTGTTCATTATTATTTTAAATAAAAATTATCACAATACAAAAAAAAATTAAAAATAATAGCAGTATTTTTCTTAAATTTACAGTGCTATAATAATCTAATAAAAATTTGTTTGAAGTGATAATTTTAATTAAGCTAAGCTATTCAAATCAATTAATTTTTAAATTTTAAAAATCCTTTGTCATTTGAAAAATATAAGAAAGAACTAAAAAAATGTATTTGGCACTAAAAAAGTATATGAAAAAAAAGGCTCTTGATAAATAAAATTAAACAATTTTTAATGTTGACGTATCTCTAGTTTTTCTAACATAGAGTAGGATTTTATCTTAGTTTCCCTATTAACAATTAACTTTTAAGTACTCTAAATACTAAATTTAATCATTCATTTATTTAAGTTAAGAGAGATTAACTGATTACTGAATAATATCGTTCAAATTATGATTTTACTATGCAGTCTCTACATGCCTGTAAGATGTTCTATAAATATTAATAAAATTTATTATTGAAATAACATATGTTGCTTTTTTAAAATTGTGTGTTGTTGCAGTCTAAAGAACAAACTTAATCCTTCATTAAGATATAAAGGATTAAAAACTAATCAAAAATAATCGAAATACTTTATTTAATGGAAAATTTATGATTTATATGAAAACACAATCTCCACACAGATAAAATAATTGTTATTACGCTACAAATTTGCATAGTTATTCCATTCTTATCTACATTTATTATTTAAATTCAAATTTCGCTTGAATCCACTTGTAGAAGATTCGCTCACTTGGAATGTTTTAGCAAATTGATTAAGTTTTTAATTTTTTTTTCCTTATATTTTATTAATGTTTGGAAAACTTTTTCTCAAGAAAAGAGCTATGGAAATAAAGTGAAATGAAGAGATAATTTGATTAATCAGTATGTTGAATTGAGGTCTTCTAGAGACATCGGATGCATTTTAGATGTGATTAATTAATTGTCACTTAACAACAAAATGATAAACAGTAGTACTACAAAATGTTAAGACAAAACAATGAATGCTCAAAAGGAATTTATCAGGCAATTCAGTGATTCAAATTTTAAAAATTTATGCGTTGTAAAATGTTTTAATATAATCTGACTTCTGTAAAAGTAATTTTCACCATTTTACTATTTTTACATATGATAATAGTGATATCAAATTACTTGCAAATTAAAATAATTTATGTTCTCGTGTATTGAAACGATAGTCACATCAGGGGAATTAAAACTCCCGTACCTAAAGACACTAAAAATTTATCATATTCTGCATTATTAAAACAATAGTGAGAATATAATCAATAGTGGTAAGATAATCGCATAAATGGGGACGATAAGGAAATAAAAATGTAATTATTTTGGAATACTGAAAATGCATTACCTTCTGTAATCTATATTCTTTCGGTTACATTACAATAATAGAGAAGATAAATAATTTAGTCGTAAGATAATGAAATCAAACTATTTGCATTTTAGAATATCTAAGATGCATAATTTTGTAGCATTGAAAAATAATGAAGATATTGTAATAAATAGTGATGATAATGTCATCAATAATGACGGTAATGGAATCAAAGTATCTGTACTTTAGGACATTGAGGATGCATTATATTTTGTAGTATTTGAAAATAAAGTAGATCTCGTTTTTCTGTCAGAAGGTATAAAAATGATTTTTTTTCTTTGGTAAGATTAAATTATTCATGCAAAATTTATTCTGAGACAAATATTTTTATAACATATTATATGAAATAATTTAATTAATAAATCAAGTTTACATTTGATAATTAATATGAGTAACCAAAAACAGAAGTACTAACAGTTAATACACTTAGCTTACACAATAACACATTCCATAAATGATTGAACCAAACGATACCCAACTTAAGTGGAATTACAGGTTTCAAATCGAAAACAATTTTGCATAAATCTATCTTAATCAAAATTAATTTAAAATAATCTGAAAAATTACATCTCTCAATGAGGGGAGGATAAAAATATCCAAAAAAAATATATATATATGAATTTTTTTGTACGAGAAAAGCTTTAAATCATTCTTATGGATGATTTAACCTTTATTTTTTCTCTTCATTTCCAAACGATAACGATAAATTTGCTCAAAAAATGCATGTCAATATGCCTAATGTTGCGTAAAACAATTCTCGTTGAATAATGAGGCGGCCAATATTCCTCTATAAAAACACGGTTAACATTCGTTTTTAAGATCCATCGAACATGAGCGAAATAAATTTGATTACACAATAATAACAATCGAAGAAGCTAGAAAAAAAAATATTTTCCCGTTCTTTTTCCTTCATTTTTTTTTCCTTCTTCAGTATTTAAATTTTTCACTGGGATTCCATCTTCTTTTTTTTTTCCCCGTCATTTTTTTTAATTCCCGGGAAGCTATATATTTATCAAAACGGGCTGCGAAGGAATATATTTAATTCCAGAACACACACTCCAGTTTTTATCGCCTCATAGCAACATTAAGAAAAGGTTAATGATAAAGAAGTTGTATCTTAAATATACACACTCGCTTTTGATCGGGGAATTTTTTTCTTCTTTTCCAAATGAGTGGGTGTGAGGGGGGTCCTAAATAAATGCACACTTCATTCAAGGCTTTTTTTTTTTCCATTTTTTTACACTCCAGGTTATTTTTTTTTATATAAACTACTCTTTCTCCCTACTTCAAACTATAATCATTACATTCTACAGTTTTCGAACGAGTCGGCTTTTTTTTTTCCCCACTTCTATTCCCTTTTCTCCTTTTTATACCTCTTTTTTTCCCTCTTTTTTATCATTCATCTAAATTCAAATTTAGATAAGCTTATTAAATGAGTCCGTTCTAGAGTCAGAGGGATTGCCGAGGGAAAAAATGCCATAGGACGTTGTTACGAGAATAGGAAATACAGAATCAAGAGCGAAAGGAACCCTAAATGTGGATACACATATATTTAAAGGGCAATGTTACCTTCCTCTCCCCCATTTGACGAACTGCAATTGTTTGACCCCTTTATGTTTTTTATGATTGAAATTGAAATGTTTTCTCTGCTTTAAAATTGTTTCTATAGATTTGAAATGAAATAAGATAAAAGAGAATAATTACTAAATTTGAGATATGGTCTCATTTCTTTTAACATCATTTTAAAATATAATTTTTTATTTCTCGGAATTAAATATGAAAGAATATTATATTTCATGCTAACACTTTTGTTAATTGGAATAAATTTATCTAAATAAAATATTTTTTTTTTAAGAAATGATAAATATTTTGTAAAAACATTTTTTTTAAAAAAAATTTCTTAAATATTTTACAAAAAAGCAAATAAATATTTAACTCATGAAAAAAAAAATTTATTTTCTGCTTAAACTCTCTAAATTTGAAGAATTATGTTAAAATTAAATATATTTTCCATGCTTTGCTATAGTTGAATAATTTTTAAAATAATAATGATATGGAAATTACTTACTCTTTTAAAACTAGTTTTAAATTTTGGTTAGTTTGATTTCAAAATTTAAACTTCATACTTTTAGAAATAATAATTTTTTTAGAAGGTTTTCTCATATTTTAGGAAACAGAATTTTAAACATTTTTATGTTTCTTTAATTTTTATTGTTTATGATTCGAGATAATTTTGATGGCAAAACTAAATCAATCGATTAAATCATGTAATTGCAGACACTATGTACAATGTCACCAATTAAATGAGCTCACCGAAGAGGAGTAGTAACTAACTACATATTATTAACAGATAGTTAGTTAATATCCACTGCCGGCCAACTTGTCTAGTGGTCAGCGTCCCTGACTACAGTTGGGGAGGTCCTGGGTTCGAATCCCGGTTCAAGCATGGATGTACTTTCTCTCTCTCTATCTTGTTTTTGTCCTCTCTGCTTGTGTGTGAATGAGGTATGAATGATTGCCTACCTATAAACGGGTCTCTATGGCATGTGTGTGTACTGAAGAAGTCGGACTCCACACCAAATAAGGTTTAGTTGGAAAAGTGGAGCAGCACACCCCAATTTGGCAGCCTAGCTGGCACACGAGAACAACAACAATGAATATACACTACTTGGATGGGGAATTACAGATTCAGTCCTAAACGCTCTTGAACAAAGTGAAATGGGAATTGCATTTCTGCATTCTGTATACGAGTAAATTTCTATCGGCGTGGGTGCTTGAGAATTTCCGGGCTTTTTTTCTCTTGCGACAACTCAATGTGATCCCTTATCCATGAAAAGTTATGCAAGACAATAAGATTAAATGAATGTTAAAAAATCTTACAGTATACCCTTTACATGATATCGAATCTATTGAATAAAATAATGAAGTCAATTTTTCAGATTTATAGGATATTTTTTATACAGATTGAATTAACAATAATCCTAAATTTTCTCATTATTTTGATTATTTCAAGTCATTTATTTTAAAGATAAAAATAAATGCTTTTTAAACAAAAAGTTTCCAAGGTACATTTGATTTATATTTCCCAAATTATGTCCGTAATATGTCTAACAAAATATGAAAAGCATTGTACTTAAAAAGTATATGTTTTTAACTAAGAATTTTCTTCGAAGTGTAAATTCAAAATTCAATTATTGAATTTTTCCAATTTTTTTATATCTTTGCATTAAGCAATTAAGTAAAAACTTTTTATATAAACTTTACACACTTTTTAATACTTTAATGTGTTATCATCACTTTTTCCTAACTAAATAATCTTAATTTACATTAGAACAACTCCTTAGAGAATGGTGTAATAAAGTATGAGTTTCACTAATATTTTAATTTATGCTTATTTAAAATTATTTGTGAAAAATAATTTGATGATAGCTCATTAGGATTGATCAATATCCTTAAGAATTTCTAATTCTGAAACCACATTGATATAGAGCATAGTTTATTTTTTATTTTAAAAAGGGCAACATCACAGCGCTTAAGTCATTAGTTCACTGGCTTTCAATATTTATTGACAATCTCTTCATATTAAGAAGTTGCAATCAACTTATTTAAATGTTCAAAAATCATTGGTTCATTAGAGTCACATTGAATACAGTTTGAGGAATCCCATATGAAATAGATGGAAAATCTTACTTATTGAATTTAATTCTCATGTTATATGAAGTCTACAGAAAAACTATCTTCTCTAAGGCCCATCCTTTCTGGATTTAAAAGAATCTGTAAATAACCACTTCAACTGATTATTAAATCCAACATTAGCAAGAAGATATTATCTTGTAAAGGAAGATAAAGCAAGACGTTGATCATTGCATTTTTGGTAAATTTTATACATTTTGCAAGAATCTGTGAAATCTGTGTGAAATAAAGAGGATAGAAAATTTCATAGTTATCTAAACACATGTTTGATTCCAGGTTATCCACAATCTACAGAAAAATAACTGCAATATATTTTTTTTTCCATTTTAGTTTACCACGAATAACTCAAAGTGAAATTGATGTCGTCGTAATAACTGCTTCTATAGAAGCTGAGTCCGAATTATTTAAGAAAGAAGTCCTAAACTTGGAAGTGATTGGATTTAAATCGGATTTTCGATGATCAACAACAGTTGCAGTTAAGGTACAGGCAAGCGAAATTGAGATAATTATCTCTACCGTTGTATCATCGATGCAGAAGGTTCGTGGACGTGTACCAAATTATTGTCATTTCGCAATCACTTTTTTGTTTTCCCTCGATCGATATTCCGATAAGAAGCGGGAAAAATATCATTCCAGCACAGCTGCATCAACCGTTGCATCAAAAATGTGACTGTGGACAAACAGCGCGCAGAAATTTCCGACTTGACATAATCAGATAAGACGCTGCAGATTTCATGCGACACCTCTGAATGCTTATCGGAAAACTCCACTTTGCCCATCAGTTTCAGGAAAAAGGTAAGATAATAAGTGATAAGATTTTTAAAAAGACAAAGTTACAGCCTCCTTATATGGTAATTTTTATGCAATTTAAAAGTCCCGGTTTCATGATAAGACACTAAAGGGTGGGGTATGTTTGATGTAGTCGTTGGCAGTGCGATAACATCTTGCTATCAATGAGTCTTAAACCTACATCAAAAATGAAAAGGAATAAAGTAATCTTGATACCTTGTATAGGATAAAACAATTATTCATTAAAATAAAAGGTTTACAAAGAAAACATATTCCCTACGAAAATCATTATATAGAAATTTACTTGATACGTTCATTCCTCTTATTTAAATATCACTTACTATAAAATTTCTTCAATTATTTTCAACATTATTAAATTATCATTAGTGATAATCCTATTCATAACTAATTAAAATAACAATATTTTAAGTTGGAAAAATTGGCACTCGAGGGATAGCTTTTCCATTTAAAACTATTGAAAGTTTACAAGAATCTTAGAAATTGTGAAGTCAAATTCGAAGAAAGGATACTCTTAATGGCTCTTTTAAACGTTGAGAAACGTTTAATTGATTAGGAATTTTTCAGAAAAAATTGCATTTTGAAGAATAAATAATAAGTTTTTAATATTTTAAATAACCAGATAAGAAACTATGACAAAATTCTCAATAGTTTCATAAATTTTTCATTAATTAGACCGAATGCTGGAAGATATTGATTGATTAAGAAAATAATAAAAGTGGTTAAAAACTACAAAAAAGCAGTATAATGAAGAATAAATAAGATGTCTGTAATTTCTAAGTAGCTATATACTGATTTTTAAGAAATATTTTGATGGCTTCATTACTCATCCATTGTCTAAATAAAATATTGGAAAGCATTTGGTTGCTTAAGAAGATTAAGATCTGTGGGAAGAGAGTAGTATATTAAAGAATTGAAAAAATGTCTGTAACTTCTAAATATAGTCTAATACGACTTTCCTACAAAACTCTTAATTGCTTCTTAAAGTTTACATTGACTTGATATAACGTATTTGATTGGTTAAGAAGATGGAAAATAATTAAAAACTGTGTGGTAAAAAACTGTACGTTGAATAACGAGTAAGATATCCTTCACTTCCCAATAACCACTAGATACGAGATTCTCCGAGAAACTATATAGCTATTTGATCTTTCATTGACTAGATAGAATGTTGGAAGGTATTTGGTTGCTCATAAAGATAAAATTATGGACCTTTATAAAAAAAAAAACTCTATACTGAAGAATGAATTAGATGTCCGTAATTTCCAAATAGCAAGGAATGAATTTCTACAAAACTTTGTTGTAGACTAACCAGAATTAGGAAAAGTCTTTATCGATTCAGAAAATGAAAGTGCTCAGATTAGGAAATTGTGAGGAATAAATTATGTATCGAAGAAAGAGTGATATATGTTTTTTTTTCTATCCAATGAGCAAGACAAGATTCTAAGAAAAGCATTTATAAGTTAAAGACAATTCTATTTATAACATAGTTTTCCTATTGATTAAATGGAATGAAGAACAGCATTTTATAGTTTAAGAAGATGAGAAGTGATAAAAATTATAAAAAAATAACTGAGAATTGAAGAATGAATAAAAGTTCAGAGAGTTTTTAATGGAAGGGAATAAGTTAGTGATAGTATTTCATGCTCCCAAAGTATAGGTCTGAGGTTCGATACTCGTGCTGATCCCGTCTCAGTCTTTCATTCCTTCAGTGGGTCTATAAACTGAGTATCAAGCTTGTTTGAGAACTAAACACTGGGGGTTTCACATTAGACTTGTACCCCAGGGCCTCTCAGTCAGGAAAACAGAGATTAACACTGTAGACCTTGGCCCACATGGGCTGTCATGCCACTGAGTTTAGTAGTTAGTTACTCTGAAGTCTCAAAAGAATTGATATGAGCATCAAAAAAGAACGAGCTTCTCTTGTAATTTTATGATGATTTAGCATCAATTCATTTTGATAAGTGAGCATCAATATATAATTATATTCCTTTGATAAAACTATACGCTTTCATAATTATAATTAATTACGATAGTATCAATAATAACAGCGTGAATTTTTCAATTCATACTAAAGTCAAGAGAATGTTTTAACGTAGTGCGAATAAATAATTTAGAGAATTTAATACCAAATTAGAGCAACAGGTATGAAGACATCTAAAGAAACTCTTTGTGACTGCAAAATATGCAATCACAAAAGGTTAAATTCAAGAAAAATGTTTTTATAAAATATCATTTATTTCATTATTGTTAGTTACGGCTTTATTTTGGATCATTATATTAAATATACAATTAGTTTTTCTCTTTTGTGTAATTTCCTTAATCCTAATTAATGTAATTTCCTCTGAATAGTTTCTATTTGTGTACAGGAAGAAATTGTATATAAAGGAACACAATCGAAGAAATAAACAAGAGACATAAAGAATGTATTAACCATTGCAGATCATTCCAAGTAGATAAATATGTAAATAATAATTCCAATGTGCTAAATATGTAATAAATAATATCAAAGCTATTAGCTACAATTTAATTTATTGCTGCTATTGTATATTTATGTTTAGTATGCAAATGATGCCTCTCTTTTAATTTATTTAACAAGATGAACAATTTATGTACAAGAATAATATGTAAATACATATTTATTTTAAGTAGTTTCTATTTATATGCAAGAAGAAAGTGTACACAAACGAACATTATAGAAAGGATATACAAAAGATACTAGGAATGTTTAGAAGCTTATATGTAATTGAAAGTTGCTAAATATGTAAATCAACGGAATTCTAAGAAAAAGACTGTTAGTATGGGACATCCATATAATTGTTTACACTCATGTCCATAAATTAAGGATAATTCAGAATCACACAGAAATTGAACTCTAAAATAAAAATCATTTGGGGAGGAAATATTCTGGGTTTTAAAACTAACCTACTTGTTCAGAATGTAACCATGATAGGCCATATCTATCTATCTATGATCTATATATCACATATAACTATCTATAGGGATGTCATTCTGGAACAACATGTGCATTTGTTTCTGGCGCCATGGGTGCAGAATTTCTGTTTATGGTTGACAACACCCGTCCTCACCGTACAAACATTGTAGATCTCAATCGGAGGATGTTACCCGTACGGACTGGCCAGCATACTCACCAAACTTCAATCCAATAGAACATGTGTGGGACATGCTTCGTCGTCAAATTGCAGCCCGTCAACCCCCTCCCACATGTCTACTGGAACTTGAGATCATTGCTTAATGAGTGGTGTAATATTCCCCAAGATCAGGTCGATAATTTGATACGCAGCATGCCTAGGTGTTGTGCGACCTGTATTGCATCGTCTGGGGTGCACACTATGTATTAATCGTAATACCAACCATGTTATATTGTTTTTTGTAAATAGGTTCTCTTTTGAGATTTGCTCCAGGGAGTAAAAATCTCAATTTTCCTTAATGATGTGATGTCAAACATACAGAATCTTTTTTGCTCTTTACCTTTTGTTTAATAAATAGACTTTACAAATAAGTCATTCGTTTTGCTTCTGTCTCTTTCTTTGCCTGAACTTGCATTATCTTTAATTTATGGACACGAGTGTACATTAATAGTACTAAAATAGCAATCAATTATTTAAGAAATAAAGTATATCAATAATGATCTATCAGCTCCTTGTTTATATTTTAATCAAGTGGCATTTTGAGATGTCATGTTAATTCTAATTATAATTTGTACATTTGAGCGATTATTTAGGTATGATACATGGTGTAGGGTCTGCTTTTATAATTCAACATACAATTAAATGTTATTTTGCAACATTATAACGAATAATTCATATGCTTAGTTAAATTTTATGTTATTAAAACCACACAAATGAATATTAATTATCAAAAATAGCTAGAGTGAGTTAAATACTAATAAATTCTCTTTTTACCCTTAAAATTTTATATATATATATATATATATATATATATATATATATATATATATATATATATATATATATATATATATATATATATATATATATGTATATATATATATATATATATATATAAATATATATATATGTATGTATATATATATATATATATATATATATATATATATATATATATATATATATATATATATATATATATATATATATATATATATATATATATATATATATATATATATATATATATATATATATATATGTATGTATGTATATATATATATATAAATATATATATATATATATGTATATATATATATATATATATATATGTATGTATATATATATATATATATATATATATATATATATATATATATATATATATATATATATATATATATATATATATATATATATATATATATGTATATATATATATATATATATATATATATAGTGGTTTAAATTTATGATATTTTTTCTAAATAAGGATTGTGCTTCTATAAAAAAAACGATGTTACTGTGTATGAATTTAAATTTTTAATGATAATTTTAGTAAATTTTAAATAATATTTTATTTATAGTAAATAAAAACATATACATTTTGATAGAAGTTTGTTGTATTTCTATATTGTATGAAAGCTTTTCTAAAAAGACCGATTTTTAAGAAACTATTGTGATTACATACTATTCCAAAACTGTTTTATCAAAATTTTAAATATTATTTTACTGAAATTATAAATATTTTTTAACAATTTAGTGTTAAATATGTTTTACATATTCGTAGTATGTATGCAATTCAATTTCAAATGCTATGAAGAATATAGTCATAGTTCAGGAAAAGGTAATATGTATTTGACGATGATTTTATATCTAATGATGCAATCATACAGTTGAATTGATATCATTAAATATCCTTAAATTGATGGTTGAGATCAATCTTTTGACATTCGTGATAAGGAAATCAAATGTTTCAATTAATATGCAATCGAAACATGGACTTTAATAGCATCATATTTAAATGTAATCTTAACTTTAATCACTGATGATTAATGATAAAATAGGGGGCATTTCATTTACATTTATCATAAAGTCATATTTGAATTATATGTTTGATTTCTTAGCAAAACAATTATTCATTTTTTTTCCTTTTGGACGTGAATTGCTACAAGCATGATTGTAAATCATTTACATGACAAAAATAACCTATTGCAAATTGGTTAATTTCTATGGAAAAATGCTAAACTATACCCAATATTGATTGAAGATTATAAAGTGTCGCTAAACACGTAATAAATTACTTAAAATGTAATAAGCATTTCTTTACGTTTTTTGAATAACTTAACATATAGTGTAATACGAATTACAATTGTTGGGTGTTTGGTTGCCATAGTTAATTCTAAAATATTTTGATTAATTGAGTCGAAAATAATCAAATTGATTGAAGTATAAACTCATATGCTGATATTTTTTCTTACATTAAATTCAATAAAATATATGTAACTGTGTAAATATTTGCATAGTAATAGACCAATATTTTATAGTTTTATATATTGATGTCTCTCATAATTATATAAATTTAATTCTTAACTATTTTACCTATTTAACTTATCTAAAAAAACTATTTTATTTTTTTGAATTTTATTTTTTTAATGATGTTTTTTTCATTTGTAATGATCATGTACTTTGAAACTTAATTTCTTTTAATATTTATCCACTAACAAGCATTTTTATGTGTTCTACAAATTTGTAATTTGTACCTATATAAAATACAGTAACTTATTTGTAATATAAATAAGCAAAATCTTTTTTTTTTCAATATTATTTACATAAAATGTATTACGGAAAATAATCTTTCTGTTGCCCACGACTAGAATTTATTAATGTCAATTGTTTGTTTCTATGACTTTAAGGATTTGCTTTTCATGTCAACAAATAAATCAAATATTGTGTAGTTTTTTAAGATTGTAAATTTACAATAGCTTATAAATTAGACTTCAGATATTCTTGCTTACAAAAATGAATGAAAAGCTTTTTATATATTAAATGCAAATGAATTTCCAAAACGTAGAGGGTTTCAGTTTTACTTAATGTTAAACAATTTTTTATAACATGGACAAAATAATGATTTTCAGTAGAAATTTAGCGTAAAAATTATGCAATTTAAAATTTCAATTGCTGAAAACATTTTTATATGCATAAAAATATTTAAAACTTATCGAATTTCTTCGTTTATTGATATTTAATTATTAACAAGTAATTTTTTAAATACTTAATTTATTTCATAATAACAAAAACTTAGAATCTGAAAATTCAAAGAATCAGAGATGTTTCTCAGAAACCAGAAAAACTGCCGATATTTTAACATTTTTTGTGAAGACAAAACAAATATCACACATACTGCATGCGAGGTATGCAATTAGACTCTTAATTTTGCCTTTTAAAGTTATCGCATTGTAAAATAATAAAATACTACAATTTTGTTCATTAAAATTAAAGACCAGATTAAAACAATAAGATTTCCTGAAAAACACTTCTACTAGAAAATTCTGTCATTTATATAAACTTATTTTAAAATTCACAATCATGCCAACTAAACAAACTTTATAGACGGATATTTTAATCATTATTGTTTTTATGATTTAAAAATTTCATTAGTCATTTTTTAACATTTCGGAAATTTAACTTTAGTTGAAGTTAAATTATTTATACATCATGATTAAATCCATACAAAAGGAAAATATGGCATATAATTTTAGAATTAATGACAACAAAAACCATTTAATGTGTTTGAAAATTAAAAATTAATTTAATCTAATATAAATTCTCGCAAAATATTATACTAACGTAATTCGCGTCTTTTAAGTGTTAATATATATCAAATAGTTTTTTAATTATTTTTGTTAAAATAATAAACATTATGTTGACGTATATTTTTATAAAATATTTATTGAAAATGGTTGGATTTTTCATTAACTTACAAAGAACGAATCTTTTATATAATTCAAATCTTTAGTTTAGAATAGCATTTTTTCTCATCTTTTATAGTTTTATAGTCTTTTATAGTTTGAATCATTTCAAATAATTTGCTTCAGTTCAAAATAAAATTAAACACTCCAAAACTTTGCAAACTTTCAGATATCTCGCGTTCTTGCGAACTGTTTAATGAAAATAAAAGAAAAAAATCTAAAACCATATGTCAATAAAATAAATGTTTCAAATCACAAGAACTCTCGCGAACTCGCCACGAGATACATTAAAACTGGCGTGAATATTTTAAAGAATAAAAAAATGCATTCGAGAGCCACCCAATAGAAACTTTCCATCAAAAAACTATGTGCCAGTAATAATAATAATGCATTGGAAAAAAAAATATCGAATCGCTTTAAGCGTACATCTCCGACAAAGTTATAATTAAAAAAGCAAACATGCCCGATAAATAGCAGCTTATGTCTGTAGTTACTATCTATGAGATGGGAATAAGATTACCATGACATTAAAATGGTCTCGGTGATAGCTCCCAGTTGGCGAAAACCAGGTGTATATTTTTCCCTCGGCTGTTAGGTGATGTTATCGCTCTTCTCTAAGTGGACTCTGCTGAAAGTGAGATTTTATCTCTCCCAGGCATGAACGAGTGGGGCGGGGTATTTGGCGATCGTTTCTTCAACGCAGTTGATTTTTTTGTTTCTACTTTTCTGAAATGATTCCCTTTTTATTCTTACTTCTTCCTTTCGCGAAGTGCGTCTTCTCGTTTCCAGTTTGAATGCTACATAATTTCTTTATAATGGCTTAAAAAATATATTAAATATTTTTCGAGAATATTTTACAATTATTCTCCATTACAATAGTAAATAGTTATTGAGTATAATTTATTATTATTCTTAATTATGATTTACTATTACTATAGAGAATTTTCAAATATGTTCAATGCTTTAATTATGTATTTATACTTCAATTTCATTCTATATATTTATATATATATTTTTACTTTATCAATACTATCTTAAGCCGAACTATTACAGTCTTAAGAATTCTGTGCTGTTTATTCATATTTATTTCTTGCAAATTATTTTTAATGTTCAAAAGAATTTTTCACACAAAAGTAAGTTTCACATAACCCCAAAGAATTAGTGTCAATGTCTATATTTACAGTATTTCAAACATATGTCAAGATTTTAATTGAAACATTAGATTTCAAGAGATAAATTTAAAACTTATAGATTCAATATGAATAACTTATTTTAAAAATTAGAAGATTAATTCTTTAAATATGTTAAAGGCAAAAGTTATTTTTTTTTCAAAATATTGGTTTATGGTAATCACCCAAAAATAAAATTACGTGTCCACAAACGGTACAAAAATAGTTTGAAATTTATTCATAAGTCTTATAAATATATGACAAATAAAAATCTAAGAGAAACTATCGTAATCTGCTTTAGTAATATAGTAATAAAATAGATTTAATAGTATTTCACTTATACTCATTCGCATATCAAGCCTTCTGAGCATAAATGCGATGAGTCAGGCTTAAAATTAAATTGATGAAACATGTTAATTAAAACAAAAAGTTATTTTTGTATGTAGAAGTCATTTGAGTAATTTTAGAAGCCAGCGTCGCATTTTTGTCGATTAAGTTGCAGTCTCGGTAATAATAAAAACCAACAATAGCAATTTAGCAATCTTTTATTCTACTCCCTTAGGAGCTAATAACATCTTTAATAGTTAAAAGGATAAACTTAAATATATAATCATTTTTCTCTAGAGTCTTAAACACTAATTTTAATGTAGACATGTGTCTCCTAAACGCATTCATACACTACAATGTTGATATGAGCTCCTTGTAAAATGCTTACCATTAACCCTAGATGAGATCTCAAACTCTAAAATGCATGCAGCTCTTACCACAGAAAAAGCTTTGGTAGGACAAAAATTTTACAAGGATATAAATTCTGATGCTAGCAGTAAAAAGACGACAATGTTATATATATATATATATCGAGATAATATTTTATAAACTGAAAGATAATGACTCAAATTTATAAACAGCATAGCATTTGTATTGTTAATAACACATCGTTTTCAATATTACAATTGCAAACGATAATTATAACTAATATTCCACATCACGAAAAGTATCACATGAATGTTAATTAAATGAAAACCAATGAACACAATTTTAAAGTGTTGTAAAAGTACTATAAATGCGTTATAATAAAGTGAAAAACAATTATTCATAGCTTAGAGTATATTTTGAATGTTTCCTTCTACTTTTGTAACACTTATATCACTTTCTATCTCAACTATCTCCATCAATCACGTTTCTGTCCTTCACATTATGTTTTTCTTTGTTTTTCGAAACTTTTTAATCTGGAGAAATTATTTTGTGTGTGTTGCTTGTTGAATTAACCTACTGTGATAGAAAAAAACATTTTCTATCACAGTATGTTAGTTCAACAAGATTTTCTTCCCTTAACAACGGATATTAAAAATCTTTACCTTTAAAAAAAATTATACCTAAGATATATCTGTATTCCGATATTGCCCCAATATTAAATTAAAGTATTAAAGGGAGTGGTTTAATTAGTTCGCTACTCCACAATCACTAGCATAAGAGTGAAATCGTCAATTCATGAACTATTTAACTAAATTAGAGAGTGCAAACCATTCAGTTGCTATCTTGGCATCATTTTTCAGGATATTTTAATAAAACTTCAAAAAGAAATATTTATAGAAATTCTCTTTCCATGATGAAAATGTTTATTCGTTATGCAACATATAACTTATTCCCATTGCATAACACACATTTAAAAACAAATTGTAATAAAATTAAAATGTAATCAATTCATTTAATTTTGTTTCTCAATAAAATTTTTTTTAAAAAAAATAAATATGGATAAAAACGCGTCATAATTTATCAAGTTTATGTCATGTCAAAATTTATCCTGACCTCTGTCAGAAGTGAAGGTGTATCGTGTTACACGTTTTACGTTTCTATTCACTTAATGCTCATCTCATAAATTTTATTCTCATTGCGATTACTTTAATTCCAGTCTTCCAGTCTGTGATTTAAGCAATTTCATATGCACTGCAATATTAAATTTGCCATTTTTTGTTGCTGATGATCTAGGATAAGTTATTTACAGTTTTTTAGGTACATATATATTCATTGTTGCGTTATATAGAATTGAACTTGTCTCTAGTTATTATCAGAAAATACCTAAATTTATTTATTTATTTATTTTTTCGAAAATTTGTTGATGTTTGAGTTTGCAGAACATTTTTTCTATGAAAGGCAGTATAGATACCAAATGTTTTAATACACTAAAACTACTTGGCAAAATGTAATGGTTTGAAATTTGTTTATTATATTAAAAGCATATTGTGGAAAGCATTAATTTTACAAATGTGTTGAATATACTAAAAATTACGTGGTAGTATGCATTGGAGGTTATAATATTCTGAATAGAAACAACACTCAATATTTATAATGTTTAACATCTTTTTTTGTTTATGGATAATAACGAACAACTGAAAAATATTCTGCAATAAACAGCTAATCGTTGAAAAAGTTACTGAATTTTAAATTATATATCATTAGAATTTTGATATCATATTTTTACAGGCCAACAATTATGGCTGTTTTAAAATTTTTTAACATCTATAACGTTTAAAAGGATTTTTCACAAATAGTATACACCCATCAAAATGAAGCTTTGAAAATTCCTAGTAACCATTTGTCAAATGGTAAAAATCAGACTTGGGCATTTCAAAAGAGCCTGGTTTTACAAGCATGCCTCAGCGTTTGATTCATTTGTCATATTTGATGAAACGTATAAATGGGGCGTTTGGCAGCCATGCACAATCGGTTTCCAGTTATGAGGTATGGTGTATGTTTTCTGTGCTAAGACCTATACGGGGCTAACTTACTCTTCCACCAAACTTTACTGTAATCGCAATAAATTCTGACAAAAACCGCTTTCTAGGCATATGCCAATCCCAAAATTTATCATCAGAGTGGTGGAACTTATAACAGGATTTATTGCTCCATAGAAACTTTTCCGTCTCATCTAAGGTTTAATTTCGATATCCCTCGCACCACCTCTTACAAGATCACTATGGCTGGATTTTGCTTGTGGGTGGTACACGACAAAGTAAATGCCCTCCTTTGTGGAGGATAATTATCGAAAAAATAGTCCCAGAAGCTTATTAGAGCTTTTGGGCTTTTGGAGTACGTTGGATATCAGCTTGATGCCATTTTCTCGAATATAATTAATTGTACAGCCATTGTCGACTTTGATCTTTCAGTTTTGTAGGTCTGTTGAGTCGAAGAAGCCCATTCCAACAATCACCACTTGTTAATCACATAAGCCACTGTCGATTTTGCAATGATATATATATATATATATTATATATATATATATATATATATATATATATATATATATATATATATATATATATATATATATATATATATATATATATATATATATATATATATATATATATATATATATATATATCTGTATGTATGTATATCAGTTATCCAGAAAAAAGACATTTTTTACATAACTGAAGATTATATAATATATGTCAACTAAAATGAAATATGACTCATGTAATATTGTAACCCTTTGATTACTAATAATAAAAAAAAGTATTCAAAGGAAATGTATGCAGGCAGATCCAGTTCAAAGCACAGAAGAGATTAAAGTCCAATTTTTCTTTTCACCATCAAGATAAAGGGAGAAATCAGGTTTCGTACGTGTTTTTAATCAGTTCTCGATCTTATAAAGTCTAAATTCCAAGCAATTATGTCGCATCATCATCTACATCCATTTTCTTCATTTAATTATAGGCATATATAAAAGATTAAATTTGATTAATTATTAATATATAAATTTTAAAAATCATTGCTTAAATTAATATGCTAATATTGATTTTTTTTAAAATCATTCATTCTTTTCAGTATTTCTTTTATTTTCGGTACAATAATTAACATAAATTTATGTCGATTTCTTAAGAATAATATGCACATATTTGTAAAGCATGTAAGTATTTAATAAAGAACAAAATCTTAGACAAAAATTTACCTTTGGCATATTTATTATTTATATTTAGTTAACTAAACACTATTTCTATATCCAATAACACATAATTGTATCGATCATCTTTCAACATAAATATTTAAATGAATAAAATATTTTTCAGTTTTTCATATGATTTAACAATAGTTTACAAAGCAAATTTTAAGGTAAAAAAAAGATATTTCTGCGTTTCCCTTTTTTATTAATAAGAGTTACGCAGAAATTATTTAGTAAAATAAATTGATCCAAAATAAGTAGAGTTATGAATTTTAAAGATACAAATATAAATGTTTTTTATTACATATAAACTAAACAATAATTTTGCAAGAAATTTTATTATTTAACTTTCTATAATTGAATATTTTTAAGAGAAATTTTTCTCTCGATTAAAATATTATTTAATTATGTATGTACAAAATGCAAAATCAATAAAAAAAATTTAAAATAAGCAAAAAAAAAAAAAAAAAAAAGATTAGCAACAGTATAGTAAAAAATAAGTGTATTTGATTAATAACTAAATATTAAATAAAAAAATAAATAATATTACGTAAGCAGATAAATAAAAATATTGATTGACATTGTAAGTTATAAAATTGAATTCTTTTGTACATATAAAAAAAAAATATTTAAACTGTCCAGTGTCACCATCCTTTTTACCCCCACCTAAGTATATATATATATGTGTGTATGTGTGTTATAGAAATATCAAACATTACATTTAATCAAAGTATATTAAATTACTTTAATTGGGTTATAATTACACTGACGTCAGAATAATATCGTGGTAAAAAATGGAGACCGTTTCCTATGAGAATTTCACCAAAGTTCGTGACATTTTTTTTCCTGTCCTTAACTCTTTTTCTCATCTAACGAAACCAGTGTTTACCAAGGGTTAAAAATACGGGTCCCTCACCTAAAATACAGGGTTGTAAGTAATTGCTCGTGGGACCATCAATAAAAGATGGACCGATAACGATGTTCTTCAATTTCTTTATCAGTATCGTCTCAGCTGCCATTCATTTTCTGGGGCTGCAGTTGATGTTTGATGTCTTCCAGCGATTGTTGCTTCTATTTTTTATCATCTTACGATAGAGCAAAAATATATATATTTTCTCGCCAGTTTTCTTTGATGGTTGGAAAATATTTCATTTGGCGGATTAGTCATTTTACTGTGTAATCAAACGTCAATTCTTGGATTTTTTTAAATAAAATAGCGTTTTTAATTTGTTCACTAATAAAAGCAATTTTTTTAATGGATATCTTCTTATTTACGTCTATACGAGCAAAAAAATTATTGAAAGCTAGAACTTTAGCTGTAAAAATGCGAAATATCTAAGTACTAAATAAGTGTTAAAATTCAAGTATATACTTTAGTTAGTTTTACATACGAAGACTACTGCGTAATAACGACAGTTTGATAAAATTTTTTAAAATACGGCTTATATAATATTAATTAAATATTACTATTTTGCTAATCTCTAATTTAATTAAGAGCATATTGTAATTCAAAGGGAAATTCAATACAATAAATATTATATAAAGAGTTTTTATAAATTTTCTCTATAAATATTTATAGAGTTTATATATATAAAAATATAACAATATCTTATATAAAATTTATTTATTTACATTTTTGAATATTAATTGGTAAAATTGATTGGTAGGATATATAACTAGAATTACATGCTGCAAAAAATAAAATTTCAAGAATAAGAGTTCATGAATTCAATACTTTAGACAACGTTTAAAATGTTGGTATGATATAAAATGTGGCAATGTAACCATAACTTATTGTTAAATCCCTGATGTGTTGGAAAAGCTTACTAAGAGGTATTTTTATGATGGAATATCTATTTCACTTTTCTTTTAAAGTTTGCAAAAATACATTCAATCTCAAGATATTTTTGAGCTATCTAAAATATTCATGGAAAGTGTTATCTAGTTAATGTGAGCATCGCATTTATATTTTAATTTTTTTGTTACGGTAATTTAACTAATGATCAGTGTAAAAATACAATTACAAGCAGGCATTTTAGTTTGATAAAGTTTGCTTGAATTTATAAGTCCTGAAAAAAAAAACGCAATTCTTATGCACGTGCCACATAGGAAGGTATCCGGAAAATTCACAAGCACTCTCTTCCACGGCAAAAGCACATTTTATTAAGAAATGCAGTTTCATGTAGAAATAGCATTGGCATCATCAAATCTTCATTACAAGTACTCTCAGAATTAAAGATTTCTCTTAAGAATTCCACCCTATACATTTTTAATTAGAGGAAATATTTAATTCATTTTTTCAAATTAGTTACCCTTTGATAAAAATGTTCGCTTGAGAACAATAGTAAATTGAATAATATGATTTCAACCTGTTCTAGAGATGGAAGAATTCAACAGTTCTGATAGTCATGAATACCCAATGTTGGTCGACGAGTCATAGGCGTTGAATTTCCTCTTTCTGTACATATATCTTCTGTAGGTGTCATTTGGGAGTATATATATATATATATATATATATATATATATATATATATATATATATATATATATATATATATATATATATATATATATATATATATATATTTCTTTTATTTCTTAGTAACTAATTCTGGATTTAACATGAGAAAATAATTATGCACCTGCAATTCTCCATGCTCGTCCAATTTCTCGATTTTGGAAGCTGACTATTCAAAACCGAAAACAACAGATCTTCAGGCTAGGTGAAAGAAGGCTCGTTAAATCCGTATCTTGATGAATAATATTACACACACGCCTCTTCCAGCTATCTAAAAATCCATCAGATACTTGAAAGAGAAGATATTAATAGGCATTCGCTGATACAAAGTCAAGTGTTTTCCGGTCATAGTACAATGGATTAGTCATTTGGGCATAAAATGCTTTAATTCCAGTTCGGAACGGGCAATTTTATTTCGCTCCCAACGCAAGACATTTTGCAGTGAATTCCTTTTAATAGAGGAACCTAAAGTTGTTTATTTAGATTCTTATCTCTAGTTTTCAATTTTTGCGTGCTGTGGTTATTTGGAAAAATGTAATTTATCGATGGGAATCGCTTTAAGTAAAGAAATAAAGTACCTTCTCTTAAGAAATATCTTGGATCTTTATCGATATTGGAAGACCTTAAAAGAGAATTCCTTGTTAGGGTATTTATCGTCGGATTTGAACTGAAAAATATGGAAAAGCTTTTGCAGCTGCTATGGTTTTAGAAATAGTTTTCTGCATAACAGTAAGGAAGGCTGAGGATGTGACACTCATATACTAAAATGTAATAGTTTACAGACAAATTCATGCATAATAATTCTAGTAAATGTTAAGACAAGATTTATATATATATATATATATATATATATATATATATATATATATATATATATATATATATATATATATATACATATTGAAATTTAATGGCTATGGAACTAAATTTTTCTTTCTAACGTTTTTTAGAATTTAAGGACTGATAAAATATAATTCATGTTTTAATTAATTTATAGCCTATTTTCAGGTGTTAATTATTAAATGTAAAGCCTCATCCTCATTTTGACCCTTTTTTGTTCGTTTATATAACTTTCTTTGAATAATCAACATTTCATACAATGAACAATTCGAATAACTTATCCAAACTTAATACTGTTTAAATGCTAGATTAACATCTATGGTTTTAAGCAGGACATAGCATGGCTTTTTTTAATTTTTAGCTATTTAAATAAATAAATATATTACAGAAAACATTGAATTAATCATTTTGAGAATGAAAATAAGTTCTTTAAGAATTAAACTGTAAGTACTTTAAGAAATCTGTTGACAAGAAATTCATGCTAGATTTAAGTAAATAATATTCATTTAAAAGTAAATTGCAGTGACAAATAAATCAAAAATATTTTTAAAATTATCAACAAAATAAAGAACGTTTATCATAAATAATAAAACTAAAATCCTTAAAGGAAAGTCAAACATTGAAAACTTTTCCGTCATAAATGTTGAATATATCGCAAATAAAATAATAGAAACAATTGCTAAAAATACTTGCCAAAATTCTTTCATTCTGTTATTTATTATTTTATGAAAAATAAATAATCAGAAAGTTTTTCACATCAATAACCATACAAGTAAAATAAAATTTCATGACTTCAATTATCAATTTATTTTGGAACTCAGATAATCTTACAAAAAGTAGTTGATTCTAAAAATCATTTCGTGTCAATTAGAGGAATAATTGAAACAGTAACTATGTGCAAATAGAAAATCTAATGTTTTCATTCTGATGTTTAATAAGTGGAATTATAAAAATTGCACAATGCTCAAGATGTTTGATCTAAAACAATATATGTCTGAATATAATTAAAACAATTTTTTTCAACATAAGCATTCTCAGAGCAACGATTACATAACTATTTTTCTGAATAACTTAAATACAATCGATTTATAAAACAAACTGCAAGCAAATTATTAGATTTTCTAAATTACATAAGTCTTTGACAGAAAAATCATCGAATTACGTCAAATCAGAAATTTTTTATTATCTTAGTTTCAAAAGTCAAATATATCCTTTGCTGAAAACTTTTTTTAGATCGAATGTCGTAAAATTAGAATAAAGATAACGCATAAATAGTGCCTCGGAAACTTATTTACAAAATTCGAGTGTATTATGGATATGATATCAGCAAGCAGACGTACCTCGTGTTGATGTTTGATTCTGTGTTATCAGATGCGGTTAAATATAGCAGCGATTGTGAAATCCTTTTTCTATTTTGCTCTGACAGACTCTTTTTTATTCCTTTCTTTCAGGCCCTTTCATTCTTTCGCGATCGTCTGCATTTAGTAATAAACTTTAGCGATAAAGAGAGTCAAGAGATTAAAAACAAACGATTTAAACGTTGATTTTTACGATTATTGATTGAAAATTTTAGTGTTGCATCGTAATCGGCATTATTACTTGAACATTATAAGACTGAGGTGATTGTAAACTTTTATTAGCGGAGGTCTATTTATGTGGGGACTAAAAACCGGCTGTCGAAATTTCATAAAACATCCGATACCATTGATAAAATAAAAGTCCGGCAAAGTATATTCTTTTATTGTAAGCTAAAATCTATGACAATCTCAAAAAATTGAAGATGAGAAATTATCCTATTCAAAGAACATGTTTATAAACATATATTTTTGTCAAAATTTCAAAATTAGTTTTTTTTTTTTTTTTTTTTTTTTTTTTAAGTATGGTAGTTTATTTTACATTTAACAAAGCTATGTTTAATATATATTTGTATTTACATAAAATACTTATCTTATCTACTTTTAATTTCAATAAATACTGTAAATTGAAATATACACAGAAGGTAACCATGTTTAAACATGCGTAACTATATGAATTAATTTTCTCAAATTTACTTAAATAATTTTATGTATTCTATATAATTTTATAATATTTCTTATATACATTGAAAGCACCGTTTTCTGAGCTCTGAGGAGTACATTTTCTTTTGCTATTTTTTGCTAATTTTTTCTATCTGTTTCGAGCATACAGATCTCCATCAAATAGCACAAAAAACATTAAAAAAAAAATCTATTGGAAGATAAAAAAAAAAAAATAATATCTAAAATAAAAATCAGTCAGCTTTTTTCATAATATTTATTACGTTTTTCAGAAATGCTATTAAGCTTCAAAACAAATTCTTTAATCTTAAACAACATTTACTGATATTCTTAATTTCATTTTGGACATATTGTGCAAACCATTAAAATAAAATTGACGAGTGAGTAAGCAACAAGTGCAAAATACACTCATCTGATAAGACTTAATCTTTATAATCAGTGTGATTGTTGCGTCACTGAAAGCAATAAGCCACCTGTCGACCAAACTAAGTCACAAATGCGACGCCAAGCACTCGCCAAACTTTGATGAATCGTATTACTCTGTGGCGATTAGACATTATATAATTACATTCCAGATTAAATATTGTTACATTAACTAAAGTAATCTTGCATATTAATGAATACGTAGCTATACGAAATATCTGTGCATATATATATAATATTTTATAAAGTTTTGCCTTATCGAAACAATACAACTAAAATTAAAAATTACGCCAAATTGAACTATTCTTCAGCAACCAGTTTCAATGATTTTTTTATTCTTTCATGTTTGTTAACTTCACACTACTCTATACCCAATTTTAATTTTTGAAAATGGGGCTTGAAAACTTATTTAAAGAGGAAGAAATACTGTAACAGCACTGTTATAGTCAATTGAACACCAATATTCACAAATGAACAATGAATAGCATTTTTTCTTCAACGAATTTTGCCAACTCCTCTGTTCTAATAAATAAGTAGCCAATAAATAAGTACTATATTGCACTTTTTTATTAATTTTATAAACCATTGAATAGTTTAACATACTATAACTATTTAGTAAAAATTTACACTTTTAATCTTTTTTTAGCATATCTGTATTCGATGTTTTTTTTAAATATGTTTATTTTTTCTTTTGAGGAGATCATTAAAAAAAAGCCTAGTTTCCTACATTTTTTTTAACAAATAGTGGTCATTTTATTCTACTGACAAGTTCTGGTATAAAACTGATACAAAAAATATGGCTTACAACAGCATAGATACAAGGATTTTACGGCGAAAAAGGAAAAAGTTTTCTATGAACTGCGGAAATTGAGCAAAAATGTTTCTTTTTAAAAATATGAAGGGAGTAGGAAAAAAACGTTGATTTTTCAGAGATACTCAGCGTGTTTCGAAGTGTTCTATTGTTATAAAAAATACACTATCAGGAAGAAAACTTTAGCTTAAAGGCCGTATAAAGTAGCAAAAAGAACAGGAGTAAAAAATGGCGAAAGTGTGGAAAAAATATGTTTATGCAATGTGATGTTTTTCAGAGATGTTGTCATATGACGGTTCCGTTCGGTAGGAAAAACTTCCGACAATTTTTTTTTTCGCTGTAATTCAGGAAGTTATCTAATTTCGAAAAGAAAAGCTCCTAGTGTTGTATTGTGAAAAGAAAAGTCAAAATATAATTGTGTAGAATGTCTAGCAAAAAATATTAAAAAAATTATTTTTTGTACGTCACATACTAAAGTTTTTTGAATAAATTTAAAAAATATATCTCGAAAAAGTAATTGTTTTTACAAAACTAATGGTCTGAGCTATTTTGTTAAAAAAATATTTGAATGTTACACGTAATATATAAAACATTTAGCCGCGTTTTAAAGGGGGTGTTGGATTTTTATTTTCTTGAGGCTATATTTATAGGACTACTCTAATTAATTCTTAGCTTATTTAAGAAGTTTAAATGTATAGTTGATTGCAAATACATTTATATTATAACGAAATACAACTGCTTAAAATATTATTGCAAATTTATCAATAGTAAATTCTGTTGGTTAAGGCATTCGCACTTGTTATCGGAAGATATTGAGCTCGTATGCCAACCCAACCCAAGATCCTCTGTATTCGCCAATAGTATTCGAGACATGTTGAATGTGTAGTGGTTGCAATGTCCTCCATGTGAAATGATACCTCTGAGATTTACAGGCCAAGTCTTCTTCTTGGTTCCTGCTTCTAAATATCGAAGAGTTCTGAACATAGCTAATTATTATATTCTTAATTTTTACTTTTCTCAAACTCTATTTTTTATTATAATACTTTTAAAAAAAATCTTTTTAAAAATTTCTTTTAATTTATTGATCTATTCAGTTAATTTAATTGGAAATTGGAACTAATTTTAAATGTAAACAAAATGAATTTTTAAGATATTTTAAAATAATATAATATTTCTATTTATTTTTTAGGATATAAATGATAAAACTCAAAATGTAAAACTATATTTTTCCTTATACAATACAAATTGTGAAATTCTTAATCTTAATATAGTGTTACATTATTTTAATGTGTATTAATATGAATTATCATTTTATCAAAACAAAAAATATAGCAACTATTTTAAACATATAAAATAATTAGTTTCCTCATAAGGAATAGTAGTAAATAAATGATAATACAAAAGTAATAACAAATAAATAGTTTCCATAATAATGCCCAATTTTTTGCGAAACAAGAAAAATCAGTTTCTCAAATCTATCAAATAAACTTCTCTGTATCTCAAAAAAGTCACGTTATTCAGGATGCCAATTGTTAGAACCTTAAGTGCAAGAGTTATTATGTATTAAAAATAGTACCAATTAAACTCGTTAACTTCCATTAACAGACCAATATTTATTGGCCCTGATTTTCATAATAAGGTTAAACCCATACTATAAATTCAACAATCAACGCTAAATAATTTTTTACATGTACCTTAATTGCAAATATACGAAATTATAAATCAATCTACCCTTTTTTTATACATTTATAATTTATATTGGTTGTTAAACTCTAAATATTGCAATAAAAATCAAGTACACAAGGATTATTTGAGAATATCATATACTGATGTTAGCTACTGAAATTAAATTTAATGTATAATATTGAAAAAATGTATATAAATACGCTTGTAGCATAGTAACATAAAAAAATAATTATATTTTTTAAAGAACAATAACTATGAAAACAAATAGATAATCTAGAACTGCAATTAAGACAATTTGTTGCATCAAATGACATTTTAAAATAATTACAATGAATAGTTTAATAAAAAATCTATATAATGGTTTTAATTTAAATCACTTTAAATTATTAAAATTGATAAATGTCTCAAAAAGTGGTGACTATATTAATTACATATTGAAATTATGAAACAACAATCAGATAAACAAATAAAATTTTTTCATTGTATGTCACGTTTTTCCGCTCTAAAATGGTTTTAAAATAACAGTTCTTAATACCAAAATTTAATTATTTTAATTTTTCTTGTATATTTATATTCTTATGGGTTAAAAATCCATTATGTGCATCATAATTAAAAAAAAAAAAAAAAAAAAAAAAAAAAAAAAAAAGAAATTAAATTTATGAATAAAAATTGTTGGTATTGGGTGATTGAAATATTAACTAATTATTAATTAATTTATTCAAATGATATATTAGACAATTTTAGCTTATTTGTTATTTATTAAATTATAGCTTTTTTTCATTTCTAGGCAAAAAATTAATTTTTTGATTAATATAATTGATTTTCTATTTATTAAACTGATTTGTGATTAAAAAATATGTTGCTCTTAAATATCTGATATTTCGCTTAAACCGCATTCTGAAGTGTAAAAAGTATCGAGAAAATGCATTTCTTAACTCAGAAAAACGATTCACTGCACAAGATGGCAACCCTGTGGTCCCCAAACGACCATTGTGGATCGTTTTATCGCCACGTCCAGCCAGATCCGTCGTTTGATACGTTTTTATCTTTATCAAGATGGCGCCTGAGTGTTAGATTGGCGACAGGGGGTAGCAAAACCACACACTGAGGGACTTCCTTTTCGGTGTAGCTGTTTGATAAGAGTTGAAATGTAGAAGGGGGAGGGGAGTGTTACCGCACGCCGACATATATAAGCTCTTCCCCTCTCCCCCAGCAAGAAAGAAATTTCTTTTAATAGACAAGGATGCTTTTCTAGAATGACATTCTGAGTTTTATACATTAGTCGTCTTTTATTATTCAAGTTTCACTTTCAGTTCTTTTCTTTATAATAATTAACAAGATTTCTGAATTCGAGAATTATATTCAATAATACTTTATCTCATTTCGGCAATTTTCAAACTTTGAAGATAGTAATCGAACACATTATTCCGAACTGAATGATTATTCAAAGAAATGAATATAAATTTCAAAGATTATTGCAAAGCATACTTCTGATAAAAAAAAAAGTAATTTTAATTTAATTAGCGACAGCATTTCAAAGTATATTTAGTCTGAAGCATTTGTTAAAGAAGCTAGATATTTGACTCTTTTATGCTGAAAATAATTCTTTTCTATTTATTGCATATCTTTAGTAACTTGATAAATGAAATATAAATTTAATAATTGCCCGTAAATATATTCTTTTGAAATTTGCTGGGGAAAAAATTCTGTAATCGTTTAAGTAGTTTTTTTAATCATGGTAATATAAAAACAATATATGATTCATTACAATAATCAATATTTCTGTGATCTTATATTTTGGATATTAGAGATACAAGAACATGTATTCCGTCGGCAATTTTTCATAAGTCATGTTTAAGTGAAATGATTGACCTTTAAAAAAAAGACTTCCTTAAACTAAATACCACAAGGAATGCCAGACATTATCAAAATAATAATATTTTAGCTGACAATGTACCAAATTCTCATTACCAACTCAACTTTTCAATAGCTTAATAATGTTCTGTTCTGTATGCGAGGAATTTTTCAAGAATTGATACGAATTTACATTATTTTTCTTCATTTTAAAAATATATAAATAAATTCGTCTTGAATTAGATGATTTTACTTCAAAAGCAAGAGCGAGAAAATATGACAATTGATAAATTTAAATCTTTAGTTTTTATAAAGAAAAATTTCTTAAGAAATTATATTGAAGCAAAATGTTAGGTGACCAAAATACTTTAATATTAAGAAAATACTTATAATAATCAATGACAAATAAAGCCATAATACGCATAGCAGTAAATAAAGAAAAAAAATTCGTTTAAAATCAACATTCATGAAGTCTAAAATCAAAATAAATATAAGTGAAGAAATCATGATTTCACAAAAACCTATCTTTCCAATTAATTTTATGATACTTAAGTGTTCAGTTTTCGCATCAAGAAAAGAAATATGACAATGTCGTAACAACGTACAGCAAATGGTAATCGATATATTCCGTTAACATCTCAAAGCCGAAAATACTACAAGAAAACAAACAATGCTACTCAACATCAAAGACAATTAGTTTAGACCCAAGACAAAGATTCTCAAACTAACAATTCAAAGTATCAGGATCTCTTGATTCTCATTTCTAACGATTATATTTCATTAATTTTAAAACATCTTGTGGATCGATAAAGGATGCAAAGTGCTTTTCAAAGACGAGTTCTGATTTGCTCGCAATTTGGCATAAATATTTTAGATAGAAGGAAAAGAGCATTCGAAACTTTCTCACATCCTTTATGAAACTATCATTTTATGAACAAAATGGTTTATGGTAATGACTAGAATTATTAGAATTACGAATACTGGAAAGTGTTTTATGCTCATAAGTAGACGTGCGGATTTTCTCTTCAGTAATAATGACAATTTGACAACCCAAAAATATACAGACGAGTTACCCATACTTCATGTGTCATACCTTATACAACAATTAACAGACATCATTGTTTGAAATGTATAATAATATCAAATTCATACAGTTCGTCTTGTGATAAACATGTTTGAATCTGAAAAAAATATGGCATATTAATTAGTCAATATGATTTCCTTACCTAAATTCCATACAGAATATTAAAGTCATAGTCTGATGTTATGTTGACGTAAGTCCAAGTTCTATTTTACAGTCTTAAATGCAGAGATTGTTCTTCTTCAGGTGTAGAATTCTATTCGATGAAAGTCCTAACTGCACGACATCTGCCAAAATAAGTAGATGGAAACTAAACTATTCAACAGGGTCCCATGTTTAAGCAATTTTAAACATCTTTTACCATTCCAGACAATTTATTTCCTGCCTTTCACATTTAGCTAAATACTATTTTGAAGTATCTTGACATATTCTGTCTTTTCAATTTAAATTTTGTATGTAATTTTCTTACGTCATTGAATATAATACGTTTTATCCACTTCGTCTTCAAACATTCACGTTTATTGTTATTAATATCATCTTTATCTTTCAGTAATTTTCTGATTAGTAATAGATTTTTAAAATGTGTAAAAGAAAACTTGTTTACAATCAGAATAGTTGGTAGTCTTTTTCACAAAAGTGTAGCTCACAACAAAAGATAAAATTTATTTAATTAAGCGTATACTTGTTGCAGTAAAATATATACTACCACATCATTTTTTTTAAATTTCAGACTAACTTTTACATCAAAACTGTTTGATAGTTTTGCGATGGAACAAGTAAAAAAATTCCCCATCAATTTGAACTACTTTGAACACCTTTGACCTTCATAGGTGATGCCAAAATCACTTATGTAATCTCTACACGAGGGAAAACGAGTTCTTCTCTTAACTTCCTTCTAAAATATCTTCTTAAAGGTAAAAAAGAAAACATCGATAAAAAAAATACATATCTGGTATTCTACCTTGCAGTGATTTGAATTCGCCGTTCTTACTGATAGCCTTCAGATGACATCGTTTGAAATTCCTATTGTGTCATGTGTCAATCATCGCTGACAGACATTTCGGCTCCACCTCCATCCACCGCCCACTTTTTTTTTCTTTATCAATTGAAAGAATAAAATGAGCACAGAAAAGAACTTAGTACTTTTATCAGTTCATATTCGGAAGCGTAGTTTGGAAATGTTTCTCAGTTACGCGATTCGCTGCAGTCGTTTTCTTGTTCTTAATCTTTGTCATGACTTTCTTCTCTTGAATTTCTGAGATGTTGAATAAAATTATCTGAAAATAGCTTCTCTATGTTAAACTCTTTATGATTTTATTTTTGGAAATGAAATATGAGGATTTCGAATGAAAATCAACGACTTTTCTCTGTATTTCAAGTAATTATGAATTTTAACTGAAGAGAACATTGATCAAATAATCTATCTATTTATTTTGATAAAATTTAAAGAGTTTTATAAGTATAAATAAATAATATGATAGGATGAAATCTAAGTTTCTTTCTTTTCAGAATTGCCTTAGGCGCGCTGTAATGTTAGAGAGAGTCTTTTGATGAACGAGAAAGGATGGTTTGTTTTAAAAAATGATTACTTTTTTTGAAATTATTTTGTCAAATATGTTATTTATCAATACAATCAACAGACCATAATCCTGTTAATAAAATTAGAAATTTCCTGCAGATAATTTATTACAGTGAATTGCTTCTTGAGATGTTTATTTTCTTCGAAAATGTTATATTATAATGTATAACACTTTCCGAGATTATTTGACAGCAGTCACGACCATTCAGACACAACACGAATACATCTTTGGCTATTTTTTATATTTTAATTCCTTTGCAGGTAAAAAAATAAATCTTTTTCTAATAACCCACTAAAATTAAGTGCACGTGATTTAAGCTAATTCTCTTTCATATCTTTCTGATTTCATGAATGAAAGATTCAAATTATTAATTAGACAAATAGACAATATTTTTTATAAAGCAACCTTCAGGTACAAGTAATAATTATTTCACTGTAAAAAATTGAGTTTATTTGGAACAATTATAATGTGTGATACATTATAGATTTTCTGAATGTATATAAAATTCTATTACTCTAATGCCTCTCATGGTATTTGGAGCAAATTCATAACCATCATTTCTTGAATTGGGCCTAACACTATTATGACTTTATCAGCATAAGTAAGCATACTATAAATCCGCTTTATAGCATAATTTACTTCGTAATATATAAACATTCCTTTAGTATATAAATTTAATAATTGTTTTTTTTTCTTGAAATACATATAGCTTGGCACTTGAATAATTAAGAAACACAAATACTTCAATTTAATGTAAAGTTTCAAATATAATTCTCGAGATAAAAAGACTATAAAGAATCCTATAATATACATGCTTATTACGACTAAAATCTTAAAATTTTTATAATTAATTCATAATTATGTAAAATTTCATTATAAAGAGTATATTTTGAAACTTTTTATTACTATTTAGGGAATTTTTTTTAAAATATTTTTTATTTCATATTTTAAGTTGTTTTCATTTTATAAATTTTCCATTTTTATTCCAAATTCACTCATTTTTTAAGAACAAGTGAACAATTTTAGAAGATATTTAACATAACTTTTCTTATTATTACTTTTCAACTTCCTATTACTTCAGTTTATCAAAATCATGTTTAAAGTATTAATCTATTTTAAGCTTTCAAATTTAAATTAAAAAAAACATTTTGTAAAAATTTCCATGTTTATTAATTGTTAATAAAAACCTTTTTGAAGAAAATTACAACTGAGACAATATTTTCTGTGAATTAAAACTTTAACGAACATTAATATTTTAAATTTCAGACAAAATTTCGGTTTACCACAGTCATTTTTGTACACGAAGGCAAATCCATCCATAACTTACCATTTAAAAATTCTGAATCTTTATTAAAGGGAAAATCAAACTTTCATTTAGTTAAACAGTTGTCTAGGATACTCACCATTCGTTCTAACTCAGAAATGAGACATAGGCTGTGGAATAAAAATCTATGATTAAAAAAATATTTGAAATTTTTGGATTTAAAGAAAATTTTAAAATAATTCTTAAAGTATTCTTGAAAGCTTTAAAATCAAATTCAAACTCCATTAAGCAAAATATTACATTTATAAACATATCTGTTTTACTTATCAGCTGCTTAGCCGAAAACGATATTCATTTCAACGTAATATCGCTTGCTATATTTATTTGTAATTATTATTTCCTAAGAATTTGTGGCATCACCTAAAGGTATTTTTGATATTTCCAGAATTAGAGAGGGATAAATTTAAAGAGAGCTTTTGAATCTTGCGTTGTAAAAATCGCTGGGGATTGGCGAATATCTCTAAAAGGATATAAGGGAGAGGTAAGGAAAAGAAGAGAGGGGGCAGAAGTGTTCCATTATCTCGTTTGATTCAAGCTTCTGGGGATGATAAGTGAAGAAAGTATTCGAAGATCTAATACATTTCTTGAAATTCTCAATTTTCGAAAATCTCTCTTATCTTTTATTACGATTCCGGCGAGAATTCTTGGGATTGTTTCCTTTATGATGCATTAAGCCCTCCCTGCTAAAAAGCACCGAGTAAGAAGACTCCTTCAGAAAAGGGAAGAAAATAAAATAGAAAATGGTAGATGTACCTTTCAAAAATAGTTCTCTAAATAACAAGAAGAGGAAAAAACCAAATATATATAATACGTTTCATAGTCTGAATATAGTCCATACTTAACATACATTTAAGTTGAGAAAGTACAAATTGGAAGCAATTTTTATATATTCATGTTCTTAGGCATGTATTTATAATGTTTTTAAATTCATTTATATATATATATATATATATATATATATATATATATATATATATATATATATATATATATATATATATATATATATATATATATATATATATATATATATATATATATATATATACTCACAAAGTTGACATCAGTGGTGTGTGGTGCTTTTTTATCCATACAGTATTTGTTATTGACATATTTAACTACTATTTTTTTTATTTGAAACTCATAACATTTCAAATTTTTATATAGAAGTTATGTGAATTGGGCTTAGAGAGTTTAGGTCTAAACATCAATTCGTAAATTTTTTCTCTTTGCCTTGATCTTTGGTTCAGTATTTATTTGCTGAATTAGGTTTACTCAATATTAGTTTATTTGTCACCAGGCATCCATCTTTTGCACACGAGAGCTAGTTTAAAGCAGGGCTTACAGTTTAAAGTACACTACAGACCACTAGAAACACCCAGTTTCGAAATTAATGGTTTGTGCTGCAGACAGTATTATCAAAACTCATACGTGGACACTTGAATTATCTTGAGGTTGACCACGGAAACGAGATCTTCCCCGTGTGTAGGAAATGCAACATCACATATTTTACTCCTGTTCATCTTTCTTGCTTTGGGCTTGAAAAGAGGCTTGCTTCGAAGTCCTCGTATTGTTTTGGATTTTTTGTTAATTCATTGTTTCATGAATTTGCTTAGCCTATTGGCTAACCAGATAGAATAAGAAATCACAACAATCCCCAAATTGAATTTGAACTCACGAATAGATGAACCAAAGTCCAAAAGTCTAATCATTTCACTGCCAATTCGGTGCCTTGAATCTTAGTAAAAAACATGTTCTTTGTTTTTTATATTTGTTCTGAAATCGTCTTCATATTTGTTATAAAAATTGTATGGGAAACTCTATTTCTATTCGATAGGTCTCACTAATTATCAATTCATCCGAACATAAATGGCAACAAATGCTTTAAAATTTTTAAAAAATTAGGAGAACGCAAGAGAAACTCAGATTCAAATCGGTATCTGCTGCATTAATGGTCATGAAACTGTGCAACAATTTTAAATTTCTTAATATCGAAAAATTTTGCGTTATACATATTTTATTTTGAAGTTTTAAAACCTCCTTATTTCCCTTATAGCTTTGATACGCTGTATCACTGTTGTGTGCTCATGGTATTTTAAGTAATTCTTAATTGATCAATCAGATTTTCTTACGCTTATATTAATTAATTATCTTTCAAAATACTGTACATGAATTTGATAAGATTGCTTTACAAGATTTATAGGCCATAACTTAAATTTTGAAGCTTTAGAAACTTATATGATAGATAATATTTCTGCAGAAAATCAAAACCAAGCAGGGATATTTTTTGTCTTAGCTATTATGTCTATCTCATTTAATTTATTATTGTTTGCATCAACGCTCACATGCGCTATTCAAAACTAATTTATTAAATTCAGAAACCTTACAAATTTCATTCTCAGAAATATCCCTAGAGATTCTTTTAGAATAGAAACACTTTGAGTTTACCATTTTTTCCAAGTTATTCGGGTTTTAGATTTTATTTTTTATTTGAAGACTGATGCTTTCGTTTTTAGTTTGTATAGTTCACATTCTCGTACCCTATATAAAACCATCTCAATTTTGTTGAGATTTTTTCTCCCATATCGATGGGGATGAAAATTATCTAGCCACGGATAATTCTTGCAACCAATTATTTTCTTGAACTCTGATGATATATATATATATATATATATATATATATATATATATATATATATATATATATATATATATATATATATATATATATATATAGTCAGCATATTTAATTATTTTGTAAATTAATGTTTTGTAATATCAGAATTATCGTGATCAAGTGATCCATATTAAGAATACCATTTACTGAAAATCAGAAACATGCCTTAGATGTTTTATTTTCTAGTCTAGTAATTGTCAAGGAAATTTGTCTTTTATAATAAAGTTAAATAGTTTTATAAGTTTTCAAATTTTGCAACAGTGTTAATGCTCGAAATAATTTTTTATAAATCATTTTTTTTTCAAAAATCTTGGGTCATTTAGTGATACCGTTCAAATTATCTGCTACGTGGTGCCAACTCGGCCACGGGTACTAGTCGTTCTGCTCCAACAAATGGATGTGAATTCGAATCACCGTATAACCGAAAATCCATAGTATTCATTAAAAGTGACTTGGGCATCTTAAATAAGTCATTATTGCAGTGTTCTCGAACTGAAATAGCTTTTAGGTTGCAGGTCCATTGTGGGAGAATCTGCTGCTTAGTCCTAGCTTCTGGGTTACGAAGACTCCTACCGAGCTGATGCTACTTAACTGGTAGAGCCCAACTCTGAGCCAGGTACAAGGAAATATGTATTGTTCAACAACGCTGAAGAGCAAGAACTATTGGTTGAAGTGTTGGAGATTGTGGTTTTTCCATGCCTTAAGGTCTGCCATCAGCCATATTCGAACAAAATATTGTCCGATTACACGTGGCTCTCAGTATTCACGAGTTATTCTTCAGCAGTCAAATTGAATTGCTTCCTTGGTTAGAGCTTATTTTCATAATTTATATTACCCGGATGGTGACAACTAACTGGTAGACTCCTACTCATCTGATTTCACCTAGCAGGTAAAATCCAAGTCCTAAGGGAATTGTCCTGGTAAAATTACACACAAACATACACACTGGTATACATATATTACTTACTTCATTCATTTATATGCTTAAAATTAAATGAGCTCATCTAATTTATATAATGTAAGAACTGAAATTCAAACATTTCAAATTAAAGTTATCTATACTGTTTCGAATAATACAGAATTAACTAACAAAAGCTTTTCCTGATAGTATTAAGCATTTTTCAAATTTCCTTAAAAATTATAATATTTAGGTATCTAAAACTGTTTAAGCCTTAATTTTAATTTATTCAGTATCGGTATAAATTCTCAACTTAATAACTAAATTAAAATATTCAAGACATGTATCAAATAAACTAATAAAGTTCAATATTTTCACATTAAGATGCGAAGATTTTTAGAAAGTAAGTTGAGCTGTTAAACGAAATTTTAGAACTAATACTTTCAATGGATATTTGTAGAAATATTCTCAGTAACTTCATTGGAATTTAAGATAGAAAGGAAAAGTAAACAGTAATTTAAAATTAGAATATTGCTTGGGATGGTAATAAAACTTAAAGAATATCGATACACTGTAATGGCAAAATAATATTTTTTCTTAGCACATTTTTCTTAGCAGCATGAACTTTACAATTCTTCAAGAGCCTGAAAAATCACAGCAAAACTTCAAAATTCAATACTTTGTAGAATTGAAAATTTCAAGCCTATTTTCTTCAATATTTCAATACTTGGATTTCTTTCTCAATTGTTTTGTAAAATATAAATTTAAAAGAGTTATTCAGCAATGGTTCTTTCGAGGTTATAGAGAACTAAAGCTTTCTTGAGGAAGAAGGGAACTCCCATAAGCGCAATCAACTTGTAGTTTGGCGAAAGCACCAACTTGAGAAAAGTTTCAAGAAAGAATAAAGAACGGCAAAAAGGAGAATTTACTAAATTTAACGAAAAAGGCTTCTGTTTGTTGGCAATTATGATGGCGAGTGTTTGCAAAGTGAAGTAGAATTCTTCCTTATCGGTGATCAATCGATTGGCGCTTTAATTAAGGCTTCAGAAAACGCCAAAAACTCCGCCAACAACAAACGCGCGTCTCTTTTCCCCCTAAAGTTTACACACTAACGAGGCCTAAAGCATAGCCAGCCTTCGATAACTCATTACAGAAAGGGGGAAATTCTTCCAGGAGCGGTGACAGGGGTGGAAAAAAATGAAAAATTGATGCAAAAGAAGGAAAAAAAATCGAGAGAAAAAATCAAGAAGTTGGGAGGGAAAAATTCATATATAAAACCTTGATGAAGAAAAGACGACTTCCCCGCCCTTAACCCCCTCCTTAAAAAGAAAAAGGTAAATAATGTAGGAGTATATTATTTAAAAAATATTGCTACAAAGATAGTATCTATCCTCCTGAGCTGTGTCACATCACTGCAAATTAGAAGGGAAGCTCAAGATGAAAAGGATGAGGAGGTGGTATGGAGATGTAGGGAGAACGCTGCATCCAATGACGCAAAAGATAAGTGTCAAAGTCTCTTCAGCTCCTTTTTTTTCACTCTTCCCCCACAGAAGTGCCCCCCTTACCTAATGATAAAAAAACAAATAAATAAAAGTAAAAATATCCTGTTGTTTCGCGTTCGCAAAGATCACGTGATTAATGATAGCAAACTGAAGAGCTCTTCCTATTTTCCTGTTCCTTTTTTTCCCGCCCTCCTCTTTTTCCCATTTTTATTGCATTTTAATTTTTTCCCTTTTTTTTATCCCTCTTTTCTCACAACCCGGCTGATATTATTCTGAGATAGGAAAACGTGAAGAAACATACCTTATAAAGTTGGATGAATAAAGAAACAAAAAATATATATATATAGTAATAAGATAAAAACTAAAACGAAAAAAGTAACCCCCTTAAAAACCTGAAGAAATAAATTTGCATTAAGGATTGACGTGGAATTGAATTTTTAATCTGATTAATCGACGAATGTTAGCAGACGATAGATTGCCTGATGTGTTTTTGATTCACTCAGTGTTGCCACCAAAAGAGAAAAAAAGTTAAAAATTGTCTCAATCTCTTTCCCTTTTTTATTTTAAATGTATTTATATTTCACGATATATTTTTTAAGTCCCTATTATCTAACGTTTTGTGTTTTAGATAAGCTGTCCTTACTCAGCAATCTTATCGAAACAGAAGAAATTTCTTCTGCTTGAGTTTTTAAAAGTGTTGTCAGATAAAACTAGAATCCGCTCTTAATTTAAAACTATGATAAAAGCGCTGAAAAAAAATGTATAAAAAATATTTGCCTTTGATTTTTTTCTGTTGAATAAATAGCTTTTGCAGGATTTTTATTTAAAAATATTTTTATTGCTTTGTTTGATTTTTAAAGCTAGAATCGAAATAAATTATGTTTATTGCAATTTGTTTTTCTGAGCAGATCGTTTGATCGAATACAAATGACGCTATTTATGCTTTTATTTTAAGAGTACATTAGAATCCTGATTTGTTCTAAATTGATTCGCATAAAATTTTATTTTTATTTTCTTTTTAACAGTTGCAGCTAATTTTTTATTTAATTGCATTTTTAATGAAAATTGTTTGAATTAATCTTGTATTAAATATACTTTTAAAAAAATACTTTTGTAATTTTAATTTTAAACTTACGGATTAAAATTTTAAACTTAAAATTATTACATTTAAATTAAAAACTATAATGTAACTGTTTTTTTTACATAGTTAAAATTGAAAAAATAATCAGAAAAACAAAGTAAAATAAATACTATTAACAAGTAATTTATATAATATTTAATTCGATATTGCTATTATAAACTTTTAAAATTGTATAAATGAGAGAGTGTCTTTTTCTGGTACAAAATCCAAAAAATGACTTAATGTGCCGAAATGAATGTTTAAAACCATAACAATTCAGATTAAAGAATGTTTAAAACCATAACAATTCAGATTAAGGAATGCAAGGTATCGATTATAAAATTGGCAAAGCACTGGTTTGTGACAGTATAAAAGTATAAATTTTAAGTTTATTCAAAAATAAAAAATGAAACAAACAGAATGAAACAATTAGCAAAAAAATGGAACAAAGAGAATGCATTAAAGGCAATGCAAAATTCCGATAGTCCCTAAAAAGGAGAGATTTGGATGCGGTGTTTCCCCAATCCAGTCTAGTAAATTTAAGACAGTGCTGTGAAAAAAATAATAAGCTGAAGGTGGTTAAATTTCAGACATTCAATTAAGATGTAGTATATAATTAAAACTATTTTACAACTCAAATCAGGCTCCTTAAAGCTCCTTAAATAAAATATAACTATGGGTCTCAAACGCAGTTGACCGATCTTTAATTGAGATAAAATAACTCCATCATGTTGTATGAGATACAGGGGTGCTGTATTCCGATTCCACCTATATTGCAAATTCTGAATGAGAGGTTTAATACAGAAAAGTTTGTTTGCCATTTTCTAACTCCAAACATTTTGCCAAGTAGAATGGATACAGAGATTGAATGCTTGATGTCGACATAAGAGATTTCTTGGTTTATAGGGTCTTTAACTTCTTTAGCAACGAATTCTGCAAGTTCATTAATGGTAAAATCGATATAACTAGGTAGTCATTAAAAAAATTTCAAAACCATTGTGAAATTTTTTATTTAGCAAAGCTAAGATTCTACTAACCACGTTGTGGAAATGCCGAGGAAAAAAATTGTTTTTTAAGTTGCTTGAGAAATCATACTATAAGTGTAAATGCAGAATTTTCGGCGGCAAGAGTACTTGATTATGTTAAGAGCTTTTAAAATGTATTAATGAAAACTAGCTTCAGTTAAATTTTAATATAATTAATAGTTTATTTTCTCAGAAAATTACAACTCGTATAGTAGAAAGTTATCTATATTTGTTAGCAGCATTTAGACCAGAAGTCGCCTCTTTGCGACTCATGGTCTATATAAAATTTGGCGTGTGGTACTATCTATAATGACACAATATAATATTCTATTTAGTATTTAAGTATATATTTGTATAAAATAAAAGGGAGAAGGGGAAAAGTTTGATGCTTCTTAAATTTTCATTTAACTATATTAAAGGAATTATACTATATAATTCAAATTGTTCATTTTTCTTTCGATAAGTATTTGTAGGTTTAAAATATATATTTAATAACCGCGTGCACATTTTTTATTTAAGTTAAATTAATTATTATATTTTAGTTTGTTTATTTTTATAAAAATAAGAATTTTTAAATAAGGCCTAATTAATATAATATTAATCTCAAAATTTGTTTTCTTGACCTTTATATATTAATTCTGCATATATTTGAAATGAAATCGGATTGTCCGAGTGAGTAGCAGCCTGAATCATGTAAGAAGATTGATTTGGCACATCTCAAATACAATTCTTTTTGCTTGTATATAAATTAATCACATAGAATTCCAACTTTAGCGGAACTCTTAAGAGACAATTTGAAACTCGATTTTTTAATTACACAGAAAAAGATGATTAGACATAGAAAACTTAAAAATGACATCAAAATTGATCGCTTAAATGCCTAGAACTACATGGACTAAATCTTCACCGTTACATCAACATGACAGAAGGCAATACCTTTCTAAATTCTATAAATATTGTTAAATTTTTTATCTTTTAACTCTTGAATTATAAAACTTTGTTCAATATGTCAATGCACTTCATTCAGCAACTTCTTACCAACCGCGGTGGCATTTTAGAGATTTCTTTTACTTGGAGCGACTTTAATTAATATTTACATAAAACTTAGTGCATATTTAACAGCTTTGTACCAATTAATGATTTCTAATAAATTTCTCATTTACATCCATTTTCTACAGTTCAAGGTTAGGCCGTGGCAGCTTGGTCACCTAGGGTGTCGTTCTCATGGTCAGAAGGTAAGGAACTCGAAGAATCTCAACATAACCGAAAATCCGTCGAGTTCCCTAAAAGTGACTAGGGCGCGTTAAAAAGATTGTAAAAGTATCAATGTCCACCATAGTAAATGTTACTTTTGAGAGTAGCAAGTCAAATATTGGGGTCTTCTACTTGGTAACTGCTTCTATATTACTAAGACCTTCACCCAGCAGTTTACGTTTCATTGGTAGGAATCACCACTGGGATAGGCAAAGAGAAATATGCCAGTGCACACTCACTATGCATGGTGTTATTCAGTGTCTTTGACCTACAAAAATTTGAATTAAGATTAGTAGCATTTTGTTTTCAGCCCATTTAGTAAAAAAAAAATTCTAAGGTGATCACGTTCAGTTTTGTACATAAAGATAAATAATGTAATACATAATGGGGGCATGGGAAAAATATAAGTACGTGAACAGAAGAAAAATTAATGAAAAAAAATTTTTAATGGTAATCAATTTATCGAAATGTTACGTATGGTATTAGAAGGATAGATGAATTCTTCAAATTTTTAGAAGCTTTTTAAAAGATTAAACAGTTAATTTTTGTATTTTATTAATGTATACAACTAATATTTATTTTCTAATTCAAAGGGTTTAAATGTTATCATTATTCATTTTTACAAATAAAATTTATTTCATATTTTAAGATGAAAAGTTCATCACCATTGCGATATTAGCATAGATATGTGAGAAATTGAATCTCACTAGAGTTTTTCTGTAACTCTGTAAATTATTTCTTTTGTTCCAAGAAATTTTTACGGGTTTTAAGATGTTAAAAGCATCCATTTTTAGAATATATGCATCGTTTGTTTGCGTATTTCATGTATAAATAGTGAATACAATAAAAAAGTTAATTATTTTATCACTATTTAATTTAATTTAATTTATATATATATATATATATATATATATATATATATATATATATATATATATATATATATATATATATATATATATATATATATATATATATATATATATATATATATATATATATATATATATATATATATTTATTTATTAAGTTGGTTGGTTGGTTGAGTTTTCTGGCGCAAGGTCCAGATAAGGAAAGCTAAGCCATTATATACATTAAATGAATACGTAGAAATGATACTTAAATACAATAAATTTAACATATACATTTACTGAAACCATTTCAGATATTCAGGAAGGTAAATTCTATGTATGTAAATATGCTATTTAATATTTTTATGAATGATTAAATGAAAGGAAATCAAATGCAAGAATGAATTATGGTCAAATCGGAAATAATTCAATGCATGGATAGATTAGGCTTAATTGTAAAAAGTGACATGCGATGATATTGTAATTATTTAGCAAGAAATTTAATAAAAAATACACTTATATTAATAATATTTTAGTATGTTCAATAATGATATTAAAAAATATTATTTAAAACGTTTACATAAACGTTTCATAAAACGTTTTTAAAATTATCTTTAATTTTAAATTTTTAAAGTATTTTTGACATTGTTAAAGAAAAAGACAAAATACTTCTCTTGTAAAAGAAAAGGTCGTTTAAATTAAATGTTTGTGAAGAAAGTTAAATATAAATCTATTAATTTCCTGGTGTTTATTGTGGCAAAAATTTCTAATGTAAGTGTTTCTAAAGAAATAAGGCAAAGATAAAAATATTCCTCAATCGACCGTAGTTCGTTAAAATCTGGTTTTAGACTTCAACAATATGAATTTATCAATGATGTATTACTTTTCTACTTGTTCATAGAAGGGGAGCTATATTCATCGGAACTACCTTTTGAAGAATGATATTGTTTAATTTAGCACAAAAACTATGCATGGTACAACGTTAAAACTTTTTTTTGTTTTTGAAGTTCTTGTGTGTTTTTCTTCCCTCACATCAATCACTTTACTTATGACAATAGTATTTTGGCGACATTTCAGATGAAGAACTCCGCCAATATCCATCTTTATCTATGTGGAGACAAAAACATTTCCGAGCACTGAATTGCTGACACAAAAGAAAGCAGGTATAAGCTTCTTTCTTTTGAAAATATGGTGTCATTTAACAATGAAATGAAATTATGCAGTGCGTATAAAAAATCTATCAGCCAATATGGTGCTCGACTATTGTTTCTTGTTGCTATAGGGGTAGAAATAGGGATAAATTAGTTCTATTGTCGTAGGTACTTGGATATTGTTGAATCATTGATTGCATACATTCAAACTTGTTGCCATCGTATCTTTAAGTAATAAAGGGGGAATTTCAAAGTAATTGAAATCGTTTGAAAAAATAAAGGGTAATAACATAAATTGAATTTTATGTGAAACTTTATTGATAAATTTTATATTCTTTATTTTTTTAAATTGTAATTGCGCCTTACAAAAGAAGATGTTGTTCATATCAATATTTTATAAATGCACAATTCACATTCAACCGTAAAAAAATATCGATATTCTGTCTGTATTCATTCTAAAATTCCCTTATCTTCCTGTTCAAAGAAAGGAGCTTTTCCTACTGCATTATAGGCAAAAACAAATTGAAAAATTAAGCTGTCAATTTTAATCGATACATTTTTCCAAGTAATTTCGATTATACCTCATAGGTTTTCAATGTTACAATGATAATATTTACCCATCCTGTTGAAAAAAAATTTTAAAATATTAAAAAATTCAGTTTTGCTAGTTTTTTTTTAATAAATTAGTATTAGAAATTTTATATAAAAATTGAATGCCTGTACGAGTAAAAAATGTATCATTATAAGAATTAATTATTAGTTGGTTGTTAGTCAAGTTTTCGTACAAATCAAATATGGATACTTTATATGCCTAGCACATAACAAAAATAATTAGTGTTACAAGATGTATATTTTGAAACTTTCATTATATTTCTATTTCATTAAAATTGAAAAAAATTCTCATACAAAAACTTATCAGTATTTAAAATACCAAAAAAATTACGCCATCATAACCTTTATGATATTTTCTGAAGTCAAATAAAAGAAAAACAGCTATAGCTTTGAAATAATCTAAATGACTCATTCTTTTTCTCATATTTTAAAATTAATGAAAGAATCTAATTTGAAACATATAAATTAGGAATTCTATGTTAAATCATTTTAAGCAACTATTATAACATTGATATCCATTTTTCTATAAAAATTATTCTAGGAAGTTGCTATTAACTAGATTGACAACAATATATTTTCAATTTTATTTATAAAAAAATTTACAATAATCTATATATCTGATTTAAAACAATATATATATATATATATATATATATATATATATATATATATATATATATATATATATATATATATATATATATATATATATATATATATATATATATATATATATATTACCCTCTTATCAAAATATTTTCTACAGTCTTCTCTTAAACAAATCTCTCAAATACATTATTTATTTATTTATTTTTTGAAAAAAAAAGCCAATTTTTTTCTATATTTTGAATATACATTTAAAATTTAAAACATAACAAATATATAAAATATGTTTTATTAAATTTTTAATACATTTTTATAGAAATAATTCTAAAATTCTGATTGTCCATTTTGGATGAAAATTTTAAATAATGCATGAAAATATGATTAATAAAAAGGATAATAAATTATTCCAATTAAAAAGTTCTCTGCTTTGATTTATATTATAAAAAATTGCTTTTGAATATGTATGTGTTCGATCGTTGTGATAAAATTGCCGCTTATATTAGATAATTGAAATCAATACTCTGCAAATATTGCAAGTTATATATTCTAGTTAAATATTGCAAGTATAATATTCTAGCTTATCTAATTAACTTATTAAATCAAGTTAAAAGTCTGCTTTGATATGCAACATTTAAAAAAATTAAATCTTTGATTCAATTTGTAATCAAAAAAATTGGTTTCTGTTCTGATGTTTGTGATAGAAATACGTATATGAAAGCAATTCAAATCAGTACTATGCAAATAACTCTGATCCAGATTACTATTATTTTGGTAAGCTTATTTCCATTCTTTTATATCAATGATCATTATTTAACAAACTGAATGGTATAGTCACTTTACATACAAAAATGTTCAACTGAGAATTAGGTTGTTTATATGACGTCCGTTTAATATCATATTAGTTTGAAAGTGAAGGGAATTTGGAAAGCAGAAAATAATCAACACTGATTTTTAGTCCAGAATATTGTATTAATAAATAGAATTTACTTATTTTGAATGTAATCATATGGGCCTTTATTGATTTTGCATTATATTAATTTTGCAACTTCTTTGTTTCAGAAGACAAATTTATAGATTTATCATAAAATATATCAGAAAGAAATACAAATTTTCTTTGTAATATTTTTCCATTTGAAAAGCAGTTTCAAAAAATTAGTTGTTAGAAAGAATTTTTCTTGTTATTAAAATATCAATAAACCTGATATTTTCCAAGATTTGCGGAAAATAAATTTTTATAATGTCATTCAATTTTTATTTTGAAGACACATTTCACAAAAAAAAATGACATTGTTCTTGAAAACAATCATCATCTGAACAAACAGAAATATGATTTATAAAGAAAAGTGAAATATATTTTTAATGGAATAAAAACAACTTTTACGCATAGAATTCTGATATATATCAGAAAACTAGAGAAAAACATCATATCAAATAAAAATCTATATTGGCTAGGATAAAATTTAGCTCATAATATTATAAATTATTTTCTGAAATTTTTAAGATTTTTTTTAAGTTTAAAGTAATTGATTTTTAAAGTTTTAAATACTAAAGTAATATGACAAAATTCTTAAATTATGAGTTTTTTAAGGTTATATATATATATGTATGTATACCTTTTTGATACTTTTTGATATATATATATATATATATATATATATATATATATATACATATATATATATATATATATATATATATATATATTATATATATATTCAAAAGGAAAAACGGTAAAAAAATAATACGAATTTTATTATATTGTTCAAATGAAAATTTTTTATTTGAAATTGCTGTTAATTTTAGATTTTAATAGAAATAAATAGTGTTATTTATATTTTTTATTAATTGATTTTGTTTTGAATTGATATTACGTGAAATATTTCAAGATAAAATATAAGTACTAATATTTATCATTTTCTTTAAAAGAACGAATAGATTATTTTTCTATTATTTTTTAGAATAAAACTATTTGTGTTTCAAGCTCTACTAAAAATAAATAAAAAATATATCAAAAATAATTAAAAATACTTTCATCGAAAATTAAAATTTTATCAAAAAGAATCGTTTTTATATCTCTCAAATATCCTTGTTACATATCGAAAAAATATGAAAATTTTCTGAACAGATTTCCTTGCTCATATTGAACATTTCCCTCTTTTAATTTATTGCTTCAAAAAAAATCCTCATTTTCCCTAATCTCTGCTGCCCATCTCACAGATATTTTGATCGTGACAAGGTGTTAAAAAGGGGGAGAAAAGGGAAAATTCCCCTAAGTTTCCTCATAAGCGCTGTTGATCGGTTGGCGATTTTTCCATTGAGAGTACCAATCCCCCTCTCACCCTAGGGCATACCGGGAGAAAAAATAAGAAGAAAAAAATAAAATTTCTTTGTCCTTTGACCATTTCACCACTCTGGGAAGCTAACGGGAATATCAGGAGTTGGTGTAAATGAAATAGAGTCTTATCGGGAGTGGAATCATGTAAATTTGGTGTCAAGTGAAAGGGATTTTTATTATTATCCGATATTTTATACAAATTTTTTTTATCCTACCTGATGTGTTGAAAAGTTACTTATTTATGTTCACTTTATCTTTTTCTTCCCCATTTTTTTAAAACCTGATATTAAAATTGAAATCTAACATAACAGTGTTTTGATAATTTCCGGGGCTTGAAGAGTTATGTATTTTTACTTTTATTTTCTCTGAGCAAAGCTTGCAAGGATATTATGTGATAAATCAAAACATATGGTAATTTGTTTTTATTCTAAGTAGAAAAATATCATTTAAAATAAAAAAAAAATAGATTTTCATAAAAGCCATTTTTTTTTTTTTTTTTTTTTTTTTTTTTTTGAAGTTATAAACATTTTCTAAGTGATAATTTTTTCTTTAAGTATACAAAGCTTCTCAAAATTATATTATTTTTTATCCAATGAAAATCTAAAATTATTTTGATTAAAAACATTTTATTTATTTCATTTGTATAATTGTTATTCTTAAAACTTTGTTTTAATCAATTGTTTACAATGGATTTAAACGTGTATAGATTTAAGATTTTAATTCTCTTATATTTTAACGAAATTGAATGAAGAACTTCTGAAGTTAATTGTTTGAAAATTGACTATAAAAAATCATTTGTAAATTTTTGTATAATATGTAAATTGTACTGTGTTTTTTAAATATGCATTATAGTATTATCTTTATCGTGTCAAATGTAAAATTTAATAACTACTAATTTCTTCTTTAATAGATGATATTTACTTAAAATAATATTGTTGAGAATTTGCAAAGGCGAGATGACTTAATTTTAAAAAAAATGTCAGATAATTATTATGAACGTTAATAAACTATGTATAATACTGATGCATAAATCTATTATTAAATACACTTGTGTATCTAATTGTTGCAGAAATCTTATTATTAGCTCTACATCCTCAATAAAGCTTTATTTATTTCTCATTATTTTATCGCATAATTGCTAATTCTTTCACAGCGCTATGAATTCGATACTTACATTCTTTATCAAGACGAACACATTTTTTACTTTCATTATTTTGAGACCCGAATTTTCATTTTAGATAGACACGTTCGCTATTGAGTTGTTCGTTATCTTTATCTCTAACTGCAAAATAATCACCTGAAGCTAAAATCAACGAAATCTTACCATCAACGGTTTAATGGAATACAACGTTTTGCTATGGTAGATTTTTCTCGATTAACTTAAATTAGTGAACCGAGGCTATTTAAATGTCATTTTTTTCTGATTCCATGCTTGCAAGTTCGCCGATCGGAAAGTTTCTTAATTCCAATTCCGGTTCTTTAGCTGGTAATAATTCGTGAAATATGGAAAGTATTACGAATTAACGTGCCTCAATTCAGAAAGAATCAAGAAATATAATTTTCTTTCTAATGTACGAGTGCAACTTCGGAGTGGAATTCACTGCTTAATGATGATCTTCAACTTATTACATGGCATTTTTTCTCTCGCAAAATGTGTAGCTGATTTCATCTACTTCGTGTCTTTAGACGCAGATAATTGAACAAAGTAGGCGTGCTTTTCACTTCCAATTATCCTATGTAAACTGCTAGTTTATCTCTATTTCCATACGTGCAATGGTACTTGGATATGATGAGCTAAGGTATTTTTTTTTTTTGTTGTGACTATATATATATATATATATATATATATATATAAATATATATAAAACAGATTGCTGATTGTTGTAAATAAAGTTTGAGTCTAAATATTGGGATATTGGAAACTTTATGTTCCAAAACTAAATTTTCAATTCAATTAATTTTGAGATTGAAGAAATTAACACTATGGATTCTACTAATTGCTATGAAAAATCTTAATCCTGGATGGTGCAAAAATATAAAGGATATTTTTGAATGTAACAAGTAAAATAGTTCTTAAGAATTCAACCTTCTTTTCATTTCGAGTCATATTTTAATTTGAATAATTGAGTAATTCCACATTTTAATCTTAAGAAACTTGGAAAGTATCTTGGAAGTTTGCTTTTGAAGTTAATAATACAAACTTGAACAAGCAGAACTTCCAAATCCTTATTAAAAGGACCTTTAATGTAAATTTAAGAATTATTCAGAATTGAAGACAACTTTCCAACTACCCAAATTTGTGATTGTATTTGTAATGGTATATTCAAAACAAATAATAGTGACATTGGATTATTTTCGACAAATTTTTTGGTACTAAATATATACCCAACACACCTTTTCATTATAGAAATTCTTTTTCAATACTTCAAGTAGAAATTCCTTTCAAACACATTATTTAAGTACTCATTTTATATTCCAACTTATTTTGAAAATATTTCGTAGACGAATCAATTCCACCAATTTCTGGAGACTCAATTGTTGATTTGACAGATACTCCAGCTTCGAAATTTTATAAATATATTGGAATAATCAAGCAGTTTGGAACATATATCGAATATTTCAGTGTACGTAAATTTTAGGAATTAATTTAATCTAACTTAAAAAAAAATTTCTGTAATCTGATTTAAATTTGATATTGTATTTAATAAAAATTCATTCAAAACATATCTTTGAAGTTGTCTTTTGCCTCTAATACCAAATAAACTTTCTTAATTCGGTATTAAATTAAAGTTAATACCAAATTAAGTTTCTCGAGAAAACGTTTTGAGAATATACCAAAATTGAAACAATATTCCAAGAGTTAAACATTTCATCAACCATCTGCATTTCAAATCAACAACATTGAGTTCCATCAACATTTGGTATCATTCTTGAATTTGATGCCTGTTTATCATATCCCAACCAGTGGGGTTGTTCATTCGAAACATGTTCAATTTCATGTGGAAGCAGTTAGATGAAAAATCACTGATTGTACAACATACAGTATCCTTCTCGAATTATAGATCTGCTTTCAGTCATATAGATTGTTTCATCAAAAATCACTGATTGTACAACATACAGTATCCTTCTCGAATTATAGATCTGCTTTCAGTCATATAGATTGTTTCATCAAAAATCACTGATTGTACAACATACAGTATCCTTCTCGAATTATAGATCTGCTTTCAGTCATATAGATTGTTTCATCAAAAATCACTGATTGTACAACATACAGTATCCTTCTCGAATTATAGATCTGCTTTCAGTCATAAATATAGATTGTTTCATTTGAGAATATATTCCAACTATTCAAGTAGTTAAACACGAAATCAAGGGTCATATCAATATGTGGTTCTTGAATTTGACTTCTACTTCATATGCAAACTATGGTTTGATGCATTTAAAAAAAGTCTAAAACTGGGCAAATATTTGCATAAAAGAATAGAAAGCTACTAATCACATTGAAATGTGATCTTTAATAACGATTGAATACAAAATATTCTTTTCATAGGATAAATATTTTATTCTTAAAATTTTATCATGAATAAATTAGTTCTAATTTTTTAACGTGTTTCTGGTACAAAAAATACGTTAGAATTTTTTTCATTTATGAATAAAAAGTTCTGTATTTAGACATTTTCTGTTAATGGTTTCTTGTAATAAATAATTTTAATTTTAACATACTTAAACTACAATTTTGATATAGATAAAATAACCTATAATTAAATACTATTTTGTAAAAATAGATCTTTAAATAATTGTTTGTCATTTGCTTTATTTTCAGTTATTTTTTCATTATTTAAATATTACTAAGGTTTCAATATTAATTATATAGCATTTCATAGTCTATTAAAGGAAAACTTAATATTTTAAATCTGGCAATACTAAATATATTTCAGGCATTATCACTAAAAAAGTAGATAACAGTATTAAAATTTCAATATAACTATTGGATATCAATAAATCTTGAAATCATATTACTTTCTTTTGGATTATTCCTTTCATTATTTTATTATATAATCATTTGTTTTTCAAATAAAACATTTACGACATTAATTAAATATTTTGCTGTATTGTATTAACATCATGCCTTTTGAGCTCCATTCATTGGAAAGATAAGGATGATAAAAGATTTTGGCGAAAATAATGAATCATAACCACTTTTATCGTTTAATATTTACTATTTTCCACACCACTGGTAATAAAAAGTGTGAAATTGAGCATTTCCTTTACGGAATCGCTTTTTTCCCTACTTCGAACTTCACCTTCACGTTATCAACATACCACCGCTTGGAAGTCACTAGCAAAAGAGAGATGGCTCTATAAACACCAGCTCGGTGTTATCCCTGTCTATAAATACAGATACTTACATATTGCTCGAATATTTTCCACACCACCTTTTTATCGCCAAAGTCCTCAGACAGATAAGGACACCAGCAAAAGCTCCAAACGAGCCCTTGTCTATGGTCTTTTATTGTGTATTGGGGGTGGGAGGTAAGGATAAAAAAAATAATAACCAAAACAAAAAATATAACCACATAACCTGATAACCAAGTGTTTTCAGCTTTGGACCAGATGGCGATCTACTTGAGATTTTTGCGTCACTCTCTCGCCAAGATTTCTGCTCTTGTCCAGGTCTAGAAAGCGGGTTGCAAGAAAATAAATAAGGTATCGTAAAAGAACGCTTCTGATATTCTTTCTGGGTGAAGTGGTTTTTGATACAGATTTTTTTTCAAAAAGTGGCTTCAGTGGCAATGTACATTAAGGTGGGTGGAGTGGTGATTTCGGTACATAAACGCAATGAAATGAGTGTTATTAAAAAGGAATCACATCACTGGCGATAAAATAGGCTTCCTTATCGCGGAAAATAACTGTTTTTAATTTCGGGCACAGTTCTTTATAAAACGGTTGATGGTTCTCAAATTTGCTGATTTGAGCAAGTTTTAATCAATTCTTTGAGCACTGATGGTTTATTTAAATTTTTATTTTTTAAATTCTACATTATTTTATTTTCTATCATTAAATTTAAAGTGAAATAAACTATTAAACCCCTAAACTATGTGTGAATGTACACTTTTCAAGTAAATATCTAACATTGTATTTTTCTCATTTTGTGTCTACAGAGCCTATATTGGTAGGCGATAAATGATTTTAAACTAAAAAAGTGACTTTTGTAATGTACAAATCCTGTTACACGTTTAGTTTTATGTAAAAAAAATTTTTTTTGTGTAAATTTATAACATGAAAATAAAATAGTTTTATTTAACTTTTATATTTTAACTATACGATTGTAAGATCATCGATCATTAAAAGGTTAAGGATAATTTTTATTTTTAGTACACTAAAATAGTGAACGTGAATTCAGATGTATCTTCGGATGACATCCTTGGAAACTTGAATAATTAATATTTCAACTTGCCTCTTTAACTTAAGAAGTTTTTATCTAGAATGTGCTTGTTAGCAAATTGACTGAATTTAATATCAAAATAATTCAATAACATAAAATAATTAAATAATCCTATTTTAGCAAAGTGAAGAAATTAAAAAATAGAAAATGTTTATAAAGTAATGTAATTTATACTAAAAAAAATTCTGTTAAATAAGCAATTCATATTCTCATCGTGAAATACGTCATAAGGAATAATATATAATGATTTATTGAATTTTTTTTTTTGAAGTTACTAATATTATTGTTTAATTTTTTATTTTACGTGACAATTAAAATTAATACAAAATTTCTTACTTTTTATGCTTCATCATTGGAAAAACAACAAAATGAGTATTACTGATGTTTTTCACCATTCTGTTGGATGCAAACATGAAACTTATAAAAAAGCTAGCAATTTATATCATTCTCATTAAATTGTGCGCCTTTAAAATTTTAACACTGCGTATTTTGCTGCATTTCTCCAAGCTATATAATCACTTTTTAATTGTATCCAGAGCTTATTATAAATTCTAGAATAATTTTTCGAAGATCGGTAATTGAATTTAAGTGTAGTAAAATAGATAAAAACCTAAAAAACTCCAAAGTATTCATTTTGATAAAAATAAGCATGGAGTCTCATCATCTATCTTTTGTTGTTATTATGCAATTAGAATCTTATCTATACATTCTATTCTAGAAATTAAAAGTTTACAAGTTATATTCTTTAAAACTTTGACATCAATTAACAAACAAGCTAATAGTTTGCTGTTTAAGACATTTGAGCTTCTGATACGTTTTGTCTTCTGAAAACTATCAGTTTTAAGATTCTGTGATATCATTAAAAGACAGAAGTGACTGGAAACGTTTACTTTTCATAGAATGACATAGTGAAGAAATGTAGTATATTTTTCGTATATAGTTTATTTTCGTATAAATATATAGTATATTTATGTAAAAATAGAAATATTTTTCGCTTGGGACATGTTTTAAAAAAGTTTAATTGAATCATTTTACTCTTTTTATTACTATGAAATTTTAATTTACTTACTATCAAAAGTAAAGAAATGATATTTTAAAGGATACTATTTCTTTACTTTTGATATCACGTTTGATAGAGATTCACGCAACTTAAAGGAAAAAATACAGAAAATTCCGAAGTATTAGATCTACATGCAATCTTCACAGATGCGCAATAAATAAATAAGTAAAAAAAATAGAAGTATAAAATCCTTTTCCTACTGTTCTGCAATATCTTTCATCCAACTCAATTCTTTATAGTTCCAGAACATGATCTTATCATTAGACAACATAAACTATATTTTTTAGGCATTTAAAGCAATGTAAAAAAGTTCTAATATTTTTATTACCCATTGTACTCTGTTGCCTTCTAAAGGACTTTTTACAAATGTGGGACTTAGTGTCGTAGCTGAGAAAATTCAGAAAGTTCTCAAGCACGCTCCTCAACAGAAACACAACATCCTTCTCCCATTATTTAGTAGAAGCTGATTTTAAGTCCAAGTACTCTTGAGGTTCCACTATGAATAAAACTCTCCTATCTGTCAACCATAATAAAGTTCACAAAACCTTATCATTCAGGTTTCAAGCCGCAAAAGAATTGTTTCTAACCAAATTCTTCCATATTTAGTCGCAGGATAAAAATATTCATTTTCTTGCCAAATTTAAATCCTGCGCTTGTCTGTCGGCCGGAAATGCACCCGAATTCCTTTCGTCTAAAATCCTCCTCTATGCAGAGTGAATGAAGGCAGTCTGAAAACAGGAGAGATAATGGGGAATTTTTGAGGGAAAAAGAGATTACTTCCTCCGCATTAACTGATGGAGAAATGGATAGAGATTGGCGCCAATGGAAGATACAAAAAGAGCAGAGATATACTTCGCAGATAGATACATATACATAAGGATACACCTAGAGATACCACAAGCTTTCCGGGAGCAGGGAACAGAGATATTTCAAAGATATCGCTCTCTGGCTAAGGAATTGCTGAGCAGCCGGAACAGTCCGTAGCACATCTCTCATGCTGACTTTTTTTATCGCTGGTGTGCTGTTTCCGTAGTCTGCCAGAGATCTGTTGGGGATAGCGAGGGATTTTTATTGCAGCTTTTTCCCCGTATCTCAGCAGTAGTCGGGAGTTACTGTGGGGAAATGGTATTCATGACTGTTATATTTTTATGGGGGTGCTTAACAGGTGCAATATTGTACCATTCGCGATTTGTGAGGATTCAGTTGATTTCTGGAGATTTAGAGGCCGACTACGTCAATTATTTAAGAGACAGAAAACTCTGTTCCATATCGACTTTGTTTTACATATGCCGCATAAAATAAATTCATGAGATCTTGGCGGTAACATGGAAGAAAAGGTTTTCATAGATTTCCTGCTATCAAAACAATACTTTTTATACAAAATTGCTTACATAGATAGAATTGTTTTTTTCCTAAATATCGTTAGTTAATATATATATATATATATATATATATATAATATATATATATATATATAGATATATATATATATATATATATATATATATATATATATATATATATATATATAGATAGATAGATAGATAGACAGATAAATAGATAGATATAGATATAAATATAGATAGCATAAGGAGTCGCTTTATTCTGAACGCTGTAGGTAATAAAAAAAAATAGGTCTTATGTCTTATTTTATTCTTTATCATTTACAGAATTTGAAATTTGAAAAGATTGTTTTTAGATTATGAGCTTTATTTAGTCTCTAATAAGAAATCCTCCTAGAAAAATCTCCGTCCGTATTTCGATTTATAGCCAACAGTTATCATTCCTTTTCCATTGCTTAAAAGGGTGAATTGAATCGTAGACCCTTCATTCCGAAAAATGTGATATCACTAGATTACAGTTCTAACGGATAATTTTTTAATCATAGATAGAATTAGCATTTAATTTATTAGATACATTTTTTAAACTACTCTACATCCAATGGTTATTTAATAAGTAGTAATCAACAAGTGGATTGTGAGATTGATACTTCGTAGAGGAAGATGAAAGCTGCTGTGAAATATTTTTGACACTGTGTAATATATATTACAGTACAACACCAAAAAACCATCGTAAACCATTTATCTTGTACCACGTAAATTATTTTCAGAGTAGAAAATTGCTTACATAGATAGAATAGACTAAATATAGACATTGAATTTTTATAGACAATAACTCCTACTCCCTTGTTCCAATTGTGAAAATCCGGAAAACTCCTAAACTCTTCCTCGACATACGTTCATATGGAAGGTAGAAGAGCAACATTCACTTACGGATCTTCAAAATAGATTTTGATCGAACACGGATCTTTATGATTCGAAGAGCGCTATCCTATCATTAAGCTTGCTTTAAAATATTTTATGCGGATTCCTTACATTTAAGAGAAACTGTTATTTATTTCTTTGTATCACCATTTGTTTTTTCAATTTAAATATCCGAAATCTGCAAACCATTGACCTACTTTTAAAGGGCTTGAATCATTTTGTTGCCAAAATAAAATTTGAACTGTAAAATTTCTAGTAAATTAGGTGAGAATTACTATAGTAAAATATAAAATAAATTATGTCCTTTGTAGAAATGTTAAATGTTATGCATACCTCAAATATTAGAAAAATGGAGATTAATTTGAATCATTCCAGGACAAAAGAAAAATGGTATATAGCTTAAGAAAAATTAAGTGCAAATAAAAGGAATTATTCATGAGTATGATACAACTGCGTATCCTTATGCCTCACAATTTTAACTGTTTTAAAATGTCCCCATATTTTTAAGGCAGTATAATAGTATGAAGGAAGAAAATGAATAAGAAGATTATTTAAAGACTATAATAAAACATCCATAAAAAAAGAGAAATATTAATATGCATCCCAATCTACTTTCACATTATCTGTTCTATTTAAATCATGTTCCAAAAAGACGAAACGTTCTGATTGCGAGATCCAAATTCTTAAGAGGAAAACAAGTGATGCCAATAATTTTCTCTGTAATAAATTACGGAGATAGAGAGTTGTTTGCTCTGGGAATCTCTCCTTTTTTTTCCCCCTTGTGTCACGAATCATCAAAGACAAGCTGCATTAATCACATCAGGGAATTGGGGAAAAGAAGGTACGAAAAGACACACTCCCCCTTAAGAAAACCGACGAACTGTTATTGAGGGAGGTGTGGGGGAGGAATGAATCACCCCTTAAGAAGAAACCAACTGATGAGCGCTGATGACAAGACTGTTGCAAATTATTGATCCCTGGACAACATTAATGACACCTTTATTACAACAACCGCACGCCCAATGCATCTTTATTAGGGGGTTTTTCAGCAGGCATATCGGTTATTGGACTTGCCCCACCACTGCACCGCTACTCCCCATTTTTATAGATTCGCAAAGGTGTGTGTGCCAACGTATATATTCTGCCCCGATAAAGCCCCAAAGATCCCGCTAATTTTACTCTGGCAAGCTTAATGAGCAGAACCTATTTCCCACCAATCATTTGGTAAACTTTTGCCAGGGGGTAAGGGAAGCGATGTGAGAAAAATAAATAACGAAAAATATCTGTTCTTGTCGTCTTGGCATTATTATTGGTTTGTTTTATTTGATAAGAGTTGTATAGCAGTCCTTTTTTTTCCTGCATACGGTTGAAAACTAAAAAAAAAGTAGACTTTCATTAATATCAGAGCTGATCGAAAATTCGGTGTGTTAATTACTAATAATAAAAAAAGTCGCCAGAATGTTGTTTTGAAACAAATTGGCGAGTAAAAAAAATAACGCGGAAAAGAGTGAGTTTGGGGGGGGGGAAGGGGGAATTATTGATAGATATGCTTTTAAATCGCAATTTTAAAAGTGCGACCTCTGCGTTTGTTAAACTCCATTAATTAACTGAAACTGATAAATAATTCCGAAAAAGTAGTATTATAACGCATTGTAGGGATTTTTTCTTCTAATTTTGTTGAAAAATTTCCCATTTTTTCCTTATTTTCTCAGGGACCGTTCCTAAAGATTATCGAATGTCAGAACATTTAAATACAAAGGCTGTTCTGTCCATGATCATTAATTGAAATATATATCGAAGCTTTTTATATAAATTAGCAGCTTTCATTTTTATCTCGCTTCATAATTTATAAATAATTTATTTTACAGTATCATCAGCTAATGAATTGCTAAATTGATGAAAAAAAAACAGTGTTTACAGTGAAATGAATAATTTATCAACAGCTTATATTGATAATTACAAATACAAATCATTCCATTTGCTTATTTGTATATCGAATTTTCTATAAAATAAAAACATTTGTGTGGATGTAGGATTAATTTAGCAGTTAAAGTTCTTTCAATAATCAAATCAAAAAAAAAAGTCGGATGTGAATATTTTGTAATTTAAACTCTATAGATTAAACAAAATGGATCAATGAATAAAATGAAAGTAGTTTGTTTTTATTTTACTGCGCAATTTTATGAAAAATTTAAAACTAAGCACTTTTACTTAATATTTGAAATTTTGAGAAAAAAGTTTTTTTTTAAAATTTAATTCAATTTTCCACAATTCAATTAATATTTTACGAGATTTGAAACTTGTGGGCTATATTTTCCCATTTAAATAAAAAAATATGTATTTTTACATTGAGTAATTTTTAATGAAACTTATTCAAAAAATGTTATTCATTATGTAGTCACTTATCTATAAAACATATTTCTCTCTCTTATAATGATAACAACACAGACGAACACATTCATATTCTTTTCTTATAAATAGTATGAACCATATAAGTGGATATTGAAACAGAAAATGACTGTATTTGCCTAAAGATATAAATCAATATAAAGTAAAATATTTCAGTTTAAAATTGTGAATGCCGTTTTCAATAAAACAATTCTATCATAAACTAATTGAGTATTTAATGGCCAACACGCCAAATATATTAAATGTCCAAAAAATAATATGCCAAACTGCCAAATACCCTCTTGCTGCGAAGGTTATGCACTTGTAAAATTTTAAAATATTCCTTGGGTTCCAATATCCTTAAGCAGATGTGGCACGCAGAGAAGAATGTGTTAGGTCCGTCATTTGTCTGCAGATCAAAATTATGAAGAGGTTTGTTGTGTTTTGCGGTTACCACGTACAGAAATGTACAGCCGAAATAAATTACAACCTGTCTTAAATAATAATCATTTGCGTATTGGAAGTACTAATTTCTCACAATTTAATTGAAGTAGAAACTATGATATAACTTCGATTAAATCAGATAGGACTACTAACAATCTCGCAAAATTTTCAATCCCAAGGAATAACTATTTGTAAATATATTCATATTGTTAAGTATTTTAACAATACAAATTCTGAAATATTTGTATACTGTATTTGAAGATTCGCCCATGTTTCAGAACTCAATACTGAAATATATTTTCATTAATGTGCGACTTTAAATACATAATAATAATAATAAATTTATTAATTTTTTGCAAGCTATAATTAAAATTGAAGAAGGTAATAATTTAATATTATAATTGAGAACTTTTGCAAGTTATTATAATATTGAGTAAATTTTTATAATTAAAATCACACTTTAAACTCATAAATATTATTCAAAGTAAATATTAAGCCGAATAAAAATGTAAACTATTACACCTGAATTCAGTATTATGGAATTTTGTAATTAATTTAAAGATTCTCAAAAATATCAAATAAATAACTTTTGTTACCATTTTAAACATATAAATAACACACAGTTTAGATATGAAATATAGAAAGTCAGGATACGTTTAATATTAATTTCGAAGTAATCGGCTTAATATTTAATAAGACAAATAAAATCTCGGCTATCTGGTTTGTTTCCCTTTTGTGTCACGCTATGCTCTTTTTTGCATGGGTAAGTATGTTTGACCAAAATTTATGCTTAAAATGGATTTCGAGCAACCATAGAAATTAACGATCAATCCATTTTGACTTTGTAATGGGCTGAAGTTGAAAGTTCTCCAGTCGATCCTAACTACTGTTGAATAAATGGAGATGGATATTGCTTTTTCACTTAACAGTGAAAACGGGAACCCTGAAGTTGTTATCAGGTAAATTTCAAGGTTTTCTTCCTTTCAACACTTGAGTACAGGCCACAATGTTTTGAAAGTCTTTTCAGACCAAAAATGCGTCGGAGATTTTTGCTATGTTTTATGGGAGAGCCTATGAACCTTTAACCTAAAGATAATGAGTGCGTACCGTTTATCTCCAGCATGGCAAAAGAAACTTTGGATGAGGTCATTTGGCCATCACAGTTGTAACAATTTTTAAAATTCAATTTGGAAATAAAAATAAGCTTTGTAGATGAATTTTCTTTCCAAAGGATATAATCCATTATAATAAAACAACTTGAATCTAATGAAAGTACTTGTCATATATTTGTTTCAAATGAAATATTTTTTAAAAATCATTAGATATTTGTTATTTATTTTTCTTATTTGAGTTTCCTATTTAATGTACATCAAATATTTTAAATTATTATTTTACTATCAACTGATGTCTCAAGTTAATAATTTATACATTTAACATTGATTTATCAAATAAGAAACAGTTTTTTTTTTAGCTTTTTTTTGTAAACGGTTTAGTTTAGTTTATAATTTGCATAAAAATCATTTATAAGAGAATAAATAAAATAATTCCCTCGTTTTTTTTTTAAAGAAAAATATTTAAACTGTCTAAATGTAAAAATCATCAAAGTATTTTGAAGTTGCTGCTCAAATTGAGATACATTTGATAACTTTATTGTTTTAGCATCGTTACGATTAGAATTGAATATGAAACAGATTAAAAAGAAAATTTTGTTTAATTTGGTAATTTATTTATTTTTTTATATTTTTTGTAAGCTAAATCATGGAATACTAAACTGGGATTAAGCACTGAACACAGTTCGTGCCTTCCAATTACAAAATCTCAAAAAAGAAGAAGCATCCAAGCAAACATCTTCAGCTTCTCACTAGTGGGTGACGAGGGGGCGGTGGAAATCAAGAATATCGCTCCCACCGCCTCCACAGTCCCGTATCCTTGCTCTATTTAATACGACACTCTGATCTTTCTCGCCTTACCGATGATGGATGGATTGGCGAAAGGTGGAACCCTCCTCTTCCGTGGACCCCGATAACACCGTCCACCCTACCCCAGTTCAGTCACGTCCTGCGTGGCACCCTCCCCCACCCCTCGAGATAGTCCGAAGTGATAGCACCACCTCTCCTCATCACCCGACTTCGTTCCATCTCTCTTCAGCGTCTATCTGATGCGGACCCTGTGTCTAATGGTCCCCGGAGGTTTTCCCTTTTCCTTGATTTTATATCGCTGAAGGTGATCTCCAAGTGGAGACGAATGGTGGAGGTGGGGTCTTTTGAAAAGTGGGGGGTGGATGCTCTTTCTCAGGAGGGGGAGTTGGCAACGTTTCATTGAGAGCTTATTAAGGCAGTTTTCGTAAAGAAACTGGATATTGGCTGTGAAGTTTGTATAACAATGGTTTGCTATCAGCAGTAATTGACGCGATACAGGAATCGAGAATATCTAGAAATAAGTATTATTTCTAAATATACATAAATTTTCTGCTTCCTAAAATCCATGGAATATAGATAATAATATATAATAAAATCAATCTGATCTAAAAAATAATCTTTTCATATTTTGTTTTTTGTACAATATTCCATTCTTTTCTTCTTTCTATCAGATTTCTATTGTAAAACAAACATAATGACTTAAGAAAACAGAGTTCCTAGTAATTCAAGATTAATTCGTGGAAAAATCTTTAAAATTTATTTTCGTCAAAAATTGCTTAGAAAAATTAATTATTTTAAGGTGATTAAAAATCCCCATCTAAGTAAGTATTTTTGTCTTCTGTAACAAAGATTGAAATTTCATATCTTATAAAAACTCTTGGCTATGATAGATATAATTTAAGAGATAACTTTTAAACCTCCAAAAAATATAATTTATGAGTTTTAATAGGTATTATTAATAATTATTAATAATTGGTATTATTTTCTTTAAAAAATTAAATAGTAATTTCATCGAAGCATACTTTGCCAAGAAAACATCTTGTAGCCTGGACTTTTTAAAAACTTCATTGTGTGGTTTGAAGTAATTTAACTCTTGAAAGTTAAATTATGAAATTGATATAACCTATTCTTTCAATACATAATTTTGTTTATCTAGACTAGATTGTGAGAACTTCATGAGATTTTGCCAATAACCCAAAAATTAAAATTATAAACAATGTAAAACCATCACATATAGCACAGTATTTAGTATCATTAAAATATTACATGCGTTGTTGAATTATTTACTTCACTTCACTTAAATCTTTCTTATAAAATTTTAAATTTTGATTTTCAAATTATCAACAGTTTTGATTTTTTCATAAATATTATATATATATATTATATATATATATATATATATATATATATATATATATATATATATATATATATATATATATATATAATATATAGCTAATGTATATAATTTCATATTTCAAATTTTTATACCATGGATGAAATTTCCTTTTCTTTTAAAGGAAACATTTAGCTATTGACTTCAATTTTGCTTAGAAATTCTAATGGTATCTAAAAAAAAAATTTCTTGGCAAATTTTTTTAAACCGATGATTTCTTTTTTCCATTCAAATTATAAGACTATAACATTATACTATAATGAAAATACTATAGACATATAAAATATTTGATTTCTTTTTAATGGTGCTTATTATTGGTTTTTAATTCTTCTTTCTTCAATGTTTTCATTGAAATAACTAAATAGTTAAATAGTTTTTGAGAAAAATGTAGAACTTTCCTGTAATAATTTCAGATATTTTAATATTTAAAGACATTATCTATTACGGAATTTTATTTTTAATTTTCCTTTAAGTGTGTTTGTTTCATAAATTTTCAAATTTATTTTAATAAAATTAAAATATTCAATTTTTTTAAAGATATTTACATTAAGCTAGTTTTTTTAAAAGCATTTGCATGATAATTCTTAAATAAAATTTAAATGCTTTTTATTCAAATACTCTCTTTCTCTCTCTTGTATTTCCCACATACAATTTTATTTTCCCAAAATGTGTTTTACCCTTAGATAATTCAAAATTTATCACTATTGAAGATTGTAAACGAATTTGTTGCTCACTGTGTTTGAAATGTGAATAAAAAATTTAAAAATTAATAGTATTTTGTTACTTTTTTAAGTTTAAACTATTTTTATTGGTTATATTTAATGAGAATTTAATTTCAATAAATGTATATTTTTCAGTGATTATTAATAGAAGTATCTATTTCAGTTAAGAATATTAAAAAGAATTCTCTAAACATGTGAAACAACTACAAGTCGGAGGTTCGATCCTCGAGCTCGGTAAGGTCAAAGCAGACTTTCACCCTTTCAGTGGATAAATAAAACTACGCACAAAGCCATGTTGGGGAGCTAAACACTCGAGGTTTTCCGATAGGCTGACCACCTAACCAAAAATATGTTTTGCATCCCACTGAAAACAGACATGGGAACTTTAGGCATTGATCCTATGGAAGTTATAGAGTCACTTAGTTTAGTTTAGTTTATGTCAAATAACTAATTACTTAACATCATGTTTTAACTTTTTAATTTTTTTGTTCGTTTACATTTTTTATAATTTATTCGTCTGAAGATAGGTAATTCAGTTTAAAGTTGAAACAGTAAATCTTTAAACATTTATTGAATATCCTTCATTAACTGATAATAACAATTAATATATTTTATTTTAAAATATAAATTACATAACTAAAAGGAGTTAAGACATAATTATCAGTTTAGTTACTTAATTTGAACTGTTTTTACACATGGTATATTCCCTCATACAATAATATAATTATCATAAATATATTTTATGTAATAAAATTAATATAATGAATCATATATATATAATAAATTTTCTTGTAAGCAAAGAATTATATAGTCTGATACATTATTTTGTTCCTTTACAACTATCCAAAGCTCTACAGTGAACTAAAATAACTAAATGGAGGTCCTTATAAATAGCTAAACAAAGCTTACCAGTAGTGATAAATTTCTCTAACAAAACAGGAAGAAGTCTTGAATACAACTTCTTGTGCCGAAACTTTATCTTCAAAAAAACTCACGGACCGAAAATATTTTTTTCATCGCCAGTCATGGCGCCAAGCAAACGATAATCTAAAGAAAAGAAAATTTCACTCGATCACGAAAGATAGTAATATCATATAATATGAAAGAAGGAAAAACCCACATGGGTATGAAAACCGGGCAAAAGCTGCCCATTTTCACCCTCCTGCCCGAGAAACGGGATATAAATATATATCTATATATATCATATCTTAGTGAGAATATGATGAATCATGAGGCAAGAGAACTAATCAGCCGTGATTATCACACTTCCCAATGCGTACTTTTTCTTTTTTTCGACACTGCTTTTGGAGACACTGTGGGGAGGAAAAAGTCATATTACGCCCCTCCCCCTCTTGCTATAGCCTATCACAAGTTCTAGATTTTTTTCTTCATGTTTTCCTCCCTTGGAAATTTTACCCGATAAAAGGTAAATGATAAAAGAATCAGTTTTCTTTTTCTTTTCTTCCTTTTTTTCTTACCTCCTTTTCAACGCGACAAAGAAGTGACGGGGTGCTTCGTATTTGTATCGATATTTTATTCTTCTTAGACAAGACTTTAATTTCGATCATCTCAACTTCAGTCTATGTTTTCCCAATGAATTGTGAAAATTTGATTAAAATTGACAAAAAAGTAGCTTTGTAGACTTTTAGCAGTAGAAAATTTTCTTTATATCACAAAATAAAATACATTTACGTATTTTGCTCAATTTTTTGTAAAATGTCTTTATTATTGTAAATTGTTTTTAAAATAATGTGTAATCAAAATTAAAATAAATATGATTTAAATTAATTTAAACAAAGTTATATGTGGCAAATGATTTTTTTAATATCAGATTAATGGTTATAAGCAAAAAAGAACAAAATATAAAAAGCATGTTTTCTTAAAAAAAAAATTATTTGCTGTTTTTTTAATATTTTTTTAACTGGATGCCAAATATAAATATTTTTGAAATTTGAAAATTAACTCCGTTATTTTTTTAACAATTCACGGAAATAACACGCACTTAGACATTTCGTTTGTTTTTACATCCACTTAGACTGGAAACTGTTTCCTTTTAAAATTTTTTAATTCTTTTGAATAAGTGAACGAAGTTCTATATTAATTATTAGATCAAATTAATTTCATAGAATGTATTGTTATGAAGATAATAAACAAGCAAATTAAAATGTTGACAAAATAGGTTAAAAAATATTTTGAACGTTTAAAATTACACAAAATTTCGATTAAAACTTGCACATAATGCATGAAGTAAATTCATGGAATATTTTTAAATTTATATTTAGTTTGCAGAGATTTCCACTGAACTGTAAAAACAATTCATGCATTTTGAGGATTTTCATGATAACTAAATTTTAGCACAGTTAGTTATTATCACAAATTTAATTACAATAAAAAACTATTGAAAAGGTTTTGCTTTATTTGCAGCACATGTCGTTATTTCCTTTTAACACGTAAGATCTTCCCAATCAATAGCGTTGTAAAGACTTTTTGTCATAGCAAAAGCTGTGAAGTTTCATTTGTTGTGAAGATCTTTCTATTATTTTCACATATGTAACGAAGAAAATACTCAATTATTCCTTGCCATCAATATCGTCTGAAGTTTTAAATTTTCATTTTAATTTATCAATTTTTTCATCAAATTTATAATTACTAGGTAGCTCGAAATCATCTTTATGGCTTTGTATAAATAAACTCCAAATTAGATAACTATTAGAAAAATTTAAAAATAGTCTTTTACTAGACTTTATTGTACTAAAAAAAGCATATGGCATTTGAGTTTAGGTGGTGTTTTTTAAAAAAAAGAAATACATAATATTCTGATTATCATCATTTGGATTAAATTTTCTGAAAATTTTTTTCCCATAGTTTTCCTAATGTTTACGCGTTTCATAATGCTAATGAGATCCATTTTTTAATGTTAATAAGTTGATGGTAGTTGCTAGACCATACATCAGCCACCATATCAGTAGTTGTGGTGACAGATCATAAATATGCGTTGTAATGTAAAGATAATTACTTAAGTGCAAGCACAAAATAGCGTCTTCTATTTCAAACCTAATTATCATTTAGTTATCCAATAATATCTTTCAAAAAAAGAATTCCGTAATACAAGCCATTCAAATTAAACCAACAGATTTTAAACTCTTTAAACACAGAATATAAACGGAGACAACAACAAATTACCAGAGACGGGAAAATAAAATTTAAAAATAAGAAAGAAAAAACGTCTACATCAGCACTCTTTACTCCGACTCAGATATGATCTGGCGAGCTGGCTCATATTGCCCTGTGAAGCAGAGTTGCAACAACTCTTAAATGCTCCTAATGAGCGAGTCGGCACCCGAGCTCAACGACTGAGCTCTGTTCACTAGCCCGTAACCAGATGACTGAAGTGATGAGGGACTTCTGCTACCGTTTTCCACCCAACAATCGGCACCATCAGTTAAGGAAGGGAAAGTGGAATGGGATCTATAAATAGAGGCTGCGGAATGACAGAGGGAATGGGAGGGAAACGGCAATTTTTTTTATTCCCTTTGGCTCCCTACTGGGAGGTGCAGGGTGTTAAGTGGCTGTTGAGGGGTGGTAGTGTAATTGAATTTGTTGTCAACTGTATGTCGCTTCCGGTGTTGTAGACTGTCAGTGGGGAAAGAAATGGTGCGAGGGATTTTCGACTAGGGAATATTTACGCAACTTACGGCTTATTCTGAGTCGTAACAAAAGCGTTTCTTTTCTATTGTAAATATGTCATTTGAAATGGATTACACTAATTTTATTATTGTATTAATACATTAATAGCTAATATTCAGCATTTTAGACAACGTAATTAATATCATTAACAATTAAATAATCGTATATGTAATCATTGCTTTAAGAAATTTATGAATAAATTAATACAATATGAAGTTTGCATAAGGTTAAAAAAAATATGCGTATAGATTTATTTATTATATAGCATTAAAAAACGATCGATAATTTGCTTAATTAAAGCAAAAAATAAATAATTGATTAGATTTTTAATTTTAAAAATGTTGGTTTAAGAATTTTTTAATTTTTTTTTTTTTTTTGCATAGTTGATTTAGTTAACTAAATTAAATAATTAATTTAAAAATATTAAGTTTTAAATATTTTGCATGATGAAAGAGTTCAATAATATGTAATAAATATGCTTATTAATTGATAATTTTAATAAATTTATGTATTTTTTATGTAATGATAAGCATATAAGCAATTCCTTAATAATATAAAAGAAATCTTATTTGTTAATATTTTTATTCATTGAAAAATTACTGGTAACTCTTATTATGTTTTAAAACTTATTATTTGATGAATATCTAAAATTATTTTCAACCATAAAAAATGCACTCATTATTTTTAGGCTTAAATAGTTTTTTAGTGTTTAGAAAATCCTTAAGAAAATAGCCAAATGTTTTTTTTTATAAGAATATAATTTTACTGGATTTTTTTCTTAGAAAATATCTATTTTCGTGCATTAATTATTAACAAATTGTATAATTTTACATTCTATTTATATATATATATAGCTAAATTTCATTCAATGATCATCAAAATATATAAGACTTTTTTTTAAATTTCATATTCAGTTTTTCATATTTCAAATCTTTTTTTCTGTGAGATTAATTTAATACTCATCTACCCCATGACCATAATTTATTGTAGTTTGTAATTTTTAGTGTTCTAAAATTTTAAATGTTAATTATAATTGTATTTACTATATGTGAATTATTTTTAATGGAAATATAAATGTAATAAACGATACGAAATCCATTCAATTATTTTGGTTTTAGCTTAGTGCCTTTTTATTATTTCAATGTTATTTAATTTTGACAGTTCTCTTTTCATTTCTCGATAAGATCGTGCTGAAATTCTTATGCCAAACGATATATTTATCTCATAACTCATTGCTGTGTTTATTGATTTTTTAAAATATTTCTTTTGATAAAGTTTGAGAGAGAGAGAGACAGCGAAAATATTATTTTATCAAAACTCGTTCAAAAATATTTGCTTTCTTTTGAGAAAATTCGTGAATGCAAAATTTGATTATACATTGTGAAAGTAACATTTTTAAACTTTTGATAGATATAAAATATGTGTATAAAAATTCATTGAAAAATTTTATTGTGTATTTTTTATACATGTTTTTTTCTTAGCTAACATACAAAACATGCGATGAAACAACATTTACAGGTACTTCATAAAGAAGTAGGACTAATTTGTAAAAATAAAATTGTAGTGAAAATAAAATATACGTTTACAGTAAATTCTTACTATTATACCGTGTATTTTAATATATTATATTATTTAGAATAAATTCTATTTCTCATTGGCGATTTTTTGTAAAATTGTGTTTATAAAAGTAGTTTATCCTTTTTTCTCACTGCTATTGAGAATGGTTGCAAAAATATTTATTGTGATTTTTATTTGCTTTTGTAAATACTCTTATAACTTTATAGAGCAAAAATTTAAAGAAAACTTAAATGAAATTTAAATAGTAATTTTTATAATGATTACAGAAATGAGTTACTCAGTTTTTTTGCCTACATTAGTTTAATAAATTTTCTTCACAATAAAAGTTGTGTTAGTGGTAAAACAGCGATGAATAATTTTGTTTTTATCTACTTAACGATTCAATTCGAATATTAAATTTATTCTTACAGCTAACAAGAATGCCTTTCATAAGAAATATTCATGTACTGTATTCAATAATAAGCTTTTTGATTTAATATCAAAAGCTAAGCAATAAGAGTTGAATATTAATTTAAATTTCTCCTAGTTTTCACCATATTTAACACTTTCTTATAAACTTATATTCATAACTCTCAGTCAATCAAGAAAAGAAATTTATGTATGTGTTTTTATTTTAATTTTCATTTTTTTCAAAAGAAATAATTTTCTGTAGTTACTGTACACATTAACTATTTCAAATATTTTTCTTCTTTATTTAAATTATAATAGTATTTCCAGCAAAAGAGATAATTTTTCTTTGCTACTTAAATAAATTTAGAAAAATATTTTTAATGAAATTCTATTATTAATCACATATAATAATATATATTATTCAGTAGATTCATTTGAGCATTAGAATATTAAGTTTCTATTTGGTGAACTGTTTCTAAATTTCTAAATTATTGCAAACCAAGCCTTCAAATAAAATAAACAATGTAGTTTATTAGAATAATTGAATGAATTGACTATTTATTTATTTTAGTGTAAGTAAAACTATAAATAACTTTAACATGTTTAATGTATCAGTAAATATTGACTTGTTATCGATATTAATGAAATTTACAATTAATGGTAAATAAAAATTGCTTTGATAAAATGCTTCGGTTCTTAGAAGTATAAAATTTAAAATTTTGAGATTTCAATGGATATATTTAAAGCCCAACCACAATAATAAGTTAAATTATTTTAATAAAAAGTTTTATTATATATATATATATATATATATATATATATATATATATATATATATATATATATATATATATATATATATATATATATATATATATTAAAAACTAGTTAAAATAAAATGGTGCAAAGAAGCAAAGAAAGGAACCAGAAGAAAATTTCCAAGCTAACACTCTGACAGGTGCTCACGCAGGTATTTTAAGCCTAATATTTGTCTACTATTAATTAAATTGTCTGATAACCGTGGACTTCTAACATTAGGTTCACTAACGCCATAGAAATAGATAAATCCAAATTTTTCGAACTATACGATTAATGATCATTATAATTAAACTTTTGATTTTATAAAATTACTGTTTTATGTTAGCTATGGAATTAAAATATAATGCACGTTAATTACAGTTTTATTATTTTTTTTTTAATATTTTTGCATTAATCCAAGCTACCTCATGCGTTTAAATTGGGAAGATTAGATTTTGATTTATTGGATAGTAAAGTATCAGGAAAAAAATCCTGTTTTAATTTACTTAAGGGCATTTTAAACATAAGCAAAATATTCGTAAATATTTAGAAAAATTCCCAAATTTAAGAAAATTATCAACTTTTTATTTACTTTATTTTTAATAAATGTAAACATTAATTCTCTTGTTTAATTTAAAATTTTAATTATATATATTATTGAAATTTTATAAATTGGTAACATTTTATATTTTTTGGTAAAACTTTCATAATTTTACGAGAATAAACATTAGAAGTGCATCACTTTTTCCACGTAAACATTAGGTTTTAAAAATAACAAGCGTAATTTTGGAAAAGTCCCCGAGAAAAATCAGCGGTAGAGCTGTCTCCGAAATGATGTATCACTGGACTGTCTCTTTCTCCCTCTGTATCAAACACACGGCATTCGCGATGCGTATCGAACTTGGGAGAGCACTCTGCTTTGCAGAAATGTTGACAGTAACATATTTTCTGAGAATTTACTTCCTCTACCCCTCTTTGAAAATATTTTGCTTAAAAAAAATCTTTCATAGTTTAAACTTCTAAAAGTGTTGTAACCTTATAAAAGAAATAGAGATATGTTGTTTTGTAATCTTTGTTTTTAAATATTATTTGTATTTTTCAGTTTAAATGCAAATAAGAGAGTTGTTATGATGATAATGATAAAAAAAAACATAAGAGTTTTCCTATATGAATGCTTAATTGTTTTTAATTTTAAATAACAGCAGTTTGTTACAAGAGGAATCTTAGAAATAAATTGAAAATTATTAATTAATTAACATGGGAATTAATTAAAATTTATAATTAATAAGGTAATATTTAAATCTATTTTATTGTGTTTTTAAAGTTAATTTTGACGTCATTTCTCTTTACTTTGGTTTTAATTTTGTACTCGTTTCTACTTTTAGTTTTTGTGAGATTGTTATTGAAATATATATATATATATATATATATATATATATATATATATATATATATATATATATATATATATATATATATATATATATATATATATATATATATATATATATATATATATATATATATATATATATATATATATATATATATATATATATATATAACACCAGGCCTTATTATTTCCTGGTGTTAGAAATAACTTTATGCAATAAATAAATTGAGGATATTTTTTCTCCAAGGATGGGCTAGAGAATTTCGGGGAGAAAGATGCAAGATGGCCACTGATTCAACTCTTAATTTCTGGATTTAGAACTATGAAGTAATGCCTCTGAAAAATATATCAAGTATTTCTCTCTTAAATGACAAAGTAAATAAATCTAGCGGGATAAAAATTCGCAAAATATAATAACTAAATATTTAAATTATTTTAAAACATCTTTATTGAATATAAACGTTAGCTTAAAATGGTATTAAATTGGAAAACACAAGACAGATCTTCATTATTTGTTAACATAAATAAAGTAATTTTATCAGTGAATCGCATTGCATATGCATGAATAAATTTTTTTCATGTTATACTTCTTTTTGTGCATAATTTAAAAGGCTTCTATGTAAAGAAAACATCTTAATATTCTAAAAACGAATACTTCTGTTTTAATTGCACGTAATCCCTTCTTTAGCATCCTGTAGTAGATAATATTAAGGAAATGACCTTAATCAGAATTTATTTTTCAAAAGTTCCTAATTTTGTTTAATTTCTCTTTTGAAAATGAAATTTGTTTTCCATCAGTAAACGAACTGCCGAATCATTACTTTTTGTAAATGGTAATCAAAATTGCCATAAATGAAACAAATTATTATCACAAAAATATCAAAATCAAAAATTAGTTTTTCTGGAATTATAAGTTTCTAGCAATATATTCTATGTCAAATCTTAATTTTTTAGGCAAATAAAGCAACAAATTAAAATATTGACGAATAATTTAGTGATTCTTAAGAGATGGTCCAAAAATACTCGAAAGGGAAATAATAAGAATATGAATAACAAAAATATGAACATAGTAAACTGCCCATTAATTACGAGTGAATTATCCGAATGGGACAAATTATCTGAGCCCAAATTCCAAAAAATTTCAACTATTTATAAAAATATGTTTCAATACATAGTGTATGCTTTTTAGTTCCTCTAAGTAATTTTTTTGAAGAAATAAAATTAGGAGCAAATGTCCATATAATGAATAATCTAATTATTTATTAAGTAATAAATTTATTTTTGTCTTAGTTATTATGCGTATTTAAAAAGTTCAAGTGCATATTTCTGTTGATTTGCTCCTTTTTAGATAATTTTGAAGATTACCTACGAAATCGGTTCATCAGTAACAGTCTTACCACTGTATTTTGAGGAAAATTTAAAGTTTAATCTATGCTAATTGTAAACAAAAGTCACACACACACAAATTAAATATACTCACACCTTATACAAATTAATATGACAACTGCATTTCATATGATTGTTTTTATTATTTTAATGTTATTAATTAAAAATTAAGATATATTATAATTTAATAACTACAGAAACAAGTATTTTAATTGTTTCTATTATCAACTTTTCCTTAAAATTTTACAATTAAATATTTGTTATTATTGTAGTTTTTAATTCTTAGTAAGTAATTTTTTGCATTTTCCTAAGAATTTCCATTAATAAGCATATGTAATTTATTTTAGCACTCTAACGCCCGCAGTTTTCTTACATGTTATTTTAACAAATGCCTTACATTCACTTGTCAATTGCTTATCACAAAATTTTGCACTCTCAATTATTAAATCACAGATTGTATAAAATACATCAAAAGAACGTGCATATTTTTCTCAAGATAACCAGTCGTGAGATTAAAAGAAGCTTTGAAGCATGAAAAACACTTTTCCAAACGAAATTCTTGATGGGGTGGAGGATGAAAAAAAAAGTTTCGTTTCGAATAGAAAAATTGAAAAGAAAATATTTTGAAAACAACACCAATCCATCGCATTCACATTTTTTTTAGTAATTTTTTTCTTTACATTTTTTTTATAATCTATATGCCGGCAGTAAAGGGTCGACTTTGAAAGTGCATTTTTTTGCACGATATTTCTTATTTACGCTTTTATTATTTTTTTTCGCCTGTAAATCTGAGATATGGAGTTCTTTCTGTTTTCAGAAGATAAAGTTTGCTTCCTTTGAGCTGCGCATAACTGCTAATTATTCTCTGTGCGCATAGACGCCGTCTCATGGTGTCGCGATAAGGCTCATTATTCACATAGCATACGTGTGACTAATGATACAAAAATAGGATTTAGCTCAATCTACAAAAATCACTCAAATGAGCTTCATTGGCACTTGAACAATTTTTTTAAACTTTAAAAGCGATATATCTATAAAAATGCATTCAGTTATCAAGTATATATTAGCAGTTTTGACAGTAATTAACTATTTTGCATAAAATTTGAATAATTTAGCATCTACGCTAAATTTAAATTAAAATATTTATTTTTCTTTTACCATCTATAATCAATGTACATCCTCACTTACAATTTTGTACCTTATATCTTTATTTGAAGCATGTGGGTTTATGTACTACAGAAAATTAGAGCTTAAAAAATAAACCGCACATTTATAAACTTTTTAAGAAAGAACATGAAAAATACGTAATTTAGCTTTTTACCTTTACACGATTCTTATAATTTCTTAATTACTTAACATTATCAGAGAAAGGATGGAACACACGTAATATTTTTAATTTCATATTCGTCATAAAAATTAATTTAAAAAAAATGCACCCACAAATTCATAGAATTTTTTTCAAGAGTATAAAAATATCTAAATTTATTCTTCTTTAACACAATACTTTGCACCAAAATTACTGATGATATTTTATGCTACGTCATAAAAGTATTTTACTAGTGGAAAAATATATGAAAAAAGATATATATCTTCAATGTTTTTATTAAGTTAATAGGCAATATTAATTAGAACTGTTACTTAATTATGAACTTTTATCACATTTTGAAATTGCCAGTACTTAGTAGTAATTTTAAAACTATGAAATTTTATAAATTTAAAGATACTTTTTAAACTTTCACTGTTGAAGAAAGAAGTTTTTGTTTTAGAAATATTTTATTAATTTCTTTTTTTTTTTTTTTTTTTTTTTTTTTTTTTTTGTATAATCTGAATTTATTTGCAGAAGTCAATACACAAATAAAGCTAAATATTAAAATTCTGAAGACGAAATCGTGTTCAAATGATTCTCCGATTGTATCAGGTTTGTTCTCTAATTTTATTTATTTTTTTTTTATGTATTATAGGAGCTACAACATTATAATAGAAAGAACTGCACAGGAGTATAAGAAAAATAAACATCCTAATATTTTGTTCATAAAATGGTCATGATGGTATACATAAAATGCATGTCGTCTTAATAAATTGATCTATGGATATTATACAAGAAAAATATATCAATTATTGTATGAATTTTTATCATGCATAATTACAAATAAAGTAATGTTAATTATTTCATGTTACGTTAAATTTTTTGATGAAATTCATTTATTTCATGATCAGTTTATTATACTAAAACTACATTTTTTCTCATATTCATATGATATTTATATAATCTTCATATTTTTCAACTACAGCAAATAATTGTGAAAAATATATTTCTTACATTTTCCTTATTATTATATATTTTTTAAATCATGGAAGAAATTTATAAGTTTGAAGAATAATATTTTCTCTACATTTTCTTTTACTGACTTCAAACATGATTATTAACAACACTTCAGTAATTTTAACATGTATAAGAAAGGGACGACATTCAGCCATTTTTATTGAAGTTAATAAGTCTTACGTAAAGAGAAGCACTGTCCGTAAAAGTTATATTAAAAATGTAGTAAAAAATTATTCATTGAACTTTTTAAATATTCAGCTTTTATGCATCATATTCTAATATTAACACTTAATATCTTAATGTCTAATATTAAATTAATACTTTTTATAAATTTATTATATTCTTCTTGAATGAATATCACTTATATATCCTAATTTCAAATTTGGGAACATTTTATATGAAAAGAGTAGCCAGCTTCAAAATTAAAGCTTTGTTTATCAGAAATTTAAGATGCATTAACCATGCATTGAGATGCACTAAGCAAAGTATCTAAAATGCATTGAGCACGATGCATCATAAGATTGAAATTAGTCGCATCAAATTTGGCATCCGAAATAAATGATGAGTTTCTTTCAAAATGTCACATTAAACTGAGCAAAAGATAATTAGTGAGTGTAAATATATATTAGAGAGTGTAAGATATTTTTTCTGAAACAAACTAATTCCAGAGTAGTATATAAATATATAAATTAATTTAGTAAAAAATTGACGTTTTTATCAACGTATGTTTTAATTTTTTAAGGTAATTTTAATTCGCAATAATTAAGATATGTCTGAAAATATTCTAAATTTTCTGTAAGAAAAATTCTATATTCCTTAATATTCTCAACTATCACAATAGTAATTATTCATCATTATCCAAATTATAAGGCAAATACTCTTTTTTGATAACTTAAGTATCAATTAAGTTATTCCAAACATTTTTCTTATTTTTATCATGCATCATTTGATATCCATATTTCACAGGCACAATACATGCTTTAAAATGGTAATTTGGTTTTAATAGTAAGTTTATGCATAAAATAACTAACCTATATTATTGTTGAACACACTTTTGAAATGTAATAGAAACAATAACACGTTAGTTTACAATAAAAATTATTATCTACTGCAACTTTATTTTAAATAAAGATGTAATGGAATAAATTAATTGCAAATATATCTTTGTACACTCTTTTACTTGTTAAAATTATAATTTATTTAAAATATTAAATTATTTATTTGAAATATTATTTATTTGTAGAGGAGATGAAACCAGTTAATTTTCTATATAACAAAGTTGTTGTACCCACTATTCACACACCAATCCTTCAACTTTATTTAAAATTTAATATTTTCTAAATTAAAACATTTATTATACCTATATCTATTTAAATAGCTTTATTTCTGAATTATATAGCCCATAAAATGAAAAATACATTCAAAATTGAATAAGATTATGAAGAAGTATTTAAAAAATACTTTATAAATATACTGATTTTATTACACAAATTATTTTTACAATTAACTTTAGAAAACTATGCCATTGCATTAAATTATTAAATAAGGTTTATTAAACTGTAAATATAAATTAGAAACGAACTCACACATATGTTTATGAATTATTGGATATTTAAATAAATTTTACTTCGCAAAAGCCGAATAAAACGCACGTATTTTTAGCATTAATCTATATAATGTCTGACATAATATATACTTATATATGATAATTTATTTATAATATATATTTACTTAAACTTTTGATAATAGTTAGTAAATATAAAGTATACTTATATGTTTTCAGATTCTTTTATGAAATGCCGATTGCTATTTGTTTCTGGGTGTTTAGAATACTTAAAATGATTTAATTCTAAAGTCATAAAAAAGTTCAGATTGAGATTCTTGTTCTTTATGTACAAGCAGTTTGAAAAGAGTAACTAAGGCATTAGTATCTTCGTACAGAGTTTTCTTTTTAGTGAGTTTCTGCTTCCACTAGGATCATATCCGTTAAAAATGCATTCTTCATATGAGCAGAATTGATATTTTTATCAATTCACTTTCATATGAATTGATACAAATATTTGTAAAATTGATTAAATACCGTCTGGGTAAGATAACTTTAAAAGGCGGGGTTGAGATAGGACTTTCTATGATATCTTATTAGAAATATTCAACGAAGCGCTTGACAGCTTCTTTTTTTCCCAATAGAGCGCGGATTCATCATTTCGTCGCTCATACCAATCTCGATGCTGCATTCCATCGAAGTATCTCTCTGGCAGCCAACCAGAGATCAAGGAACAAAATGCAATATATGCCACATAAATGCCAAGCAAACATATGAAAAGAAAAAAAAAAGAATAGTTCCAATCGAAACCTTTTTCGTGGTTGAGTTCGAGAGTAGATAAGCTTCTAGAATAGGACGGCTTTCCATGCACCAACTCTTACCAAAAGATAAGACAAGGACCAAAAATATTAATCCTGCTTTATGATAAGACTGCTGCCCAAAGTATTTACATGCGAAATCCATTTGGGTCGTGCCCGATAAGACTTACAGTCTCAAGGTGGGAAAGGAAGAGGAAGGGGGATAATGTCAACCCCCTATAAAAATCTCCTGATATGACTTTTCTCGCCTTGGATGTGTGAAGCGTATGATTCCATGATAGAAACTGCGTGAACTGCGAACAGAGAAAATGAAAGAAGTCCAAATTCATATTTCGCCTAATTCTTTCGCATCTTCCACACACACACACATGTGGAAATACATTTCCTACTTATTTCCCTTTCATAGAAAGAGGAAAAACTCAAGTTTAGAAATTTAATGTATAGAAAATTTAATTATTAACAGAACGTCTTTCATATTTTATTGTATTAAACATGAATATTCTGTAAATTGTGTGAACCTCAGTTACGTTTCATAAAACTACTTCTCATAGCTTTCTGAATAATTATTTACAGTATGTATGCATATTTACTGTACGGGTGTTATCTTATATTAATAGAATCTATTGTGAGGAAGCTTAGATTCATTAATTTCAATTCAATTGACCCTAATGATTCCAGGATTGAACTATGTTGAACTGTTAAATTTCTCGCTTGTGTGGTCTAGTATGATTGAACAGGGATAACAATCAAATGTTTCAGATATCTGAAATTATATTTGCATGCATGTATATATATATATACTGAATGGTCTGGAACAAAAGAGAAAATACTTGGTTTTGTTATCTCCATGCTGAAACCTGTGCCTAATGAATCAAAATGGTTTTAAAATTTTTTCTCCAAAGTTAAAATAGTCTCTAAAAGCAATATATGCAAGAAAACTAGCGACCGATGCTCAATATTATTTAATTAATAAGTAGAACAGTTGACGTTGATAAAGTTTGTGTAGAGACTCATTTTCTTGTAGGGTTTGGTACATCACTCTTTAGCCAAATAGTTGATTTTCTTAATAACAAAATCTGCAGCCAAAAAGCAACACATTTTTACTGAATAATTACTTTCGAAATGTCATTCATTTGCTTAAAATTTGCTAAATTATTAATACAGATTTAGTATATCAATGGCTGTTTGTTTGCTTGCTGAATAATTTAATATCCGAAGAAGATTGAAGGGATATCAGGGATAGTGAGTTCTCTAGTTTATAAAGAATACTTTATTTATTGGTATTCGGTAAAATGCAGTAACCTGATCATTACGTTTTCCGTAAGCAGTTCATGGAAGACTCTCTTTTTGTTTTTTTTTTTGCGAATTAAAAAATTCAACATGTTCCTAATGATTTTTCTTACTGTTAAGAATAAACTTTTACAGTTCTCATGTTATTTAATGAACAATGCGAGATTCAAGTTCAACATATATGCTTTTATTAAGAAATTACTAACTGTATCTCTTGATTCTGATATGATATGATTTCATCCGGTTACATGCGTAACTGATATGTTAGAAGATTTCTCTCTCTTGAACTTAAAGCTTAGAGTAAATAATCGAAATAATTAAAGCATGGCTATTTTAAAAATGAAATTTTATAAGCAAAAAGTTTAATATATTATAATTGAAAACAATAGTATTGACGCGTTGGAGCTATAATATCCTTCCTAAATATCTAATATATATTTAATAATATCAAGTACCTGACAGTTGCAGACTTTTGTATTTGTATATATATATATATATATATATTATTTTTTTGATATTCTTTGAAGTCACATGGATCAACATTGAAGTCTAAAAGAAACTTTATTTTTCACCACATATTAAATTTAAAATGGTATTTTAAGGACAAAAGTATTTATGAGAAAATTGCGAGAGATTTCATATTTTAATTACATTTTTATAAAATGGAGATTTTTGTATATTTGGCCCATAGACTGCAAAATCTATGTTAAGCTACTTGTATTCACGAATTTTTAAATTCAATTTTAAACGGCACTACCTGCAAAACTATTTAGTAAGACAATAACAGTTTATTGCTATATCAAGAAAGATTAGTTTTACCTTCGTGTTTTGTATTTTCTTATGCTGCAAGTGCACAGTTTACATTGATTCCAAGTTAAAAGTGCTTTATCAATGCCATATTTAATGAAAGTAAAAACTTTTCTTACAATTAAATATTATTTTATAGTTTTAAAACAAATTACTAATCTTAGTCAACCTCTTTTTATTTGCCACAAATCACGTATTTGCGCTTTAAAACGTCAAAAACTTTTAGTATTTATCAAAACTGGTGTGAAGGTTTAGAAATAAAATACGCATTCGACATAGAATCTATGTATACATATTGATCATAATATCTGGTAACAATCATATAAAGCAATTTAAATGAAGAAAATAAAAGACAACGCACAATTTGAGCATAATCCCTGCAAACTCGGAAGAGCAACATGAGACTGGGCACTCAAGAAGTCCACTGGGAGAAAGGAAAAGACTTTCGAGGAACTTCATCAACACCTAAGTGCTTTCTCCGATTTCTAAATCTAAGACTCACCCACCCCACTGTTTTTTAATATATAAGCTCTTGGCATGAAGGCTCTCCATCTGGGCATTACAGTAATCATGGAATTTTCCTCCTCCTCCCATTCCATCCAGTTTCTTCAAGCACAAAAAAAAAAAAACTACTGTGAGAACTGTATCCTATCTAAGCAATTTCTGATACATGAGATTGTGAGTGTTTTATTCCTTTTTTTCCCCTTATTCAATTCCTCTTTAGAAAAGTTACTCAGATTTGTCATTTTTTTTTCCTTTGTGTAAGTCTTCCACGTAACATTTGTAATTGAGTTTGGGCAGTTTAAAATGAATATACGTTATATATCAGAATCTTTTGATGAAATCCAATGCATTCGATGATATATTATGAGTATTATGATAAAGTATCTAATTCATAGCATGTAAATTAGCATACGTGTAAAAGGTAGAAAACCCTTAAACAACATAAAACATACAATTTTTATTTTGACAACAATTCTATGGATAATGAATAGAACACATATTATAAATTTTTGAATTCGTGTTTGGATTAATAGATTTTGGCCAATGATAATGAAATGGATAATCTCGACGTTTGAAGCTTGTTTTATTAAGTAACTGCCCATTTTCTTAAATGAAGAAATTTAGGTACTTATTTATGTATCTGTTTCTTAATATTTTATTTTCCTGCTATTTTTTCTAATTCATTTACTTTTGGATTCAGCTTTAGAGCAATTTCAATCGATTTTGGGATATGATAATTAAATGAATAATCTTGATATTAGATACTTATTTTAATAAGTATAACAGCGTATATTTTATTACAGAAATTTGGGTATTTATTCATATGTCTATTTCTTAATATTTCATTTTCCGGTTACTTTTCTAATTTTAGTTACTTAATATTAATTCTGTTGTACTGTAACTGTCTCAACACACCCACAGTTTGAATTTAAACAAAATAGTATTTGTTTGTTTTTAGCAATGTATATTTGTATTTGTGGAGCGAAGATAATATTTAAACAATAATATAATAGTATCTGTATTATAATATTTTATTTAACAATTTTCCTTTCATATCATATTATATGAATTCAAAATCAATGGAAAATCATTACTTTTAACTTATTTTTAAAACCTTTAATTTTTCCAATTTATTGCTATAGAAAAGTAAACAAGAATTAGATTAAAATGTGTATAGTTTATGTTTCTTCAATTTTTTTAAAAAAATTATACTGAAAAAATAATATTTGAAATTTATTTTTTTTGAAAGAATATCGAAAAGTTAATATCTGAAAAGAATTAATTAATAAGGTTTAAATTATATTTTCAAAATAAAACGATTAGAATCGACAGAAAACGAAGAAAAATCGATTTGATTGAATTTATTCTTTTGTTGTTGGGACTATAATTTGAGAATGTAAGTGCTCAAATTATTGACTTTGAAGTACCATTTCTTTCACTTCACTTCTTTTTATAAGTTTTATATATTAGTTCACACCTGAATGACTCCAGCAGAGATATGCATTAAATTGTGCATATCAAAAATGAATTAATTGGTCACCTCCTACTTTCTATTGCTAATCTTGATTGATTGAGAATATTTAAATTCTATGAACATACCTTATTATTATCAAGAACACGAAGGTGCTTATGTAACCGTAATTGATACTGTTTTTATCTGGTAGAGTGAAAACATTAAATACTCTCTTCTGATTTTCTCTATGAAAGTTATTAGAAATTTATCATATAATTGATAAAACAGACTTTTGTGTGAGTACTGCATTAATTGATTTATCAAAATTTCATGAAATATATGTATTATTTCAGATTTTTAATTCCAATAAACTATCAAAAATAAAAGCGCACATTTTCTCACAGTTGTATTCATTATAATAATCGTGGAAAGCAGAATGTTTAAATATAAATATATAGTATCTCTACCAATTTATAGTTGTGCTATTAATTAAATGTCTTATCTCTCATATTTGAAGCAAGATGTTGAATTATTTATTTATTAATATCCTAAATTCTTCACAAAAAGTTTAACATTAAATAATAAAACAAAATATCTTAATTTTTATGAATTTTAACAGTAATTTAAAAAGTTTTGCGACTTATAAATTAATAAACAAGCATAATTACATTATTAACGATATAAAATTGAAAAAAAATAGAAACATCAAACATTTCTAACAAAATCACAACCATCAATATTTTATCACTAAAAGGTAAAATAAACCAACAACTGAAAACCAAGCTAGATATGGCTTTCACTAATGCGATTGCCCAAAGCACAGCATAGCATTGAAAGCAAAAAATGATAAGCTTCGGGAAGTCAAAGTATATATAGCTGGCCATCTCTTTACGTAGGGCTGTACATCTATAGTGCGATAGATACCCATTTATAAAAGAGTATATATATCAGAAACTGGAAGCCGAAAAAATAAGGAACTGGAAGAAAAAAAAGATATTTTCAGCTCATCCTATCCCTTCTCCGAACCACGTTGACCATCATCTTTAAACTGTTGATAATTTTTCTTCCTCTCAGGTAGGTGTCAGTTCACCAAAATAGATCCCGATTTGTGCTGGTGATAGTGTGTCCAGCGCTGGTGATGGATAAAGCGGGATGACAAAATACCTGTCCAGGGATAAAAAAAATATTTTTCCTTTTTTTCCCTATTTCTATATATATATGAAATCCCTCCGTTTATAAAAGTTCCCCTAAGGCTTCAAACAGTGCCTCCGCACCTTACCCTGCATCGTGTCCATTGTCAAAGGCGTTCTATCACAAAATAATGGACATCCAGATAAGAAACTGTGTGAACGGAGCCTTGTGTGGTCATTGGGGTTGGAGGAGGGAAGTGAAAAATCCCCTACCCTAGTATACTACAGCCCAAGAGCAAGTTTGGGCTGCATTGATATATTAGTGGGGACTTTCAGTGACTTAGCCGAGAGCAGTTAAACATCCTGGCCAAGACGTGGTCTAGGTTTTAAAAGTTGGGATTAGAACCATCCGCTAAAATGAAATTTTTATTTTTATCTACTTTTTTTTTACTATTAATTTTAGATATCCTACGGATTTAGGAGGGTGATAGGAGAGGATATTAATAAGAAGGGTGGGTATAGAGTTGATATCGTCTGGTTAACAAGATTGAATCGTTTTTCTCTCTATGAAATCCGTAAGATATATTTTTAACACTTAGAAAAAAAAAATAAATATAAAGAAAGTAATAAAATGTAAGTTAAGTGAAAAATGTCATGTAGCTTCCTGAAAAATGTATATTTGAAATATATGGACTCGTGTTTTATTAAGGAAATAATAAAATTAAAAGAGAATTTAAGAAGATACTAAGCCGAGCTATAAACAAGATTAGCTTCTTCAAATTGCTATCTTAGAAAGTAAGGATTTATAAAGTTATTCTGTAATGATCCACTAATTTCCTTAAATGTCGCTTTTAGTTTGTTAACTAATTTGTTTTGTGATTCACCAGAATGCTTACACTAATCACGGAACTTTTGTTACATATAAACCAAATTTAGTGTTTGATAAAATTCAAAAATTCGTTTTTCAGAACATTAATTAGTAAATTTAGTTAAATTACTTTATTATATGACTTTATTCTTACGTTTATTACCTAAAAGTACCAAAATAATTTTAAGGGGACACGCCAAGGAGCTTACATGCTTAAAATTTTAATTTTCAGCAAAGCGTCGCTTATATTAATGAAGCACTTACTTGCATTTATGTTGTGATAGCAATGTCTTTCGTGTGGTGGCAGGCCGAATCCAGGGGCTTCTGTTTGGTCCCTGCTTCTAAATTACGACCCACCTTCTGAGCTATGATGACACACCCACTGGATGCCCGATTAGTTAAGGGTCCAACACTCCTGCTTCTTTTGGTGCTGACAGGTGGAAATTCTAGTAGCCGGTCATCAAAGAACAACAATATACTTTGTGACAGCAGGTTTTTTTCTTGAGCGTAAAAACAAATATATTCTTGAACATCTTCAAATTTTCTATATAAGCTAAATCTTTTATCAGCTAAATCTTAATTTCCTGCATTCTTTTTAGCTGACACGACTTATATCAGAAGACATGACTCAAGATTTTGCTACTGTGATATTCACGATAATCCTTCGTCTATTGCAATTTATAGTGTAGTTAAAAATTTATTCTAATGGATTTTTTCTACCCCAAAGTATATTATAATTATTATATTTTATTGGTTAATTTTCCTGATTCTTTATTCTTTTTAAATGTTACACATGCAAAAAAAAGATTACTTAAAACTTTTCTGGAAAGCTAGTTAGTATCTCACCAGCAGCATTTAAAATAAATTGATTTTCGACTAATTACACAAAAATAAAACCTCGTTAATTATGTAAACTGCAGTGAGAGAGAGATTATAACTTGTGAATGTGTAAAAGTGAATAAATTTCTTAGGTAGAATTTGAGTTCTGATTAATTAATTTAACATTTGTATTAATAAAATGAAAAAACGGGTGAATTTGTTAGCAGTGTAAGGAAAGACTGAAATTAGATTTAACATGTGTTCAAAGTAAATGAAACTGAAAAAGGCAATCACTGTGACATTAAGCATCGTATGTTTAAATTGGTATCCTGTACATTATATTAAAAGCAATTTGTTAACTTTTGTTTTTGAGAAAATGGCAATACTACAGAAGGTTTACATTTTAATAATAATTATTTTCTAGGATAAGAAGTGCCTTTATTTTTTTTCTAAACATAAACTAAATAATTAAGTAAATTATTGAAGCTGAAAAGAAATTCGATTTAAATTTGATGGAGTTTGCCATAAAAATATAGAATTATAGAATTGTATTTTCGAATTTATTTTGTTAGCATTTACTTTCCATTATCTTTTTTCTGAACCACAAATGTTGAAATTTTTCCATATTTAATATAAAAAAAAGTTTTTTTTTTTTTTTTTTTTTTAAGTAAAATGTTTTTTATATATCTTTACACTTCAACATGGTAACAAACAACAAAATAATTTAAATGAAATATTTTTGTTGCCAAATATAAACTTTGTTGAGTTATGAAAAAATCTACATTTACTCAAAACATTAATTAATTAAAATGATAGAAGACTTCCAGTGTTTTATATATAGATTGGTTAAATAATACATTAATAATAATAGTAGTAATTATATATATATATATATATATATATATATATAATATTTTTTCATAAAATATGAATAAATAATAAATATTTTTGCTAAGCATTCCTATAAATATATTTTGAAATTTCTTTAAAAACAAGTTCTGTCGTTGTAGATAGAATTTATTATACTAAGCAATTACATCAAGAGATAAAGATAAATTTAATTATAAATAAATGATAAAGTGATAATACTAGTTTCATATTAAATAATAAAAACAACTTTTTATCAAGGTTTTGTTTTTAATCTTTAGACAATTTATTGTATATTTAAGTTTTATTTACATATTTCTTCTCTAAATGTGAAATTATTAATTATTATAATTAAATAAATGACAAAATTATTTTTTGATATATTAGGTAATACCTAAAAAAGAAGTTAGTTTAGAAAATGGTAGTTTTGTAAAAACTATATATTCTTCTAGAGAAAATTTTGTTTTTGGGAAAAGCAATATCTTAATTTTCCTTGCAAAATATAGACAATAATTAAGTAAAAATTAATGAAACTGAAAAAAATAGTTTTTAGTTCGCTTAGTTTTATTCTTCGTAACAAAATCTAAAATTATCATTTTTTGTAGAACTGAACGTTATGAAATCAATTTTTTTATATATTAGTGTAATTCAGTTTTCACTTAGTGTTTAAAACTAGATTTATTATTCAACAAGAACTCATTTTTTTTGGTTTATTTTAAAAGTAATTTTAACAATTAGTATAAAAAAGGCAATATTAATTGTTAAAATTTAACAATTTTCAAATTAACAACTTAGTAATTAATTCACATAAAAAATGAACTAAGATTAATTGTTAAAATTTAACTGTTGTTAAAATTTCGCACAATTAATGTTCCTTATTTTAACATTAAAATATTGGATAAGACAACAAAAACTGAGCAAGAAGAGCAACTTAAGATAAATTTTTATACATAAATTGAATTATAATTCCATTTAAACAGGTAAAATTGTTATATGTATTTATATATTCTTATTATTGGGGTTATACAAAATTTTTTAATTTTTAACTTTACTTTTCATATTTCTAATTTAATTTATAATTTGTGCAGTTAAAGATCTATGCTTATTATTTTATACTAAGCATTATAATAAAATGTGTAATTTATAAATTAAATAATTTATTTAAATAAACTTGCATATTCTCATCGCCAATATGCTTCACAAATTTGTTTTACTGCCCTATGAAAAACAATTTTTGCATTTTTTAATAACTTATTCTATAGCCAAAATTTTGCACATAATTATTATAATGTATACTCATATTTGTTCATAATTGTAATATTTATAACAAACATAATTGCCTTTGGTAAATCATGCACTCTTTGAGCACGGTGATTAATTTTTAATGCAATGAAAAGAAACAACTGATATGTTTGAGTCAACACTCGAACCCTCGAATCTTATCAAAATCACTTAGATGTCACAAATCATACAAAATTTCGTGTATTAGTTACTATTATTGTAATCAATTTTCCAAAAATAACATTTAAATTGGAAAATTACATCGTAATTTATAACTTTTTTATAAAATTATTTTTCAAGGATTTTCGAGTAATTCTTCATGTCATAGTTACAACAAGTCTATTTTGTGCGGCCATCTTAAACAGATGGATGTTACTTCTGATTACCATACATATAATATCAAGAAAAACCTTTGACAAATCATGTTCATTAACTAGACTAAGAAGGCGCAAAGAAGAATCGATCAAACTTGTTTTCGAATCATTTTCTTTCGAGCAGGATGACTTTCCCCATTTTGGGTCACAACACGTTATTATTCAAAACGCCATTTGAGAGATAGCCCATCTGTGAATAACTCTTCCACTTTATCTACTCACTTAAATAACGCTCGCCTATCAAGATTTGAGAGGCTTTTTCTCTTCCAAAAAGACGACTGTGACGGACCTTATCGGTGGAATGAGTATCAGGCCCGAACAACCACAGCATTAATGACTAAACATGACCATCACGTCAACATCGAACAAGGCGTAAGTTACTTTGGATGGCCCAATGTCTATCAGAAGAACTTCTCAGCATTGGAATCACGCTTTTGGGCTCTGATACCGATTCCAACAGCACACCCTGTTCCTTCCTTATCTGGCCTTTATGGAAACACTACAAATGGACTGATTTATGGCATCGATAACGTTTTTCGATATCAGGACAGGTTCTTATGTGTTTGAATTTATTTACCCCTCTGATTGGAGTGACGCTTCTGATGATAATTCAATGCGAAACAGGATGCACATGATTGAGTTGTTAGAAGTGAAAAGAGTGTTCCGTTTTTCCTCGTACCTTTGACAAATTGAAATCCTTGGGGAAAGACTTGTTTTGCTCCATTAAAAGCATAAGAATATTTTTCAGTGATGTAATGTGATAAGGACGCTGTGATGGATTTCTAAGCGTCATATTACTAAATGCATTGTTGTGCCTCAAGACGAAAACTGAATTCCATTCCTAGGAAATAAAGATTCAAACAAATTACCTGTCAGACATTTCAGAGATGTTTCCCTCTAGAGGCAAATAAACATACATCTTGGGAATGTGTACAATAAATATTAATGAACCAAACATTTCATGTTCATAGGATACTATACCATGATTCATTTAATGTAAATTCAGTGAAAAAATAAAGTTGTAGATAATTTTATTAAGTTGAAGAAAACTACTTTTTTGTATGAAATATTGGGTTTGGAGTAGAACTGAGTACCAGGTGGTTTGAGGATAAAATTTAATTTATCTAGTAAAACTTTTATGAAGCAGCCATCTTGTTATTCACATCTTGGGCCTATCTTGGCGTCAAAAAAAAAAAAAAATTAAGTATTGTTAACTTTTACTGAAATGTTTCTACTCAATTGTTTTTACAATTTTACTACATTTAATTTATTGATATACGCATATCTACCATATAATCCATTGTGCCAAATTTTAAAATATTTTGGCAACAAAGAAATACTACCAAGATGATGTAATTGTGACTTAATCCGCCAAAATATCGTAAATGTGATAGAATTAATTCCTGAAAAAAATTTGCGCATCAAATAATAATAAATAATCTGATAAATAAAAAGCAAAAATAAATATTTTTGAAATGTTGAAATTTTAGAAAATATAAAATTAAGTTAAAATCCGGAAATGGAACAAAATATTCTAATTTCCTTGCAATGACGTAAATACTAGGGCTTCCAGAATAGAATTTTCTACATGGTTCTGATTCTTCTACATCGCTATGATGTAATAAAAAAAACCCACAGGTCACCAAATAAACAAGAACATCGATTAAAAAATCTATTCATTATTATTTATAAACTCCATAAAAATGTTCAGAGTTACTCACAATTCATTGTACTTATTGCATGAGAGAAAATAGAAAGGAATCCATTATTTTTGCAATAAATATTCATCAATTTGTTCTATTTTGTAAATCAAAAATATAACTCATTTAGAATACTTCTTTTTCTTAGCAAGAATAAAATAAAATTGAGAACTTCAAAACCATATTTTCATGGCGTTACTAGATTCATATCTGTATCTTTGGTTTAAATGGTTAAAACATAAATGCCTACAAATTCGTAATATCGACTATTCTTGAAGGAGGATTTAGGAGAAACAAAGCCAACTCTCAAATGTTGATAGTACAGTATCTTTGTTTGAAACTTTTATTTCTATTGATTGATATATCTTTGAATCAAATAAGTTTTGGATCTGGTAATAATATCAACTGTTACTATGCGCTTTACACTCTCGTTCTCCTTGGGTTTATACACAACTATATAATCACTTTTTGTAGTTGAGGGCTGATTAGACCATAACTTACTTTAAAGATTTTAAATCTCTGCAAGCATCTATGCTTGAATATACATTAGAATCTGCGAACTGTTCAACTGCGAAATCCAGAATTTTTCAACTTCCATTTCAGAATATCCCTGATTACATAATGATACTTTTAGCATCAATTTATTCATTTTTCTGTAAGCTTTTTATACCAAGTTTGTACACATATACATAGAATTTGTATACATGCATGCAGATACCATATAAATACTGAGAAATTTAAGCATATAATATACATGAGTATGTATAGTATAGAACATATATTTTATTGCCATAATGTGCTACTAAAATGAGATCATAGCTTATAAATTACTACAACTTGCTCTAATGAAGTACACAGTTTAGTTTCCCATTAAATTGTAATAAATTTGAATGAGTTAGAAATCTAGAAAACAAGGAAAACTTATATCTGAAATTGTTGTTCACCTTAAGAATATCGAAAAGTGTTGTTTCTGAATATATTTGCGATTAAAACTTTGTTTCCACCGGAGGCACTTAAACATGAATCTAATTTCAGATAACATTTCACAATTTCGTATCATTCTCAGCATCGAGTATATTCCAAAACAGCAGTAAAGAAGAAAAACAGAACAAGGAGCCCGGTTCGCACGCACATCGCGGGATAGCAAAACTCTCACAAGCCCCTCTCACCATAAAGAAATTTTATTATTTTCAGCCCAAATTTTCCTATCGAAATGCAGTTAGTTACCAGGAGCGTATCTCTTCACTTCAGTTTGGCCCCTATCTGGTTTTCCAGAGAGAACTACTGTCGTTAAAATTGTATTAAAAGGAGTGAGTGAGGGTCGACACAACGATAGTAAACGATAGGGAAAAATTGACGGTTTTAAAACTGATAGTTGTAACCCGTATGTTGCATTCGATATTTCGATTCGGTATCAGGCAGCGCACCTGCCCGCAATGATCGTTAAGGTGCTGTTCAGCACCGGTGTCCTGGTGGTGAGTACTCGTTGCCTGTAATTATCGCACTAATGCCTGAGTAATTAGTAAAAATAGGGTGAGGGGAGGAAAACACGAGGGTTCTTTAATTGAAATGGCGATGATTGTTGGTGACGTTCTATCTCGACTTGGACGATGGGCCTGCCGTGTTCCGAAAGTTTGAATCTCCTCTGTTTGGGGTTGCTGTTTATATATGTGTTCTTGTTTCTGTTAGCAGCTTATATAGTACGCCACACTTTAAACTTGCTAAATTTCGTTGATGATACTGAAGAATGAGTTTGTTTATGTTAGTGCGAAAATTTTTCACTTTACAGATTTTAAATAATAATTAAGCTATACCTATACTAACGTTAGATCAAATCTTATTAGAAAATGTTAGATCAAAATTTCATAAAAATATATTTCTGAACGTAAATATTTTTAAAAATGGGTTATCTGTATGTATTATGGTTCATTTTTTTATTTTTCACCGTTTGAATCAGATTAGAATTTAAAACTCGTGATATTGCGTCAGTGAGTTTGAAGAGCGTTCTTATTCTTTTCTTTAAGGTATTACATAGCTCATTACATTGAGAATTTTAATTAATAATATTAATTGTCAATACTAACGATAGATTAAATTTTATTATATCGATAAATTTCTTTAATAGATCGAAATTCCATTAAAAATTTATTTGATCATAAATATTTTTAACAATAAGATACAGAAAATAAATATGTATTATTTAATTTTTCTCATTCCTTAAATAAGACCAGTGTTTAAATTTTTTTTTTTAAATTTTGCCATTGAAATTGAAAAGCGTATGTTTATGCATTTATCTTAGCTATTCGTTAGAGTTTCTTTGCTTGGTCAAAATTCATTTATAAGAAAATTCCTAATAAATACTTTTAATATTGGAATACAGAGACAGAGGTGGGTTTCCAATTTCGATATATATCCCTGTTTTTCTTATTTTCCTTGAATCTGCTGTGAACAGTACTCAGTACTTTAAACTTGATGAATTTCATCAATGATAATGAAGAATGCCTATTTTTCATTAGTTACTCTTAAGTATTTGTCAATTAATTGCTTTGCTGGTTTTAATTGGTTAATAAGTATTACCGAAACTGATATTAAATTAAATATTTAATAATAATAAAATTTCCTTTCTGTATCAACATTTATAAGGATATTTTTATCACAAATATTTTTAAGTGAATAATATTCGAGAAAAATTGAACAATACAAAAGTGAAAGAATTATGAATTTGTAAGTAAATGGATGAGATTTTTTAAATATTTTTCAGGTATGACTTAACAATCACATTTAGCAATTAAGTTTTTCAACGATGTAGAAAATATGTGTAATTTATTAAAAATATATAAGCGAATCATTTCAGTTAATAAGAATGTCATCAAAATGATTAGCCACTCAGCAGTCTCATTTTATATGAAAGATGATTTGACTTGGATCCTGTGTTTCAAGAAGATTTTGAAGTTCTACATTCATTTCTGTGGAGGGAATCGAGCCTTCAAACATTTGAATTGAATACCAGAAGATTGACAGTAAAAATGCCGTTACAAGACCATTGGCTATAAAATTATTAATAAAAATGATGCTCAGTTCGTATCTTAATGCTTTTATGAGACCGTTGACTGTAAAAATATTAACTATAAAAAAATGTTCAACTAGTATAAAAATGCTTTTGCGAGACGATTGACTAAAATAAACGATTGACGAATATAAAACTGACATTCAGCTCGTATTAAAATTTATTACGAGACCGTTGACTATAAAAATATTAAGCATAAAAATGCAGCTCGACTCGTATAAAAATGCTGTTGCAGGATTGTTGTTGTTGTTGTCTTGTGCCAGCTAGGCTAACATCATGGGGTGCGCTGCTCCACTTTTCTAACTGAACCGTGATTTGGTGTGGAATCCAATTTCCTCAGTACACACATGCCATAAGAACCCGTTTATATTCTAGTATTCCAAAAGAAAAAATCAGAAGCATCAAATGTGGGCGCAGAAAATTGAAACACAATAACTATAACTTAGCAAGATTGAAAAATTAAACAAAGAGTTATTAAATCACCAATCAATCATGTTTACAAATTTTTAATTGACATCAGTTAGTGCCCTATTATTGGAAATTTATTTTGCTATTATTTGCGTACTACCCTGTTGTTAAGAATCTTGTTTTACAATTTTATGCTTGAAATATGACTAAGAAAAATTACTTTTCGTATTAATTATTTTTGCTCGATTAGATTCAATTAAGATAAAAGAAAATTGTTGAAGAAATGAATTGGTCCATTAGCTTATCTTTCTGTAAATTATACTAGATTACCATCAAAGATACCCATCAAATTTCAATATCATCTTACCAAAAACATTCATATAATCATGTGAATGAATGGCAAAATTCAAAGGGTATTTTAATGTAATTTTAATTAGTAATTTATATATGTGGAAATCATGTTATCTAGGACTGGCATCATTATGGATAAAGACCTTGATGTTAATGGTGCGAATAAAAAAAGTCCTATAAAATTACAATTTTCTATTCTTGTAGGAATAACGAATATTACTAGATTTTTATCCATTTACAGTCATAAGTATGCAACGTATTACATATATACGATTCCTTCTTTCAGTGCCGCGCACATTAAGTTGGTTGGTTTGGGGTTGAATTCTCGAAAGAAAAAAGGCCTTGGTTACTTAAATATCATCCATAAATTTTAAAATATGGCAAGGAATGAGTCTGCCGATCGAAGACAAATGGTTAGCGCGCAGGCTTACGGTTCATCAGTTCGTGGGTTCAAATCCTATCTTGGTCTAAGTTGTTTGTAATGGTTTTAAATCTACTTTAAACTGTAGTTCCAGCTCTAAGTAGGACTAGTGGACAAAAAATAACCATTGGGTGAAAAACTTCATTAAACATTGACTTTCCATGTAAGTTATTTTGTAACCGAAGAACTACGCCATATTGGGCTGTGATTATCTAATAACTTCTCAATACGTTGATGTCTGGCTTGTCCTACATCATATATTTTTATTTACAAATTCCGCTCACAATTTAGTTTTACAGCCAAGCTGTAACTATTTGTTGTTTACAAACTTTTCTAACTCACTTGAGTAAATAAAGCATCATTCTTCGGTCCTTATTTCCTTTTGACAGACCAATAATTTTTCTTCTTCCATCAAAATTAGTTCTTATGAGTCATTACTCCCATTCTTTACATAAAATTAATCCAACAGTACTTAGTTCTCTATAAAAAATTCTTTCTTGAAATTAATAAATTCTTGGTTCAACATTCTCGAGTTGTTACGTAAATTCCTAAATGAGATCAAAATATTCCACGAGATAAAAACATGAGTTATTAAATATTTTATTTGAAGTTTTATGCTGTCTCACTGATTGCTCATTTGTACAAATCAATATCATTTGCTGCAATTTCCTGTGAAATGTTATCATTATTTTTGATAAAAGTAAATGAAATTTAATATCATATAATGAAGGAGAAGTACAAGAAAATTTTTTAATTAAAATTAAATAAGGTAAAATTGCGTTTATGAATGCGTCTTAGGAAATGCTCAAGCACTTAGAACCGTTATCCAGATAACACTAGTGATTGATCCTGTACTTGTTTTATAATTTTATGATTTAATTTTTTAATTTTATTTTTTACCGTTAACCAAAAGAAGCAGAATTAATTATTTGTGAATCAAAGGAAACATTCGGAGACTTGATCAGAAGACATACAAATTGAACAACATTGATAGTTTTTAACACATGATTGGAAAATAGATCCAACAGATGAGAGGGAGTAAAATCGCATAGTCATAATTGAGCCATTAGTTAGGTAGCTAAAAGTTTTGTGTAATTTTCAGTTCCTCAAACGTAAATGATGTCACTATAAATAAGGATGTGATTTTAGTATGTTTATTTCCTTAACTCAACCGAGGTGGGTCCATATTTATTAAAATTAATGTATTTTTGTCTCCAAAGGATCCAATGTCATTTTGCTGACATAGTGTTGCATGGAGAAGACGGTACTAACTCGGATGTCGACTTCCTCTCTTAATTATGATTATTAACTGTGGGGCGTTTGAGTAAATTTAGTTTATTGGGTCATAGAAATAGGCTGATAGAAATTTACTGCAGTAACATAAATTAGCATTTAATATCTAGAAAATAAATAAAATATGTTTATTATAAAAATATAACATTTTGTGTTATATATAAATATATATATATATATATATATATATATATATATATGTGTGTGTGTGTGTGTGCGTGTGCGTGTGTGTGTATGCATTATATTAATGAGTAATTATTTTATTAATTAAACTAATTTATAGAATTAAGTTAATTAATGAAATAGTCGTTTTTGTCTATAATAATTTTCTCTCATGAGGAAAATTTTGTTAGATAAATATAGTTTGTTTTGGTGTGCTTAATATAGTTTGTTTTGGTGTGTTTATTTTCCTTTTTTTTTTAGAAAATAAACAAAATATGATTATTATTATGTTATAGTATGATATTCACTTAGTAAAGCTCTCTTCGATAATAAAATTCAAAATTTGGTGTTTTTATAAGATAAATACACAGTTTATTCAGTATATATTACAGAGTTACACAGTTTATTCAGTATATATATTTTTAATTGTGATATTTGTATTTCTACAAATTTTAAAAAAGTAAAGTTGCAAAGGAAATTCAAAATAAAAATAATAATTTAATTGTAGCTTCTTCATTCTAATGGTTGAAAAAAATTGCCTTTAGAAATTGTTTTATAATCATCAATATTTATGGGCAAAAGATTAAGAAACACCTAAAATAGGCTGCTTAATCCTAATCTGTCAATATTCTGCGCCCCGATGAGAGACCTGTTGTATCATATATTTCCCCGAAGATAATTCGCTAATTAAATATTTAATGTGGGGGAAAAATCAGAATCGATCCCAGAGTGGTTCTCACCTGGGATCACAACTCATCATCGATATCGATCTAGCCAACCCCTAGCCTCTTTCCAGGAAGTGATGTCTAAGGCTGAGGTGTTGAGAACATACACCACTTTCATCACCACCCTCTTCCTTTCCTTCACCCTTACTGATCATATTTCATAGGAGGTAGGGGGTAGCTGACGAAAATTTTTAGGCGCATATAAAACCCAATCCATTTTGGCGCCTTATCTAATCGACCCCCCTATCACTTCAGCGCCGGCTTAAAATGCACTCACTGTGACCCAGATATGATTAATGTTAATCTAGTGCCTCTTCGCGACTTCTCCCCACCCCCACATGAAGGATTTTTATCCATCCCCCTTCCTCCGTCCGTCGGTCCTCATGCTACACTAGGATGGATGCTTAGAAGTCGTTCTTCTCCGATCGCTACTCACCCCCACGCACACTTTTCATCTCTGACTCCCACCCCTCCCCCACTTTCGAGACTTATTTTGGGGGGAGGAAGGGATGGTGGATATCTGGGAGTTAAGTCGCACCGAAAAATAAAACGTGGTTCGGAAGAAGATGAAGAGAGTGAAAAAAATCGCCTGTGGTGGAATTTCTTAGCTTGATAGGCTAATGGAAAAGAAGTCGGACCCGGCGATTAGACCTTGTGAGTTGACACTTCTAGGTGACGTCATAACGTCGGTGATGGAGACTCAGTCACTTTTAACCTCAGATAGGGAATGACTCTCATTTTTTTTTCATCTCTCCACTTTTTGTCACACACCCGCGAGTTATATATTTAGTTCACTGGCTTCACAGCGGTTGTCCAGAAATGGTGAAGCTATTCGATAAACTTAAAATTGCTTTCTGTGGCCATTTTACTTCAAAGAGATAAGTCAGGAAAAGGGAGTATATTAAGATAGAGGAGTCCGTTAAGGGGTCAGAAGGCGAATAAATATCCATATCTCCAAGAAAAATATGAATTCGTTAATGCTCTTCCGACTTTTCAAAGAACAACTTTAACTATCATGGTCTGAATATCTTCCAAGTGATAAAGTTGCTAAAGCTCTGATTTTGATGACACAAGCAGAATAGAATGTACCATTGCTGGTATTGCCGCTTAAGTCACAAATTCCAAGATACGTTTTAATCTACTCAAATCGAAAAGGCAATTTTAAATAGTTATTGACTGCATAAAAAGCTGTTTTGGCGATCTCCTGTGGATGTCCTTCTCAAATCAGTTAGGAATATCTGAAGGAGCTTGAATCGATAGTATCATTATAATCTATTTAATATAATGGCTGAATATTATAAAACATCCCTTTTATCAATTCATAACTTGGATTCAAATCATTTTTGGGTTGGATTGCCGTTTAATTGGATCAACAGGAAATCAATTATTGTTTCAAAAACTATGTAGGAAACCCATAGAGTTCCTCCTTAATAGAGCTCGACATTGGAATTCCAAAAAGGATATCTTTTTTCAACACTAGAATTAAATTCTTAGCGAGATCTTAAGCAAAATATGCAAACTGAAAGATATAAATGTGTATTACAGTTCAAGAGTATTCATATGAAATTCCATTCATATATGCAAACATGAAATGTAGCGATATTGTTTCCTCAAACTGAAAAAGTGAAAAATTTACGAATATCATTCAAACTAAGAACACGTGATTGACAATAATTATATAGAACTCATTTACTTTTTTTTCTTTTAGACAACATTTCTGTACACTTTCAGATCATCTAAAAAAGAACCATGAAATAATGGGGCTTGAAAAGAAGTCTATATAATTCTATTCTTTAAAATAAACTTATAAATTTCATAGATTACTTTTTTATATTGCTTATTAAGTTAGTACATACACAAAACTGATACATTTTTTGTTGTATGAACCATTAATCCATAATATATTTGTAATATATTTTTCAGCAATTGTATTTTACTTAAAAAGTATTATTTGCACTATTTATATATATACATGAGTAATTTTATGATTTACATTACCCCTATATGTAAAGATAATAATATTTTTAACAGTAGTCAATCGAATCGTTAACGAGCTGGTATGGTAACTGCATGGTTAATTCCCTGGCAGTCTGTTCAGTAGCTCATCACTTTGTAACTCACATCGAACTTAGATATTTGGTTAGTGATTTGTAATTCATTTCAAGTTGTAGGTTCCTGTTTATATAGCCACTATAATGCAAAAAATGACACAGTCATGAAGTAAGCAAACCAAAACATTATATATAAAATAGTTATCTAATCAAATAAAGACTGAAGTGGCTTATACGTAAAGGTAAATTTTAGCTAGCCAAAATTTACCTTAGTTTATAGTAAAAAAAATTATTTCAAGCATTTATGCTAATTAAATTAGAATATAAAATTTAATTCAAAACAGAGGATCCAAATAGATTTTCTTTGTAAATCAAGAGAGTTTGTGGATAAAATACATGAGATTAACTTTATCACTCCTTCGTAATTCATCAGCAAGTTAAAGAGTTCTTCAGTTTTAGCTGTCCAGTCAAAATGACCTCCTCCCTCACCTCGGATTCTTTTCCTTGGCTTCAGAATCTCAAACTACCCCGGGCACAATGGCGAAGAGGATAATTCGGAGAAAACGATAAAGGTTTTAAACAAAAGATGATTCCCGCGCGCGCGAAACCCCAAGATGAGTCCGAGATAAGAAGAGCTGTGAGGGTGTCTCATACCGAGGCTCTCACTGTTAACCGTAATGACTGAGAAGAGAAGAGCTTATCAAATCAAGATCTCTTACTCATTTCCGAATCGAGCCATTATATTCTAAAAGATGAACTATCTCCATCCCTTCCCCCTTAAACCAATCCCTCCCCCACCGAAACAGTTTCACATCGTTCTATCTCTCCCTTCTCTCTATCCGATTCAATGATACAAGTATGTGTGTGTGCCCTAGCTGCTACTCTAACCATTATCAGTTTTAGAGTCGTTTGAAACTGAAATGAAATGAAGAGAAGAAAAAAATGACTGAAAAATAAAGAACTGTCGAATGGGCAAAACTGACTGCGATTTTATCTTTCATCGGCGATTTTTTTTTTGTTCACGCATTTTTTAAAATAAAAGAGGAGATTCATTCGCATTTGTCAGTTTTTGAGAAGAAAAAAAAGTCTTTTTGATTGTTATTTCGACGATTTCTTCCAGAGATCTCCTCGAATATTTTTAAAGAGCCATTGTGTTTTTATATTGCTGATTTCAGTCTTTTATCGCACTTGTTTGTAGAATTGTAGTAAGAGGAATATTTTTTAATGGTATGAGAAGATAAAAAAATTTTTTTTTCTTTGATTGCTTATGCACAAAAAAAGTCGGAAAAGTTGAGTACGCACTTTTTTTTAAGTGTGGGAATGTTATTGTACCTTTTGTGTGTGGAGAGAATTTAGATAATGTTTTAGATAGCGATGCCACGATTAATTACTGTTTGATCATTAAAACTGTGAGAAATCGTCGCAGTCATTGCTCAGTTTAATGCTTTATTGTGGTTTATTTCCGATAAGGTTTTGGAATTATTTTAGTACTAATTCGAAGAGAACCGTTATTAACTTTTAACTGTTACTTATAACTGTTATTCCTAGTTATTTTAATGATATTCTTGAGCTTTAATAATTATATCCGCCGTAATAAGACATTAATGATAATTACAAAGTAAAATTTACTATAGTAACTTTTATAATATAACTTATAATAAAATTTGCTTTAAAATATTTACTATAGTCTTGTTATGGGTGTTAAAATTAATTTTAATTTATGCTAAATATTTGATATGTATGTATAAGTTTATTACGCACATTTAATTTTTGTTTTAATGAATGAATTTAAAATAATTATCAAATATTTTTCCTGTTTAACAAACATAATTGTGTTCAGATAAATTCACATTTTATAATATAAAGAGTTATAACTGATTCTTTCAATTTTTCATGTCGTTAAAAAGGTCTCCAATTTTTTGAGCAAATCTTAAATATACTGCATTGCTTATAGAATACAAAATTTTTTAAATTATATATAACTATTTAATATAAACATCTTACATTCACCAAAAATAAATAGAAAACAATCTAACTGGGATGCAGAAAAATGAAATCTTTACCATGAAATCCTTATCGCTTATCGTTTAAATTAAAATATCACTAAACGCAAACTTTGATTTGCAACATCACATGAATGGAATATAAAATGTTTATCTTTAGTAAGGGAATAGAGTGGGCATTTAAATTGTTTCTATTATAAATTAAGAGTCATCACCAAATTAAATTTTTGCAAAGTGGTTGCAGAACTCTCTCCGAATTTAATAAACGTGTGCCGCGTCTCAGTGTAACATTTGATTAAGTTTTACGATTTCGAACTTGCTTACTCGTATTTCTATTATACTTTTTCTGTTTCTTGTATTTCAAGGTTAGAATTGATGCTTATCATATTTGACCTTCCTTAATATACTTTGAATAGGTGTCTGCAAACTAACAAACGCTATGATGATTCTTAAAAACAGTCCATATTATAGAATAACTGTATAATATTAAAAATGCTTTACGAAATAATTCCTTAATAAAATACATTTAATTTTTTATTTGCAATGGACATAGATTTTTTCTAGCTTTACTGCATAAATGAATTATCGCTACAAAATTGTAATACATTTTTACATCAAAAGAATATGGGTCCTTTTGGCCTTACATGTTTCGGGTTCGATTCCAGCCACTGGTGAACAACGGAAAGTGGTTTTCGCATGCACGTTTGTTAATTGGGATTTTTCCGGGATTCCTCCTTCGCAACACGTAATTACCGCCCACTATCTATGAGAAGTCGGCATAAAATCTGCAAACGCAGTAAACGTGAAAATATACGACTACAGGTTTCCATCGTTAGGTCCTTTATTGTTCTTTGTCAAAGGTGTATCTAGTCACTTATCTTTGACTAAAGACAATGCTAAAATTCTGTGCTATAAATGTAAGGTGGTCGAAAATAGCACTTAGGAAATGCTATGAATTGACAATTAAAACTAATTATCAAAAAATTTAAAATTGTGTCGATAATTTGCTTAACTTTAACGCTCAGTAATGTTTTCATATTTTTTCACCACATAAAAAAGATAAAATCATTTATTTATAGTTTAGAATTGGAAAATATGCAATTAATTTAAATTCTAATGCTCTGTATTTTCAATCGAAAATCATCCTTTCAAATGTCTGTTTTCAAAGTTCAATACACTCTTAAAGAAAAAATGTTCTTTTTTCTAAAAATAGAGATAATAGTTTATTTTCTTCTATCCGTAACATTGCTATGTTTAATAATAATTCACTACGACAAAGGGATGTTATAAAGTGTATAAATCATCGGTTTACTTATCTTGGTAAACAAGTCATACGGTATATCAGTTAGATAACGTACATTAATGTTGTGAATCATACTCGAGTAAATAAAAGTACTGTGACGCTTACATTTGTATTTGGAGATAAGGTATTGTTTCTGTTTCAAAGGTCCTCATCTAAAAACTGTCAAATAGCAGCAGTTATTGTGGGGGTTAAAAAGAGGTATTATTATCAAAAATTGTTATTAAAAGCCTATGTGCAAAAGTTGATGTTCAACTACATGTGTCACTTTTTTTATTTCTGAATCTTGTACTTGCTGAAACTTTAAAATAAGTTTTTTTTTTTTTTTTTTTTTTTTTTTACTTTTTGTAAAACGAAACAGGAAGTTGAAATATCAAGATGGAAGTGGTAAAGAAAAGTGGTATTTTGCTTTATTATTTTTTTCACTTAAATGTTTTTCTGTAATGTTCTGCTGATTGATATTCATAAGTATCTGTAAATTATTTGGCTTAAGCTTTCTGAAAAAAAGCGTCAATATCATCGCTATCACAAGCTCAAATTATCATTTCAAATGCGATCTTATCATAACTTTGTTTTTCATAAGATCTTTACACACAAACCGTTAACACAATATCTCGAGAAATAATGACGCTATTTACATGAAACATGGTTTATATGTTTAAAGAGAAAAACTATCGATGAGAGAGAGAAATAAAAATTTTAATACACACGAAAATTTTACAGGTATTTTAAAATGAAATATTCAGTAAAATTTCATAAAATATCTATGCTGTACATTTTTAAATATATTTTCTTTATCACTCATTATTTTCGTTACACTTTGCTTCATTTCAAGGAACTCTTTTACGTAAACTTTTTGCCCATATTAAATTAAGATTGGTGCACTACAATTTTTTGTAGAAAAATAGCCATTTCCTTAAAATTTCACTAAAATCTGCCAAAAATAACCAATATCACTAAAAATATGCTATATGTAATTAAAATTTTGACTAATTTTACTATAAATTGGAATTAATTTTTAAGAATAAGCTAGCTCAAATGTAGGTAAATACCTTACAAATAGCTGTTATTGTTTGAAAAAATACTAAAAAACACCATTATTGCTTAAGAAATTTAAAAATTAATAACGGTATTACAATTTTTGCTTAAATTTTGTTTTATTTGTTGAAATGGGCGACTGAAAATATTCTGAGGTATTTTAAAAGTAAAGATCGCAAGAGAATTTAAAAGTTAAAAAGCTTTTCTAAATTTACAATATAACAGATTGTTATGGTTAGCTTTTCTAACAACGTTTACATAAATTAACATAATTTTTTATATATATAATGTACAAATATGTGATATAATGTACAAAGATTTTAAAGAAATTTTCCTCCTCCCTAATATGATACATCTTATTCAAGTTCCAATTTTTGCTTACTTCTTCAATATATATATATATATATATATATATATAGCTTCTTTTCCATTTAAGTAAATACCAACAACACAATTTTTAAAAGCTCACCATTATTTCCAGTTTATGGTAAATTATTATTTATTAATAGTTAGAGAAAATGAGTTGAATATTTTTCATAGCAGCTCTTTTAATTTTTAATTTTAATACCTATTAATGATAAATTTAAATATTTTTCTCTCTAAAATTATGTGAAGCAAAAAACTAGGTATGTAAATTAAATAAGGCATATATATTTTTTAACCTAATTATATTAATTTATCGAGTAAATTGAACTTTTTTATTGAAAAGTAATGAATTCTTTTAATGGGCTTTAAATTTTAATTATATATTAAAATTGTAACGGACGAGATTTCAGTTATTTTTAGTAAAGTACATTTTAAAATTTTTCTTGCTATGGCGACTTCTATTGTGCACCATGCATTTTGTAACAGCATTTTCAAAGTATATCGTTTCTTGAATGTCATCGATGAGTCAATTGAAATTTAGCTTTGAATCAAATGTTTGTGCTAAATATTTTTAAAGTATCTCAGTGAACAATGCATTCAGATTATGTTAAAAAACTGTTGATTTTACGTTCATATATTGATTTCTAAAGCATATCTTTTATATTTTTATAATATTTCTGCTTACTATAGAGGCGAAATTTTATCACAAAATTCGAGTGTTTTCTATTAAAAAATATTAAGCAATACTCGCACGATTCAAAATTCTAAAATATTTTGTAAGCTTTATTGTTCAAATGCACACTTACAAACGATTATAACTTTGAATTGTGCATCTATCTATACATTCAATTTTACACTGTTAGCAGTTCTTAATGCACAGTTCCAAATCGATTTTAAAATTTCAAAAATCTTAACGTATGATACAGAAAGTAATTTTGCCATTTTATCAAAATGATTCGAAAATAAAAAAAGATAAAGACCTAAAGTCTCAAGTGCGAGCTAAAAACTTAATCAAATTTTTAATTTTCATTTTTAATATTTTTCCATTTTAAATATAGTCCCATTGAAATTTGAAAACGCATTTTCTATCATTTTGTATAATAACTACAGTATAATTTTCTGATAATAATATAACTTGCATAAATTTCTAAGATAACTACAGTATAACACTTCTTGAAAAGTAATATCAACATATTTAATTTTTATGTTTAGAAAGCTCCGTATATGAGCTATGCAAAAAAAGGGACTTCCATCGCAATGGCTGCAATAATCGAAAACTTCCTTCAACAAAACTGAAAAATGGAAATAATTCGAAAAATTAGACCGTTTTTTCGAAACAGCTTTTTTTCATTTTGTAACAGAGCTTTTTGTCAAAATGGAAAAAGGATACAAAAAAATTATATTTTATAAAAAGTGATTTTTTGTTTGTTAATTTTCCGTTAATTTATATTTTATATAAATTGTAAAATCCAATCAATAGTTAAGTTAATCATTAGCATTGTATAGTTAGTCAGTAGTTACTGTAAAATTCAATCATTAACTGTCAAAGTGAAAAAAGGATAAGGAAATTATCATCTTATATAATTCATTGTAAAATTCAATTATTAGTTTGCGATTTATTTCATACCATGTATTTAAGATTGGAATCGAATTATTCAAGTTATCTATAAATTAATTTAATGGATATTATAATTTATTACATTGTCATTTTATTGTAAATATATGTGTGCGCACATGCATAAATGTGTACTCCTATATGATACTGAAAGCCATTTATTAAAATTCAACATTTTGAAAATTCATTATTTCTAATTAGTGTTAGAAATTAGTACTTTAAATTAGAAAAAATCTTTATAATGCTAATTTATTGAAAGCCTGAAGTTTATTTGTTGATGACATTCTATTCTTTCCGTATCTTATTCTAAAAAAGCTCAACCTTAGGTAACGTTATATATTTTGCCATTTCCCAACTTTTTTTAAAACTAATTTCAGATGATTTTTAAGTCAGGTCTCTTTTGTTTAAGACATTATTATTTCAAACTTATCTTAATTGTTAAATTCTACTTAATTTTTTTTCTTTGGAGCAAAAATTTATGCTTCGCAATTTCTTTGAAAGTAAATTCATTTTTCAAGCGTACGCGATGCTTACAAATATTAGCGCATATTTCCGACTTTTGAACTTTCTGGAAATATTAAACACGAGTCACATAATTAAGGCACAGGTAAAAAAAAACTGCGCATATAAATCGTGCATATTAAGGGTAAAACACTTCTTAAAAAAGTAATTTCAATAAAGTCCTAATTTTTAAGCGATTATGTTAAGAAGTGCCATATATGAACGAAGCAATTGAAGAGGGGAAAAAAAAGAGATTTTCTTTTCACAGCTGTAGTAATCAAATACTTTCCTCGACAAAAACAAGAAATAGTAATAAGCCAAAGAGTTGTGGCAATTTTCCCTTAATTTATCGCTTTTTTCCCTTTGCTTTAGGTATAACTTTCTGTCAAAAAGGGAAAAAATTCGCATGCCATACAACTCATCGTAAAAAGAAGGTAACTGCAAAAGAATTAAAATATGTTTCTCACCCGAAAAATGCTTCTCCACTACCCTTTCCCCCCACGAAGTCATTTTTATACAACAAGATAAAGGGTTAATAGTTTTTAAGGGTGGCCAATATCGTTTAGGATGGTATTAAATATTCATTTCCTGTGTCTATCAATTTTGAATTACTTTTAAAAGCCCTGAAATGAAAGTAACAACGTAACGGCGCGAGAAAAAAAAAGTATTAGCAATGATTTTAAATGACTCCTTTAAAAATCGTTGTTTGGGTATATCGTGAAAGTGTGAGGGGAGTCAGTTAGCCACCGATCTCTGGTGGCGATGGCGCTTAGCGATAGCGTTGGGCACGATAACGGTTAAAGTTAAGGGCCCGCAAAACCAAAATTGTTGCTTAGATTACAACGGTGGCTGCGAAGAGCCTTGGAAAAACAGTGGAAAACTTGCAAAAGTTACCTGCTGATTACGCGCCCTAAGTGAGGCTAGGTAATTAAGAACACTTTCCCATTGAGCGTCACTCCCTACGCCCTTTTGTTTTGCCCGTAAATATTACGGGTTGAGGAGGCACTTAACTGCCACGTCACTTTTTTAAACGACGCCTTCAGCGTTTTGTTTTAAAAACTCAGTTGCCTTTTTTAAAAACTGAGTAAAAGGCAAGAGCTGCCGCTCGTTTGCACCTTCTCCAGTTGAGAAAGCCCATAAAATAAACTGCCGACGGTCATTAATTTTTTGTTTGTTTTATTACTATCAACAATATTAATTTCTTGCTATCGATATATATTAATTTTATAGCACCCGCGTTTTAATTGGTTTGCTGATAACTTAATGATGGTCCACGGTTTCTTCTTAGTAAAGTTGCCCTCAACAAATTATTTTATTGCTATGTAAGGGTAGAAACTGACCCAAACATTTTGTACTCAAAATGGTTATCTTAACATCTTGTTGAAAAAAAAAATCTTGGAGAAATTAATATCTTCTATAACAAATTTAGTAATGTTTTATTTTTATTACAACGTAAATGTAAATAAAGATTTCATTTAATACTTAAATACTTTGGATATTTATACATGGAAAAAATTTCGTCTAGGTGTGTGAACTTAAAGAATGCTGGTGCATTTTTATCAATAACAATCTTAAAATAAAAGAAACATTAAAAAAATTGCTATTGCTATGAAATCACAAAGTTTAATTAATTTTTGCAGTGATTATAAGCGTTTCTATGTAAAAAAAAATTATTACATTTCATTTTGTCATTTAAGTCCTATATAAATTTAATGTGAAATAAATAAATTTCGGTGTTATGCATTATTGATATTTTCTTTAAAATGTTTTTTTATTTATGAATGAGAATTTTTATGATATAATGATATTTGTTATGACACAGAAAATGAATATAATGCATCATTATTCGTCACTGGAAGTATGAGGGATTTATAACAATCCATTGTATCAAAATTTAAATACCATGTTTTTAATGAAGGCATTATAGTGAATAACTGTTTCTAAATCAATAATGAATATAACAAAATATTAAAAAACTATTCTTTAGTTTATATTTCATATCAAGAACCTATTATATCATTAAATATATGAACAATTTATCCTTATAAAGATTTTCATAAAATTATTCACAACATATTAAAAATGGAAATACCGATCATGCACATTGCGTTTTAACAAACTGTATAAAAATTTTGCGCCAACTTAAATATTCTAATCTGTATCTTCAATCAATTATTTTTGTGAACAATTAAGCAAAATAGTTTAATTTTTAATTATCAATTCTTACATCATATGCTAATGTGTTCCAATAACAATGAGGGCTTCTGCAATACAGAAGAGAAATTTTACCATGGTTTGCGTATTTTTGTTAGTTAAAATAGCTTATAACTCCTGCATAACTGATATTTAATTATAATTTCAAATGATAATTGCATTACAGATGTACTAAGTCTAGTTTTTCTACATAGCATTTTCTAAAGTTTGTCCGCTGTACGAATACGCAGGATTTATTTTAATACTAACTTTAAAAAAAAAATTTTTTTTTGGATTAATTCAGTGCAATATTTGACTTTTGTTATTAGCAAGATCATTATAATGAATATGAGATAATTGAATTCTCAGTTACTCAGACCCTATAGTTTAGAAATTCAAGTTCATACATCAAATATAAACTATTAACAATAACTGCTAATAACCGAAACTTAAATTTTTTTAAGCCTTTAACCTTCCGTTTTACAATATTATTTGGCTATAGATTTTTATTGTATCACACACACTGGGTATATCAAAGATAACAATCATTTAACGTTTAATTGAAAATTTTAAACATTGCTTCGTATTTTTATATACTTACTGGTGACTATTACGCTTCTCTTGTAACTGAAAAAGTGTAAACGTGTCATTCAATTTTTCAGTTATCAAAAGATAAAAAGGAAAGTAAAATATTAATTATTTCGACTGTAAAATGAAAAGAAAAGTAAAAAATTGCCAAAAATTGACAAGAATTTCATGAATAATTCTTCATGTAATAGTTGCAAATGAAAAAGTAAAAACAATATTTGTAATTGATATTTATGTTCGTGAACACTGTAAGTTAATTTCTGAGCTAATTTAGAAAAATCAATAGGAAAATTAATTTTTTTGTGCAAATTCTCAAAAAGACAGGATTTACATGAAAAATTAATGTCTACTTATTGACAGCTTTCAAAAAATAATACGATTTAATTTAAGATTAGTATTTTTAACACTAAATATTGCAGAGAAATTTCATAAAACTGATTTATATCATTCATTATACATAATGTCAAATTTCATTGGGAATTCTAATTTGAGTTGAGGATAATTATAAAGATTTTTATCTTTATCTTGTATTTATATTACATTTATTGCATTTATTACAAAAATTTCTGTAAATTAGTTTATGCCTTAAGAATCATTTAATCCTTGAATTAGTTTTAATTAGGTGGGTATTTAGTGCATCAATACTTTTTAGCAGAAATGCTCAGTTGAGAGAGTTAATTTTTAAAATCCTATATCACTGAATATATTAAACTTTTTAAATCAGCCTCATAAGGCTTTTAGGGCTATGTTTAATTGAACTAACCTAGGAGAAAATTGATTAAAGTTCATATTTAATTCTTCAAAATTTTAAGTCAACTTTATATCTGCTGCAGTAGCTAATGGACTGTGTTAAGTTTTAAATATTAATACTTATTATAGTTCGTAATATGTATACTGTAATATGTATAAATATTGAAAACTTTTGGAAAAATTTAAACAAATGCAGAATGTACTTTTTATTCGTCCCCTTTGGAAATAATGCCAATGTACTTAAGAATTATTAAAACTTTCTGTTACAATCAATAACAAAATACACTTTTATTTGTATCAGAAAAGTTTAATAACACTTTTCTGTTACAAATAACAAAGCAAATATAATTTCCAGTTTTTTTTAAATACTTATAAAGATTAGTTTAGTTATTTTACAATTTGTAAAGCTTCAATTAAAATTTGGCTTGTTTTATTATTGGTAGCAAACAATTATTATTTTTATCAAACATTATATATATTAATTCATTACTTAAATAAAAATCATAATTCATATTTTTATATTAATTAGAATTCAAAATGAATTTTTAAAAATAATGTATCTACTCTTTTATTAAGAATATAAAACATAAATATTTATTTTTTAGTGCTGCCATACTCTAACAATTTAATCGTATCATTTAATTCAACGACAACTCTTCTTCACTGGATTTGTAACCAATTAGTACTGTTTATTTTAAAAATGTCCTTAAATATATCTTGGAAAAAATATCTCATGAACATTTTATAGCAATTGTAATTTGACAAATGATCAATTTACAAACAGTAAATTTATTATTGGAAAAAACATTGTTAAATATGTCTATTACTATTAACCGTTTCACATAGCTTTATTAAATGCATAACGCAGCAGCATTAAAATATTTTTCAGCTGGTATAAAATTCCATAAAAAAAAAGAAGAAGAAGAATGCAATTTTTCAGATGTTTCTCGCTAAAAAATTATTTGTAAAGAAGACGTTTAAAATCCCAGCAAAATCTATGTGCAGATAGATAACTGCGAAAAACGAAATAACTGGGATTAATCTTATTTCTTCTCCACCCTTCCCCCAACCGCAGGGATGGAGACAGTATCAGACAATTCCAATTATGTTCTCAAGCCACTAACCGCGGCACAGTCTTGTCTCTTATCTGTATCAGCCCACACCTACATCATAAGAGTTGATCTCTTACTTTCTTTTAATAGTTCCTTCTATGAGTCAGGAGAAATCTGTTTTTTTCTGACGTCACACAATATTGTGGGCTTATGATATAATATCACTGAAATAGCCCTTTTCGTCTGCTTTGGATGTACTTTGCATGCAAATCATGCAATCCATCTGTAATTGCATCATTTTGTTAAAAATTATTACACTGCATTACTATTCCGAATTGATGAAAATTATTTTGCAAAATTAAAAACACTCACACATCTACCCTTCCCTCTCACGCTCTCTCTCTATATATATATTTACATATTGAATTTAGTAATTTATGACGGATTTGCGAAGCTATCTACAGTTAATGGAGGGAAATATAAGTCAAAGATAATTTTTACAAACGGTTTTATTTACAGAATATTTGAAATCGTTCCTCGTTATCATAGATGTAAACTTCTTTATGATATTGATCAATCAGCCATACCTACGGAATGCAAAATAACTGTTTAAAGTGCCGGAAATGTTTTAGAAATTGGTTGTCAATTGAGTCTCTTTAGACCAGAAATTGACTTCAATAAGGGTTATAATTTTGGGATTATTCTTAAATTTAATATTGTATTCGTTCTATAAACAATGAACTTATTTAATTATTTTAATTTAGTTTAAATTTAATATTAAACACTCATATATATAAGTATTTGTGTGTGTGTTTAAATCAAAACTAAAACTATTTGCAGCATTTATATAAAGTAAAGATCAAAAGACAATTTATTTTATTTTATTTATTTATTTATTTATTATTTTTTTTGGTGTGTGAATATGAGTATGATTTTATAGCTTCACTTTCAACTGCGAATTTTATACTTAAATTATATATGATAATATAAATTAATTTCATGCGAACAATAAATTAAGTCCCACTGATTGAAATCATTGAAGGGGAAATTAATTTATACAAGTTTGCTGCTTTTTAACTCAAACGTCAATATGATTAAAAGCTCAAAAACTTTTACCACTAAAAAATCACATCATCAGTCATAAACTAATGATGCAACAAAAATGTCAAATAGAATATTTCTCTATAAATTACACTGACTAATAGAATTTTATCTCTTGCTATTATAAATTCATAGTCATCACTTAAGTTATAGAATACTTTGTTGTTTTGACTACAATTAGTTGTTACTTTTAAACAGTTATGTAATACATATGTAAATATGTCATTGTAATAAATCATCGTGTAGTTCAATATAGTGGATTCCTTGAAAAAATTTAAATGTATAAAGTATTACTTTAACTTTAAATGGCGCTTTAAATGTAAAGTATAATCCGTTAAAAATGTTTCAGAAATTGTTTTTTTCCTTTCACCATTTCCACAAATTGAATCCATGAAAGAAATAATTGTATCAAAATTTATCTGCTTGAATATAATTGACATTTAAATGTTATCAATATCTAATATTTAAATAGGTAAATTATTGTATTAAAGCATATTGACTTTGATTCAAGTAATTCAAATAATCATATATAATTTTGAATAGTACAGAAACAATTATTTATTGATCTTTTTTACACTTAAAAGTATGTCATGTTTATTAAAAATTCTATGAAAGGTTTAGTTAGAAAATATTTTTCTATTTAATTAGATTTAATATACGTATTAATGCATGAATTTACGCATTCAAGATAAGTTAAAAATTAATTAGAAAGATATATATATAGACCATAATATAGATTAAATGCACTATCAGCACAAAGTAATAATAGATAAATTTAAATAAAATATTAATATCAAATTAAATCACTTAGTAAGGTAAGAATTAAACGTCTGATATAAAATATAGATAAATAAATTAAACTATTTTAAAATAAATTTAGTCCTATTTTTTGAATTGCATTCCTCAGTCAATATATTTAAATTTTGTAGTTAAATTATTTGTTTGGCGCTATAAATTTGACGATAGATCGCCAAATGAAGAGGCTAGATTCGTATTATCTGACAATCTACTGTCATTTTTTGCGTATGAGAGCTATTCATCCTGTATTTTAATATGATTTGAAATGGATTTTGCGAATAGCCGATGATACCAAGGTGAGAATCAAGTAAAAGAAGTTCAGTTGAACTGGAAGTCTGACCATTTTTGTCTATTAGTAAATTCAAGTATTAATTCTGATGAAAATGACTTTAAATCTACAAGCCATGATATACCATTAAAATAATATTTTAATATTGGTCGTTGACTGCTAAGGCTTACGAAGAGAGTTTTTCTAGATTTCTAAAAATGCATTTTATTTCATTTTTCTTAGATTATTAACTTATATAAAACTAAATGTGTAGATTATTAAAGGAATGAGTTTTTAACATGGACTTAACTGTATGTCACAGATTCAATTTATTCACTATGTGAGTCTGAGTTCAAATCCCAGGTGGAAATGAATATTGATTAGAATTGCACTTCCCCCGATAATCATACACTTGTATTTCTTCACAGAAACTCATCAATAATCTATTTTATAGATTTATGGCAGTTTTGATTTACAATATACGATTTCTAAAGTTGTTTTGTAAAATATTTAATAATTATAATAAAAGTTGTTAAAAGTTGTTTTGTAAAAAGTATTGAATAGTATAATATGTCATTTAAATAAATTAAAAAATTTTTATTCTAAATATGTATTTATGCTTAAAATTAATTTCTTTATTTAAGCTTAAAATTTATTGCTCAGATAACTTTCTTCTTATTGTAGAAATTCTTCATTTTAAACTCGAATATATTGATGAAATTCAATATTATTTTCAAAGTGTATCCGATTTTAGTTTATGCTATGAATTCTTGGAAGCGTATATTATAAGTTCTCATTTCCTATGCTTTCTGAGAAGAAATTTAAAATCTTAAAAAACAAAAAGAAAATACGCAGTATCTAAAAAATTAAACTTTCTGCATTTAAAAAATGTAGTTATAAGACTGCTAGTGCAATAATAGACAAAGAAATAAGTAAGTTAAACAAGTCACTATTTTTTAAAAAAAAATGTGTCGTGGAAAAAAAAAAGAATTCTTAGGGAAATGAGAAAGTAGAATTTCATTAAAGGAAAAACATACACTCCCAAAGGTAAAGAAAGAAAAGAGTTATACTTTCAAAATGAATTTCAACGTTTGTAATTAAAATACAAAACACTTCCTTTTCCAATCTTTTAAGAATAAAAAAAAATTACCTACATTTAAAAAAAAAAAACTTGTGGGCTTTTTTGTATTTCAGAGAAGAATAAACATTAAAAAAACGCGAAAATGCAGAACTCTTAGAATATTTGCCCAGTTTTTTCTTTTGATTGTCCCTTGAAGGTGTGCATTAGTGTCTTGCCATGCTTATACCAGCTCATAAAAATTTAAGTACTGTTGAAAAAAATTGAGATAAGGTCGAGATATGGAAGCTGACAAAATCAAAAATTAAAAACAAATTAACCTTCACTTCGAAGGGGTAAAACTCGTAAAAATTAAATTTGCGGGTACTGTTTTGTAAACTGTTTCTTCAAGAGAGTCATCTTCATAATATAACCCTATCGGGGCTTAACTTAGATAGAGAGGAAATAAAAAAACATATGCTTATATGTTTCCTGTTTTGCAGCAGTCTTGTGGAAGTTGTTATTTGTATATTTCGATGCCTTAAGGTAGCGATGCAATCTGTTAGCATCATTTCCTGTTCTGAAGTACAGGAAAAACCGTATTTTACTTCGTTAAAACACTGGATTTTTTCAGTTTTTTTTTTTTTTTTTTAATGTAGTGTGTAAATTATTAAAATTACTTTTACTTTCTTTATTTGGTCATTTTTCCAAAAGTCTTTTGTTTCCAGTTTAATTTGGTTCAGGGTTGAAAAAGTGTGAAACTATGTTTGTCTGAAAATCGAAAAGTGTTGATTATTGCATGATTGCAGTATTCTCCGCCCCCCCCACTTTTTTTTTTTTATTTATTTTTTTTTTTTTAATTACTGATAAGTTATTCTCAATATTTAATTTTTCTAAAATTAACATCCCTTTTTTTTAAAAAGAATAAATAAAAATCACGTAATTTTCTGAAGTAAATTATTTAAAAATTTAACAATTACTGAACATGCCTCTTTATTGAAAATCAATCTTTTTTTAAAAAAAAAATGGTGTGCCGTGTGGTGTAAAAAAAAAAAGTCTATTCTTTACTCATGAAAGAAAATCCATCAATAAAATTCACTTTATCGCCACTTCCTTAAAATTTAATTTCTTTAATGCAAAGTATTTAATACCTTAGATGAATCATGTAAAAAAATAAAATATAAAGAAGAGTATAGTTTTTAATTTTTAGAAATTTTTCATTTTTAAAGAAATTTTTCATTTTTTTTTCAAAATGATGCATGAAATTTCATATTATTTTTATTGTAAAAAAGGACGAATAAAATTACTTCCCAATAAAATAAAAAAAATTATCAATTGACATAATCATTTTCTAAAATTTATTGAACATTTTATGCTCATAAATCATAAATAAATACAACATTTTATATAATATATTTTATCATGTGTTATTCTACTCAGTAACGAGTTGAAATCATTTATGCGTATTTAATTCTTGCTTATTTGAAAGAATCTTTTCTACTTAATTAATCATTTATTATTCTATAGCAATGTTTGAAAGCAACAAATTGCATGTTTCGTAACAATAATCAGCAAGCTTTCCTCAACTCGCTTTCCAAAACCAAGTGAGAAAAAGAAAAAATACATTTCATGATTCCAATCAGTCGGAGATGGCTGCTTGGCTGTAGATTTTGCTGATAACTCTAACAATCCGTCAATTGCAGAGACTTATTACTTGAAGATACCTATCTCTTTGCATTTACCCTCCTCATTTTCCACGGTCTTGGCGATGAATATCGTGGTGATACGATCGCGCCAAAAACAACAAGAGGGCTATTTTTCTGCTTAGCGAAAAGTTGATGACAGATACAAATAAACACCTTTTCAAAAGCGTGTGTGGTTTTAATAAAAGACAAACACTAGAGTCTTATCTCGTGTAAAAAGAACAGTAAAATGAAGGAGGCGTCCCTTTTTGAATCGACTGGGCAGGCCGAAATCGTGATGCTTTTACACCGTTATCTTAACTGTACATCTTAGATGGAAGGGAAGATAAGCTTGCTTAACGACTAGTCTCTGCGCATGCGTCAAGGAGAGGATTTGCCTTTAGTGAAAGCAATTTGTATCAGGTGAAAGAACGATTATTACATATATTGAAGGTAAAGCGAGTACAATTGGTTTTATTGTAAGCAAAAGACCACAGTTAATTATATCTTTTATCTTCTTAATTGTTCTAAGGGTATTGTATTTAATATACCATGTATATGATAAAGTTTAATAAAAAAATACCTACCTTTCTGGTCAGTGTGGACTTGATATAACGATCACTTGATATATTGATCACGAATAAATTTTTCAAAGTCTGTCGATGTGCTTAATTTTTTATTCGTAACAATGCAATTTGTCATTGATCTAACCACAAAATGAGGAGTTTTCATTTACCACTCTGAGATATGAGGGTTGATTCTAAATGGATTACTGTTTATAGTGGCTTCTAAACAAAAGCAAACAATCACATTTCTCTCGGAGACTTGAATTGAACTTATAAATTGTCGAAACCTAGAATGCTAGATAGATAGCCCACAATTTGTCACCAAATGGAAAGAGAAAAACGATAGAATATAAGCACTGTCTATACTTTAACTAAAATTTCATAAAGTAGCATTGCTGTTTTGGTGGATTTTTATTTTTTAATTATTTTTAAATTTTTACAATTTTTTAATTACATAAATTGTTTTTCATGTGTTAATAGTTATGGGCGTTATAAACTAAACAATTTCATGTTAAACTATAATTATTCAAAGTAACTATATTGTTTTCATATTTAGATTAAAAATAATTAATTTAAATTCCTGCAATATGAGCCTGATGTATATGTTAAAGTTGTGGTACTTAGTCCACTGAAAGAGCCATATCAATAAGAAATAGTTAATGCGAATTTCCAGTGCAGAAATTATGAATGTCTCTTTGAAGGAAGTACTCATAATGTAGGTAACACATTTATCTGCTATACAACCAAGCTCTACAGAACTCAAAAAGATATTTAGCTAACCCTATTCGAATTATGATATTCACTGACAATTAAATAATATGAAGAAATTTAATGAACGTGGTTGCCGCATTTGAAATAACTTCCCTTGCGTTATTTATATTATTTTTTTCTTTGCAGGAAATTTTCTAAAAATGTAAGATTTAAACACTTAAATAAATAAAACTAAATTCAAAATAAATATTTTTAGATAATAAAATTTTGCAAATTAATCACTCTTTCGGTGAAATATTTTTTCTGAAATATCTTTACATAAGAGACTTAGAAAGTAATTTACTTATAAATTTTTGAATTATCATTCTGTAAAAAATTTCTCTATTATAAGAAATAAATAATAGCCCAGAGATATATTTTTTTATTCCTACGTTTTAATGTAACGGTAAATTTTAATTTAAGAAATTCATATGTGTATGATATAACTTAAAAATAGTTCATCTTTTTTTATACTATTTTATGTTTTTAATCTAAAATTTTGAGAAAAAGAAATTATAAAATGGAAATTATTCTGCTCATGAAATATATTAAATTTTTTTAACTTAATTTTAATTAATAAAATTCAAAAATTTAGAATAAAATTTTTGAATAAAATTGATGGAAACAGTGTCTATTTAATTTTTATAACTTGCAAATTTTTCTATTAATCTCAAAATTTTTTGAAGAAAGAATTTATTCTTATATTTACACAAATATTTGGAAAATATATTTTGTCGTATGTAAAATTTAAGTAGTAAATATTTTTATAAGTAGAAAAAAAATGAAATAACCAGTTTCAAATGTTCTTCCAATCAAATTTCTATATCGCAAATTCAAGTACACCAGTTTCCGGAAAAATATTTATCGAAGAGGTCTGAATTCCTTAATCTTCATTCCCCTCACACAATTACCGCAAAAACATCAAAAAATAACACAACCACCCCCTCTTCTTCCTCATACAAACGATCCAGAACAAAACATTGAATATATAGACGGAAAAGATACATATACACATTTACACCCCTCCCCCACCTATTCTGTATATATATAGGTGTGGGTGGGATGGGGTTGAAAGCGAGCAATTGTCCAAGAAATATTCTTCAAGCCCCTCCCCCCAAAACGCCTCAGCCACCCCCCTCTCCGACTTCTCACGAGCATCATCATCACCATACACAGAAGCAGCAGAAGTTGAAAAGGGGCTCACGGTTAGCAGTGAAGTCTATGTTCGCTAAAGATAAGAGGCACGCAAAGAAAAGGAGAGAGAGCACAGAATATAAGGCTTAGGAATACACACACACACTCTGAACAAGCTTTCGGGCGTGGTGTGGCGGGGATGGCGCAAGGCAAAAGGCCTCGCTGTGTTTATGTGATAAAGTTTTCGATGCCCGCCTCCAGTCTCTCTTCTCACTTTCCATTTAGAAAGGGGACGGTTATCATATCTGCTGTTAGCATCCTCATCCCGGCAACTCTCCGGGATGTTTAGAAAAGAGAGAGGAGGGAGGCTCTTGGTCGGGGGTGGGGGGTCGGCAGGCAGAAGAGAGAAGGAGGTCCAGTTTGCTGTATGGCCGATAACAATAAGCATTCTATCTCTGCTTGCCGATAAGCGGCTATCGGCGGTGGGCACACGCGCATTTCGACGCAAGAGTTTGCTTTCCGTGATTTCTTCATAGAGCTCGGATTTGCAGCTGAGATAAGGGACTTATCAAAAGGCAGCAACTTGCTCTTTTCTTCCGTCGCTTCTCCTTTCGCTCGCTTCTCCTCCTCCGCGCACAGAGAAAACTGAAAGAGATTCGCACTTGTCTTTTCTCTTAAGATATATTTATGCCCCTCTGATATAAGTAGGCACAAATATAAAATAAGTAAGCCGGCCAGGAAGAAACACACACACAAAAAAATAGTGAACAACATAACAGTTCGCTAACTCTCCACTACTGAGTGACGTGAAACAAAGGATCCTTCTTTCAACAATTTTGATAAAAAAAATTCTAAAACAGCTTGTATTTTTTTATAAAATATAGTTATATGAATGATTTATATCAAGCTGAAAGGAAAAATTAATAAGAAAAGTTTTAAAAGCAACTTTTAATAAATATATGATGACGATAATATCGCCTTAATTAGAAGAGAATTTTTATCTACTAAATCCGTTAGTCTTAGAAAAAACAAACAAATGATTTAAAAATGCGAGTTTAGAATGCATTTAGATTATTCATATCTTCGGATTTGAGCACAAAAATTAAGATAAGTAATTAAAATTAATATGAAATATCTCTCTGTGGTGACTTTTTCCCACATATCAACTTGGTATTATTTTTCATGATGAATTATCACTACAATAAATTTCTATCCGAGAAGAAAAGTGAATCCATAAACTGTTGAATTATACGCCGAAAAACTAACGGATTAGCAAATATTTAAATCGGAAGAAATGGTCGTTAACAGGAATAACCGAAACACAGACCATTCAGTCACAAGCTCGCCTGAAAAAATATTAGGAATTAACTATTATATTTCAACTTAAAATATACCATAAAAACATATAAAAGAGATTAATAAATTTTACTATACTTAACAATTAGTTCCTTTCATTTAAGTTCATATCTTTCTCATTAGGATGTGGTTGACAAAAAAGAAAAGGCAGAAGTTCCCTAAAGAACATTCATCAACATTTCTTTTAAAATGAATTTTCTACTCTTCAAGAAACTCTAAAGATTTTGAGAAAAATAACTTACTTTTTCTCTGTTGAGATGGCAACCGAATGGTCTGTGCTCTAAGTTTTGATTTAATAATCTGTGAATTCAAATCTCGCCGCAAGTTTGGATTCAGCTTTGTGAATTCAAGTTTGGTCTAATCCTTTATGAGCAAAACTTTATGAGAAAAAAAAAACTGTTGAACGGCAAACAAGTCACTACATCATTTCAATTGTTTTAATGTCAGTAAATTAAATTAAATATTAGTCATAAAATTTCTGCCATATAAAATTTTCTTAACAATGTTTCTAATAAAATAAACCACAACCAGCAAATAGAGTTTTGTGGTTCAATTGAAATTCAATAACTATTAAGATTTTCTCAATTTTTAAAATTCTCAAAAGTGCATTCATAAGTTGCTACGTTATTTTCTTATGGCTTTTCTTTATTTTCTTTCACTGCTTAATCATTGTTTGATGTTTGCCTTATATTTAATTCAGTTTGAAAAGCACAAAGTTATTCCATTCCAATTTTCTTTTGTGTTTTTAAATTGCCCTCTATATTATTTTTTTAATATGTAAGGGAATTAATGCAAAAATAATTTCATACCAAATAATTTAATTATTTAAAATCTATTTTTAATAATTGCAGTATTATTTCAACTAAAGATTATTATATATTAATAGAGATATAAAAATAATGTTACCAGTTTAAGTTTTTTCATTTATTTTTTGTTATAAGATACTATAAATTAAAGTAATGTTATTTAAGTAAACTATATTTTTGTAATGTATATGAAATATATTTCAATTTATAAAAAAACTCAAATATAAATAATGTGTTTACCTATTTCTAAAAGATAAGAATCAACAATAACTATTTAATGTTTTTAGTTATGTTATTTAACTGAAACAACTGGATTTTGTTTTTAATTGCAAAACGAATTGTATTTTTATTAATAAAAATGAATTATTTAAGAAAAACTTTTAAATATTTTAATTTAAAAGATTAATTTAATAATTTAATTAAATTAATCTTTTAAATTAAAATATTTAAAAGTTTTTTTTAAATAATTCATTTTTATTAATAAAAATACATTATTTAAATCATAATTAATTAATAAAAATACGACAAATACTTTTATAATAATTAGAAATAGTTATCTCGCAGAATATTATTTATATAAAAAATATTAATTATATGCAAGTCTTTGTATAGAATTTAGTATTTTGTATTTTCTTTTTAAAAAGAGAAAAAACTTTCTTTGAATTTAAATACCAAATTTATCGTTTGCTATCAATGATTCCTATAATTTTTTGTTATTGATAACCGTGCTTATCTCATAACTTTGCATTATAATATCTCGTCAGATTTTCATTCTATTTCAGATTATCATTCAAGGAATTATTTTCTATTTTTTTCACACCAAAATAATTTTAAGGGAAGAACTTCCTCCTTAAATTCTTAAGTGGTTAATTTAGAAATTTAGATTTCGATTTCTTTTGAAAATTGTAAGTTATTTTCCATGTCAGTTTAGGTTATAAAATCTTCATATTTTATTTAGTTAGGCGAATAAAATTCAACTTTATTCAGTTATTTATAAATTATTAAGTATGATATTTCAGAGTGATAATGATAAATCAGTTTCTTCGTAGCTACCATTATTTAAATCAGCAAATTTCAGTATTAAAAGAATTTATGAAGCAATATTTTTAAAAAATTACTTAGAAAAAAAAAAAAACATCGGAAGGAAAGTCGAAAACGGAAAAAAATATTCACTATTTCCTTATCTTCATCCGTGATCGTACAAATAAATCTAACACAGCCAGTTAAAATACGGTTTTATCAGCTTTTCCAAACGAAAACCAACTACCATCTGTGGGTGGACTAAAATGCAATAAAAAAAATTCATTTGCACTATGTAAGAGCTGTGGCATATTTGGTAGCCGGTAAAAGTGCAAACGTAAAACATAGTGATATGTAATAAATGTATTTTTGGGGGTTCTCTCTTATCGGATGGAATAAATGTAACCCAAGAATTATGACACGTACGGAGACCCTGCGAATTAATTTCCTGCTTTTTCTGCACAGAGTGCGCGATTGCGAGATACGATAAGCTAGTAGCTTTTCGTATCGGAGTCGCTTTGGAGCTGGAGTTCTTCATTTTGTAGTATCTTTTCACCGGGTTCTGATCGAGTCTCCAAACGGCGGTGAGCTGAAAAGTGGTCTGATAAATCTCGGTTAAGCTCGTTTGGAAAAAATAAAGTGTGCTGTGTTGTTTATGGCGGCAATTTTGTGCAGTTGAGGATGTAGTCAGCGATGAATGTGTGTGGTTATAAATTTTGCCGAGAACATGATATGTTATTTAGTTTACATCTGTGCAATATGCTATCAAAGGTCTTTTCTGTTTGGTGTTCGAATGTTTTTAATGAAGTGCAAGTCATTTAGATTACATCTTGATATCAATTAAAATGGAGGAATTTAATTCTTATTTGTATATATTTTCAATTTATTGCCTCGTGTTTCCGGTTGCCCATTTCTATCGACCAAAGATCATAAATACGCTGAAATACTTATTAATTTTGAACTATGGTGAAGTGACAAGGTCGATACTTGAGTTCAAATATTTTCATCACGTCACACTAATTAAGAGATATTGAATCCTATAGTATTATTATTGACAATAAACCTTCTCAAGAGGAAGGTCTTCAACTGCATCTGGTATCGAAAGTTATGAGATATTGCTAATGATCTACGTTAATAATATCCCACGATTTTAATCTTGGTCTTGTTATCATGATTGGATCACCTTGGTTATCTTGGTGTTAGATACCAAAATCTGAAATGGCTATCATCAAATCACTACACAAACGAAAAAGTTTCAAACTCATTGATTTAGTGTTCATCAATTTGTCGCTTTTTGATGGGCTTGGGTTGAGTTTGAACACACTATAATGTATATATGAAAAAAATATTGAACTCTATTATACTACATTTGTCGGTATTTTAAAGACAAAAATAAATATTATTTATAAAACAGTTCATAAAAAAGAGAAAAACAGTTTTATTTACATAAATAAATGGAGATATAATGAACAATTTTTATTAACATAAATAAAATAGCACAGATAAGATTGTGCTATTTTATTAAATTTCTCTTTTTTAACATTCTTAATAATCGTTAAAAGTGTAGAAAGTTTTAAAATACATATTAAGGAGAGAGTAATTGCAGTGAATGAACACGCCACTTGCTTAATAACTTAATATCAAGTTGATTTTGAAATTTTTTGTTGAATTTATGTTCTTAATCACCATCATCCTCGTGAAAATAATTTAATTTAAGACAGAGTACTGTGCTAAATCTGTTGACCGTTCAAGAGATGAGGTCGTTATTTGACAACATTTTTCTTTCCAACATGCATACCCCTGAAAAGAAAAGTAAATTGTAGCTCTTTGGTTTTTTATCATACGAACCTGTTGAGTATTTTTCCAGAAAAATTAAGATCCAATTCCTTACTTTTGAGATATTTTAAGCGACATTTTTCATAAATTTTCCCAATGCTTTTTAGAATAAAAGGTATTTACATTTACAGTTGATCAATCGAAAATGGTTGTGGTGCTTCTGACATTTGCAATCATGTTTATCAGGATAGATGCTTGGGAATTTTCCAGATTTACATCTTTATGACGCGTTAATATTCTCTCTAACTATGAAAAATCCTCATAGAAGATAATTTTTGCCATGGATATCAAACTATTTCATAACAGTCTTTGAGCACTTCTAGATGTTAAAATAAAGATAAAAAATTCCATAAAATATGGACTAATTGTTTTAAAATTGCACCCAACTGATGTTTTACCTAAAATTGCAGTCATGTTATGATCTGAAACCTGATTATTTCTAATAATTTATAATATCACATGATTATTTAAAAATTCATTGTATACTTTTATGGCCTGCGTTCGTTAACTAATTGAATGTTTATAAACTTCCGTTGCGCCTCTTTCACAAATGAAAAATTTATTTTACATGTTTATTATTTATAAATATATCAATCACTCATATTACCAGTTTTTTCTTTCTGTCAAAATAATTTTCATTACCGATCAATTAAATTGCTAATTTAAAATTTAATAATTGTAGCAGTATCGAAATTTGGAATAAAACTTAGTGGAAATAAAGGAAAGACAAAATATTAAATTTTTTTTGTATTATAAAATTTTCTTATAATTATCCACTTAGAATAACTACTTAACCTTATGATAATAGTTTTATTGCTCATATTTAGTTTGTTTTAATTGCTTGTTTTAGGTATGATTTAACACTCGAAATGTTTTCTAAAAATTTCGTATATCAATTAAATTGCATATATATATATATGTATGTATGTATGTATATATATTATATATATATATATATATTATATATATATGTATGTATGTATGTATATATATATATATATATATATATATACGATACGAGCGATCTCCAACCATCTGGTAAATATTTACCTTATTTTCGCCAAAGTTCTAACTTACTTGGCGACCAAACTCAAACAAAAGCTCTATCAATAATCCCTAACTTATCCCACCTTTTTCCTCAACGTGCTACTGTTTGGGACAGATAAAGATCTGGAAGAAACTCTTGCAGCCGGGGAATATATATACAGGCGAACATGTGGATAAATTCCTTTTAAGTGTTATCTCGTCCTAACACACCGGAGGTTTGAATATTTTCTTTCTTTTTTATTAGTATTATTAGTATTTTGTGGAGAAGAGAGGGTGGGTGGGTGTTTGCCGCTTTCCATCCATTCTTACAAGTCCCACCCCTTGAATCTCCTTTTTTAAGGAACATTTTGTACGACTGAAGCAATTGAGAATGTTCCACGGACGTACATACGTTAGTTTTATTATTTATCGCATCGAAGACAGGGGTTGGGGAGGGATTCTGACGTTTTTATACCTTTTTCATCTCCAACTCTCGATAATAAATGAATAAATATATCTTAAGATATGATTCTGGGAAATATTAGTAGCTTTTTTTTATGAATGGTCGTGGGAGAAAATGGTTGGAGTTTGGCTCAATGATTTACGCCAATGGGATCCTTTTTCGATATAGCGATAGAAGGGTGATTTGTTTAATTGTACGTTAGGAAGACACGGAAGAATTTCTTTTGAATGTAAGAAAGTTGAATGAAAATGATATCTAAGAGATGTTCTGAGGTTTAAACAGCTCCGGTGGGATGATGTTTAGATTAAACAGGTTGGAAAATTACCAAAAATGAATCGGGCTGTTGCAGTTTGATTGCCGTTTTTAATATTTTATTGAGATTAAACTTTGAAGCGAGGTATTAGTATAGTGATTTTGAATGAAGAATTTATCTTTCTATGAGTAAAAATTATTTTTCAAATATATATTAGTGTTAGTGGACCATCTCTCTTCAATATCTTTAATATAGTTGATCATCCAAAAGAATTGTGAAATGTTATCGCAATTTATGATTAACTTTTATATTCTTCAAAAGTGATAATCTTCTTCTATTGAGGAATTCTTATTCTATTCAGTGAGTAATTAATTTTCTGATGATATTAACTATAATAATATAATTTTAAAAAATCTATAAATCCCGTATAATAATATAATAATCTCCTATAATTTTACATCTAATATAGTACATATTTTTTTATTTATTATATAAAAGAAGCATTACAATTCTTTTAAAAAAAATTAAGAAAACAAAAATAATTTAAAGATGCCAAAAAAATAATAAGCTCAAAAATAAAACCATTGAATCTGCAAAAAAAAAGTTCACACCAATTAATCAGCTTTAAAATACAATCCTTAAAATCAACGTAAAATCATGCTAAAAGTAATCATTAAAATCATTTTTAAAACTTTGAATTAAGCGTCGTTACAATTTTTATTGACACAGGGGTGTCAATTAAAAATTGTACTTCAAATTTGAGAATTCAAATTACTTGAATCAAAAATATTGTGAGATTTTAAATCTAAGATTTATGAAAATTGATAAAACATTGATACAAATGTTCTTCACTATTAAATGTTATTAAAATGCATTTTTAGCCTATTTTTGAACAGAAATATTCTTTATCATTTTATACATGCCAAACTTTAAATATAAAGTCCTTCTAATTTTTTCGAAGTCAATTTATAGAGTAAATTAAAGCAGAATCTATTTCAATCTCAAAATATTATTGCACAATTATTTTTATTACGTGGTTGATGTATTATTCACATCTATATATTCCATAAGCTTACATAAATTGTTAGTGGTAATATTGTTAGTGGTGTTAGTATAATATTGCTATGGTAACTGGTTTGATTTCAGTGATTTATTTCCAAAGTGAGAACTAAATTTAATATAAATATAAATTCCTAAATTCTTTAACATTTTAAATCAGCTTTTAACTTAATCTAAAAGGTAATATAAATAATTTCAATCCCTTTTAGATGGTAAGAAATTTCTTGCGATGAAAAATATAAAATTATTTATATTTAGTTATTTATTTAAATATAAATAAAATTTTAAAACAAATGGGCAAATTAACGCTATTTTGTGACGGCAAATTAAACGTTTTAAAGAAGTTTATTAAACATGTTATGCGTATTTCTTAGAACTGGCCAAGAAAATTACTGGCAGATTGGTTTATACAATTATCTCGTTTTAAAACTAAGTAAACACAAACATTTCATTAATTAAATGAAAACTTGCACTTACAAGAACATAAAATATTAAAATTAATACTTTCTTGTTTATATTTTAAAAATGTTAAAATAAAACTTTATATATATATATATATATATATATATATATATATATATATATATATATATATATATATATATATATATATATATATATATATATATATATGTACAGAGAAAATAGATAAACATAAACACATAAATAATTAAGGATTTTATTTCGTTGTTGTTGTTACTTGGACAAGTTAATCTCGCTATGTCATTGGCTATGCGAATTTAAGTCAGTGAAACGAATAATTTCATTTAAACTGAGAATCACGAAGGTAAAAGTACGACTTTGCTCTAAACTCCTCCGATAGATGACACCATCAGAAAATCCTTTCCCTCAAATTTGACATTGATTTGGAGGAAATTTCTCCAGACCATTACACACATGGTAATTGCTCAACGATTTTATTTCATTTTCGATTTTAACTGAAATTATACAAGAAAATTTTTAAAATTTAATAATGTAAAGGAATTAATGTTAATAAATTATATTTCTTTTAAAATTGTCCTTAAAAATCAAAATACTGTTATTTCATTGAATAAATATTTGTAATTAGTGTAGGCTGTTAATCAATCGATATTAAATATTCATCTATTTATTTTTAGCAGAAGAAATTGCGTATATTTGTGATATCAAGAAAGATTCACTTTTACACCCTAATTAGAATAATAAAACATTGATATTCCTATGTACTTAATTGAGAGAGAAAAAAAACAAATTTCCTTCCTTCGCCTTTTTTTTTTAATAAATTTAAATAAAAGTGATAAAAAAAATTATAAGAAACGATATAAAATTGATTTGAAAATATTCTGTAAACATCGTTTTTCTGCAGGTGAGAGCTTATTGCGTGAAAAATACTTATCAGATTATGTATATATATATATATATATATATATATATATATATATATATATATATATATATATATATATATATATATATATATATATATATATATATATATATATATATATTCGGTCAGTCAATACAAATAAATAATTCCCGAATTAGTGTTACAAAAATAGAGAAATTTGTTAATAGTATGCGTTATGAAATTAATTATATATTTCACTTAATTAAACTACATATAAATTTTTATATGAAATTTTACGTAAACGATGGTCATTAAAAATAAAATTTACCGCTAGCACAGTTAAATCATCTGTTTTCTTATTCTTTCTAATAGTGGCACTGGATGACTAACTCTTCTCCAAAAGAAGACCCCGATTCTAGCATTCCAATGTTTTCTTATTTCTTATTAATTAATTCCCATATTTTGTTTATAAAAGCAGCAAAATTTGTCATGCAATTTGCTATTTCGAAATAAAGTATATTAGGTTTTACATTTTATTATGTTCCATTCAATTATTAGAAAAACATGTTAACAAAAGAAAATTTATTATATTATTAAGAAGAAATTATTAAGAATAAAGTAATTAACATTTTCAGTTCTTCTTACATGATGAGCTGAGAAATATATTAATGATTCAACAAAAAAAATGATTTGAAATTGTAAAATATTTTCTACAAAAAAGTGATTTATCGATTCTATCTGTAGATACATAATCACATCATCTTTAAATACATCATTACAAATTAACAATTTTCTGCACAAAAATTGAAATTTTTAAAATAAAGATCATTGCAAATTTTTGAAGTGGAGAAATATTATGAAAATATTTTTTTACAATTCAAATAAATTTCTTTGCTTATTTTAAAATATTTTCTTGAAAGAAAGATTTAGAGATGATTAAAATTTTGAAGTTTTTTAAATACATTTATAACATATCTATCTCTACTACATTCTTTGTAAAGAATTGCTTCATTTAATATTTAAGAAAAAAACTAAACTTTCATTGATTTTTCTTGACATTTAAGGAAATATTAAATTACATAATATGCATTTTAAAACTCGTACTCTTATTAATAAAGTATTCTCTCTTTTTCTCACTTATTGTCCCTGGGTAATCTTTCTTTTTATTTTTATTTATTTATTTTTTGTGCTTGCAATAATTTGAATCAATATCGAAAATTATTTTACATATTAAATACAAAAATTGTTTCTGTTAAGGAAATAAAAAAATACTTATTAAAATAAAATTAAAAAAATAAAGCTGATAAAATAAAGATAGTGAAAAAAAGCTTTTTATCATAAATACTAAATAAGAAATATTCGCTTAGTTTCTAGGGAATTTCAAAGATAAATTACTTTTCGAATCTTACATATCTGTTGTGTTTTTCAGACGATTTTTTATACATTTTTTGCAGCCATGCCCAGTTTTTTTCTCCCAAAAGTCTTTTCAAATTCTGATATATTTGTTTATCTGATGTAATTACTCTACCGAAATTCATTCGAGTTCTTTGGCATGTAGTCTTAGATCTTTATTTTAATGCAAATGTCGAGCAGAAAATTTGCATATTATCTGAAAATATAATTCCCAAGACTGACAATCGGCTTACAGATGCCGTTATTTTTTCATAACGTTGAACGTTTGAATATAACGTTTAATTAAAAATGTCACATTTAAGGCACCTTTTTTTTGTCACATGTGTCTGGGATATCATTTACAAGGTTACTTCCTAATCGTAAGTATTTTTCAAAGACTCCTACCTGTTTTTTCTGGTTCTTTATTTTAACAGATAAAAAAAAGTTTTTGATATATAAAAAATAAACACCAAAATAAAACTAAATATAATATTAGTTTGTTTTGACATTCAGTTTCTAAATGCTTTTAAATTTAAATTCATATAGAGGCTCTTTTAATCATTAAAATTATTTTTTTATTTCTAATAAGTGATGAGGAAAAATCTCTCTATTGTATGAAATGAAATTGCAATAAAATAAAAATTCTTTTAGCCATGGAAATTTCTTCCATGAGAAAATTAAAGAATTTCTTAAACATGATAAACTAATTAATATAAATTTAAGCTTATGTTATTTAAATACTAAACATTTGTCTTTGAAAATTATTTAAGAATTAAGAAATAAATGCAAGATGGTTAGGAATTCCCTTTTAATAAGATTGACAAAAAAAAAACTTTAAAAGGAACATAAATAGGAAAATTTAAAATATAGCTATTATGATTGTGAGGATTTAATAACGATATAATTTCCTTATTGATAATCCTTTTTGTAGAGAGATTAAGAGCTTATAAAATATTTATTATTATATTAAGTTATAATAAAAAATGGATTTTCTTGTTTGATCCAAATTAATTCAATGAGAATAAATATAAATATTTTGTTGGCTGTCTAAGATTAAATATTTCTCATTGGATAATTAAATTTATTATTATGATCCCTTAATTTATTATTGTAATCCATGATTATATTATCTATGGTTATAATCTTTTGAAATTCTTAAAGAATCATAATAATAAATAATCAAAAATGTTGACATTAACATCTCGAGACAGATTTATAAGAAATATATTCTAACCAGAACAAATCTTCAATGATTATTATAACTAAAGAACTTCATTTATTTCATCGTTATATCATATTGCACTATTGTGTTCTTTTTCTACACATTATTGAGAAATAATTATGCAAATGACATGATATCATAATCAATTCACTACAGCGATAAATAATTGAAGTGAAATTTATGTCTCAAATAAAATATTATTTGTATATTATTCAATAATAAACGTGTCTTTGCTAATAAATAGTATTTACACGTGTTCTCATCTCCGGCTTGGATGTTCATATGGTTTGGAATCCTGTTAAACTAGAAGTTGGTCTAATTAGAACTCACGTTCAAAAAATGATCGCTTAGAGGCAAATCAAATTAAACAGGATGACAACTTTATACTGTTGACAAAATTGGATTGCTTTTGATTGGCTTAATTCAAATCCACCACTTTTTATAATAATTTCATTTGCTTATGAGATCTTAATGTTAGTAAAACAAATAGGTAGTTTTTATTTGCTTGTTTGAATTAATATGCCAAACCAACGACGACAAATAATTGCTTTATTTGAGACTAGGTTAAAGCAAATTTAAATTGGCAGAAAGCTGAATATCCTCAGATAAGCGGTATCAATACTATAGAACGATTCTTGGAGCTTGGCCATGACGATGATAGACCAAAGTCAGTAATGGTTTAGAAAAACATTTAGGAATCTGAAAAAAACTCTTTTGGTTTTCATAAATCAAGGCGTCAAAATGAACAAAACCACCATGTACTACGATGAAATTTTACTGTCGGTTTTACTTCCTTGGGCCTAAAATTTTTTTAAAAATAACATCTGGACACTTCAACAAGATTTGGCCCTTTTTCATAGAGCAAAAGCAAAGCAAGCAAATCTTCCAGATTTCAAACCTGTGGGAATGTGTCCCTTCTATTCACCTTACTTAAACCCAATGGAGTATAGTGTTTGATCTGTTCTGCAGTAAAAAGTATGCTCTAAGCCACATCGAAGTTTGGAATGCCAAAATGCTACTTTTAAGAAGGAAGGCGCTTAATTAACGCCTGATGAACTGCGACCCATTGCGCGACATTTAACGCTCTGTATCGATGCCCAAGGGGGCCATTTTGAAAATACTTAAATATGTTGTATTTAAGTTACAAATGACTTAAGTAAAATAAGTTTTTTTGAAAATAAATTCCGTGTTTTTAATTTAATACAATATTTTTTGTTAACAGGATAAAATTGTCATCCCGTATATATATATATATATATATATATATATATATATATATATATATAGAGAGAGAGAGAGAGAGAGAGAGAGACTGAGTAAATGTGATATATGTGTTCGTTAAATCTGTGTAATCGAAAATCCTGTGGTCTAGTTGAACAGTTACCATGGGTGTAATGGTGTGTAGAAAATTTTCTACCTTTTCCTGTCAAAGTTAAATTTTACTCAAGTCAAAATTTAGGGAGTGGATCTGGCAGTGCCATCTATCGGAGGAGTCTTAGAACAAAGAATTTCATTCACCTTCGTGATGTTTTGGTTAAGCAAAAGACACACTCTTCTGACTTAATTTCTAAAGCCATCTGCTAGCGAGTTTGAATTTCTTAATGTCATAAATAACAACATATATTTATAAAAATAACTAAACAAAATAGAAGAATAATGTATAATAAGAAATTACACACAATCACAGAAAATTTGAAAAAGATAAACTAGTTTATCAATTTTAATTATTTATGCAGATATATTAGTTTATCAATTTCATAACAACTGAATCAATTTTGCTCTTTTTAGGATGGATTTTCCTTAATGTATTATCTTTATAACATTTCTTTGCCATAGTTTTTAGAGCGTGTTTAAATTAGTTGTTCAGTGTTTCCGAATCTTATTTCAATCTTTGGAATGTACCTTAAATATTTGGATCTGGTTCAGTTTGATTTCATGAGCAAAAATTTGACTGAAAGGGAAAAACTAAATTATACATAAGATAACTTAGCTGATAGGGTTGGGGAAAATTCTGAATAAATTGAAATGTTAATACTGAATAAAATTTTCAATGAAAAAAAATCATTCATTAGAAATGAAAAGCTACTTTTAAATAAATAAATATTTTTTAAAAAAAGTAATTTTTAAACTCACCCAATTATTTTGTCTCATAAATAAATATTAAGTAAAAAGGAATTTTTAAAACTTTTATAGTTCATTCCGGCTGTTGTGATAGGAAAATCAGATAAAATAAATTTTAAATTAATGTTATATTGATGATAATTATTGACTCAAGAAATCTAGTAATTTTCTTTTATTTAAGTGCAACTTTTCGACCTTAATTATAAGTTCACTTCTATCAAAAAAAAAAAAATGTAAGGTATATATGGCTCCATTTTTTAATTTCATAAGAAATGTAACTCTTAGTTGAATATTCATATTTCAAATGATTGGTAGCTACAATACTCATTTGGATATTCCTTCTTAGTAATATTTTGAATGTATGTTCCTTATAATACAGCATCATGAAGTATTATTAGAATTCTTATGATGTATATTGTGCACTAAAAAATATATTAATTTGCAATAATCAGTCTTTGTTTCAAACAAATAATATAAAGTCACAGCATATGCTTTTCCTTTACACTAAATGATTTATTATTAAAACATAAATTCATCGTCTCAAACTCTCTTAATGGGTTTCATATTAATGAAATGCAATTCATTACAAGGATATAACTTGACAAATTTAACTGTTTTATAGAAATTCGGCCAAGCTCATTAAAATCAGGCAAACCTTTCTCCGTTTCTCATCATCATTTACACTTCATTTTTTTTTTTTCAATAAACTTCTTATCCGCGTGAACAGCAAAGAAATAAAGAACGCGTATCTTCCTATCTTCCACAACATTTCTCCGTGAAATTCCCTTTTCTCCATATCGCGATTAGAAAGGGTTGGAGGTGGAGAGAGGGAGAGCTTAGTGTTTGCCACCCCCTCAAAAAAGAGAAACTTATTACTTTCCCATAATATCGAACAGAGGCATCAAATTACAAATTAGACCACCAAAAGGGAGATAAAAATACTGGGCTGTCAGCAACTTCATCACCTGAAAACTCTATTGGAATAGATGGATAGATAGATGTGCCAGGAACGGAGTTATAAGCAATAAAATCGCCAAAAGAGTCATTTTTCTCCATTGAGCTATCGATTCGTTTTGTTTCCCACACCCTGCCAAATTCTTACTCCTTATCAGCCGATGCCCAACGTGTTGCCGTTAAAAATTTAGCGCCAAGTTCTGATAGAGCAAGGATAGATCGAAAGTTATAATCGTAATACCTATTGACAAATGGATTTTTCCAACAACACCCCGAAATTAATAATCTCTCGCTTGCTGAGCCCAACACCCATCTTCCAACTCACACGCAGCAGCAATTTTTTTTGGCTTCTCGGAATGTTATTAAAAGGAGCAACTATTTCAGGATTTTGTTTCACAATCGCCAAATTGCGTTAATGAGTCCCATCTGATTATCGCCAACTCAGCGAGAAATCACGAAAATTCAATTCGAGACTGTTATCGCCGATGGCGAATTGAGAGAAAAGGAAGCCTAAGCTCAGGGATTTAAGAGACTGCTTTTGAAACAATTTAATGCACTGCAGCCGTTGATTGTTATTGTTTTGGAAACGATGAAAGGACTCTTGCCGATAAAAAAAATCGCGTTAAAACCCGTTTGGCGATGAGTGAGTTTCACTTGATGTTGCATTATGATTGAATTATCGCATAAAAATTAAGTATTTATTTGTAAGCAGTTTCATGACGGGCGATAGAAAGAGACAGTTAATTTAAAACTCGCGTATTTATGTTAATAAACTATCGCTTAATGGAGAATGAGCTAGATCAGCGTTTTCTTGTGAATAGTTATTTTTCAAGAAAACTAATTATGATATTTTGTCATTTTATTCAGCACTACTCATAATTGCATCTTTCAAATACATTTGCATGGAGAATAACGAAACAATTGTTATAACAATGTTGCTTTATTGCGTCTGCCTTCGTGCAATTTGATTAACAAATCTCAGCGTTACAAAAAATAGACATTAACATTTTTTGGCAATTTAAATGACAATTTTCATAAATTGAAATATACATATTTTTAATGCAAAGAAAATTTTCAGTCTCATTTGTTTCTTTGCAAGCTAACTAGTTCACTGTTGATTAAAATAAATATGTATACTGATCATGTAATATTAAGTAAAATTCCCAATAAGTGATGATTTTGCAGGATAAAATATTTCTAAAAAAATCAGATTTATAATATATATAATCATCAAGAAAATGAATAACATAAAAAAAACTTTTAATCTTGTGAAGAATAAAATGATGTAAATTTTAATGTTCGTTTTTTTTATTATTTTTTTTATTGGATTTTATTTCTCTAAATAAGCACTTATTATGAGAATTATGCAATATTTTTTAATTGGGAATAATTGAGTGACATTTTATTTTTCTTTGCTTTGTTCTCTAAAATAATAATTTAATTTGCTTAGAAATGTGAAATTCAGTTGAAATTAAAAACCTTGATGTTATTTGATTGTTGAAATTTTTGAGAAATTTTGAAATATGTGTGTATCGTAAAAATATAGTATTTTTTAATACAAACATTAAATATTAGTTAATCACTTTAACATATTGAACAGATGGACTTTTGCATCAAATTGATTTTTTTTTAACTAAAAGTCCTCTTTAATAAATAAAAAAACATTAAAACATTGTCACATAATATTATTTAACACACTATATATATGAAAATAATAATTAAAGTTTTGATTGGAAAAAAATAAGGATTAAGTTATCATTTATCTGTAAAAATTTACTTTTTAAAAAATAAAACATCGTTTGAAAAGAGAAAAATCACTTGCGTTTAAAGACAAATTTACTGTACATATATAAGATTTTTATTACAATATAACACTACTTACATAACTGTGCAGGTGAGCAACGGACTGTGCCTGTGCTTTAAGGTTAATGGGATTGAAACACACTCTCGTCTGTCACAAAGGACCTCGTAATTCTTAACTTCACTCAAGAGACGAGATCGCAACTAAGCTGGGACTACTTTTATTCCACAATATGGTGGTGCAAGAAAACGTTGTGAAATAATAAAAACTATACACCTATTCCTATTTAATTTTGATAATGGAAAGATCAATACTGAATTCTTTTAATGCATAGCAATGTTGGTTTTTAAAAAATATAATAATTATAAATATTTGATTAAAAAATTGTTCCTAATAAATATTTCTTAAAAATATTTAGTAGGAACAATTTTTTAACTAAAATATTGATCAGAAAACAGCTCACCAATATTTGAAATAATGGTGACCATTAAACATACCAAATCATTTGTATAATTTGCATAAATTCAATGTGCTTCTAGTTTTTAGGAGCTTTTTTTGGAATTCATATTATGATACATATTTTCAGAATCAGACAAGTTATACATAACTATACATGGTACAAGGTTAAGATTCACAATGAAATAAGATTGAGCTCGAATAAGCTGAAAGTTTTCACTATTTCTAAATATCGTATGAAGTTTGTGTTTGCGGTGAGAAAGACTTTTTTATATTTTGCCATAAATAGCGCAAAATTCCAATATTGCAACAAAAAAATTTTCGTTTTCCAGTCACTCCAACGTGTAAGCAAACTAAACTCTACAATACCATATAGACATAGACTGAAAATCACACCTCCGAGGTACTTTGGAAATAGATTGAATTTTTAGTTTACAAGCTGTTAACGTGGCAAGGTGAAAGCAAAGTTGGAAGTAAAATAAAATTGGCGCCAAAAAAAACTAAATAACGCCAAAGATGTTCAGGAAAAAGCAAATGGGTTTTTATAAAAATGATTTTCATTGAAAGATTTCGGATAAGAAGGTTTCGAACTCTTGAAAGTAAAAAAATAGAAGGAAAGAAAAATCAAACTAAACTCAATAGTTCTCTCACTCTAACACCCATAAGCCGCGGGTAGTTTAAGATGATAGGCTTCAAAAATTTGATCTTGCAGCCAAGAAGAAGCAGCAAGCTTTCCCGTCTCTGCTTCAAATCTTCCTCTTCTTGATATTTTCTCATCCTCAACGCTTCGAACTCATCTTACGTTTTCTATATATCTATAGGATGGAAAAGACGTTGATTGCAGTGACTTAAGGGAATGAAAAAAAAGTGAAATGCAAGAAAAAAAATATTACCTATCATATTAAAAAAATGAAATTGAAAGCCGTGTTACACCACCCCAGGCAACGAATCGACTAAGTTCTGATAAGAAAAACAGGGATTCCCTTTTGAAGCTGAGTGTGTAAGAAATAAGAAAAAAAAACTTAAGATATTTTCTTCTAATGTATTAAGTCGGTTATGCATCAAATTCCAAGTTATGATTAGATATTTAGGTGAAGCTTTACGTGATATATCTCTTTTTTGATCTTTTTTATTCTCTTTGGCATCAATAAAACGATGTTCGGACTCATTTTCCATTTTAAAAAGGGGTTTTCATTTATAATCAATAAAGAAACAACTGAATTGTTCCGCAATATTACACTTAATGTAATTTAACACTAATGTATTATACAAGATTACTATATATTGTTCCAATGGAATTTATAATAAATATTTTGACACATAATAGTTAAATTGTTAAAACATATTTGGAATTTTATCTTTTCTTAATCTGTTCGGTTTAAACCTTGAATTTAAATATATGTTATCTAACAGCAAAACATTGTTGTTGCTTTGTGACTTAGACTTGAAAATATTATATAAAAAATAAATCAGTAAAAATTATCATTATTTTTCTCTTCAATGTTTCCTTTATATATTTGTATATTTTTGTGTATAGATAAATTCTTTTTATGCCTAGCTTTAAATATTCTTATAATATCATGATTAATTTATATATAACTACACTGATATTTATATATAGCTACACAGATATTCTTAGTTTTTAACTAGTTTATTATATTTAGATGCGTAACACAGAGCATTATTACTCATTGAGTTAATAAAAAACTGATAAGTATATTTAAAATAGAAAAAAAATTCCCACATTTTTGTAAGAAATTAGGTAGAAAAATTCATTTGGACAGTATATGTAACTATATTTATTAGGTTTAATAAAGTTAAATATGCATTTATGAGGAAAATTATTAGATAAAATCTCTGGTGTTAAAACGCGGGGTGAAATAGAAATATATTCGAAAAACTTGATCAATCTTATAGATTTAAGATGAAGGAAACACTTGGCGGCAAAAAAAGAACGCTTTGACATTCGTCATGGCCTAGATCGCGAAGTAATCATCGCCAACTAATCGCCTCCCTCTAACCCTAAAGATGCTTCCAATCCTACTATCAGATCAAAGCAAAACACTTAGGGACGCTCATCTATTTCGTCTTTTCCTCATCCCATTGTGGCTTGACGTCAGAGAAAAATAACATCCACCACTGCAGATACCCATCTACATTTCTATAAGAGAAAAGAGACAGAGCTGATGTGTAGGGGGGATGTCAAAGTGTCGTCCCAGCCACAGCTATTCTTTGTTTCCGTGCGAGCCCAAAGCAAAAACACGAAAATTAATTGGTCCAAGATCAATCCTATAGTAACTTGTGAAGCCTGATAGGATTATTAATAGCTGTCACTCATTTTATCTAGCCTTGGTTTTAGTCTCCGGACCCCGCCCCTTACCACCAACACACACAACCATTGGATGTTTTGTCTGGATGCCAATCTCTGGCCGTTGAGTGATGATGATCAACGAGTTATTAGAGAGTATGGATTTTATGGAAGCTCTTTTCAAGCCTCAAAAAGTTATCCATTTTTGTTATCATCTTTTAACTTACTTATGTTGATATTGAAGTTACCTGATACATATTGTACTATGAATCATGGTGATAGGAAGTTAATGAAAATTATTTAAAACTATAAAAGGGTATTTCAAACCATTTATTCATAAGATGTGACTCTTTTTTTATGTTTTCTAAATAAAATGGAGAGACATTTTTCATGCTTATGCAAAGCTTATTATTTATTTATTTTATAATATCACATAAAATATACTCACTAATTTTGAAAATATCAACAGAAAAAAAAAATGACATTCATCAGCTGTTTCGGATTGCATTATTTTTGTTACTTAAAAATATCGAAAATAAGTAATAAATAAATGAAAATTATATTGAAACAGATTTATATTAATGAGTTTCTCTTATAAAAAAAATGTCAATCAAATGCAATCTTAAAATGAAATTTTTTTAAAAAAATTTAATTTTTTTTAAGTTAAGAGACTTTTTTATTGCATTTCAATATTATCTGATTTAGTTTTAATTATATTTTTCCTCAATCTATATTTCAGACAATATATTAAATTTATCGGATCAATAACTATTTTCTTCAATTAGTTGATGTCTAAATTAAATATTACTCTTTTCTGTTTATTTAAGTTATTTAATTATTATTTATAAATACCAAGAAAAGATTAAAATGGTGTCCGAGTAAAAATCTTCATTACTCTTTTAAAATTAATATAGAATTTTGACAAATGTAGATTTAAATAGCTTCTTCAAACTTCTTTCTTTCTCACTGCAAAGCTTCAAATCTAAATTTTTACATATTTAATTTTGAAGGCATGGAAATTGTTGGACTTAATTTTCAATATTTACGTAATAAATTTAGATACTGCCCGACATTGAAAATGCAACACCATAAAGGAGTGGCCAAAAAATTATTCAAATTTCAAGGTAGACACACCTTACCAAGTTATGCAAATGATGAGAAATGTGCAGCTCTCCAGCGCACGTAGGATAACATATAAGGTGAAGAACCGGCCAAGTGGGTAATATTCGCCCCGTTATTGCTGCTTGGAAAATAATCGTTGAAAGTCTGTTCTTGTTGCAAAGGTCACCTGTAACTGAAGAGAATAACAACCAAGTTATTGTCGACGTAGTCAGTTCCAGCAGGCAGATGAGTTTACGAAAGGCATGGTGATCCAACTGACAAGGGCAGGTAGTCTTTATGACAGCTGACTGACACAGGGACGCGTCCACAGTGTATCGTCTGTAGCAAAGATGGTTGGAACAAAGAACAAAAGAACATTTGTGGTGTGCCGTTGCAACCAGAGTGACGTCAATGGATCGACGCGTTTGACGGGAGGCAGTGATGGACCTGCAAAGCACGTGTACCAAAATTCTGCAGCATGTGTAAGAAATCCTGGAAGCTTACATATCATACAGAACGATATGCCAACGTTTGGTTGTTTGTGGCTTGAGCTTATGGCGTCCTGTCATTGATCCCACTGTATAGACGCCATTCTGAGGAAAGGTACCGGATTAGAACAGTGTGGACGACGGAGTGGCACAGGGTTGTCTTCTCACGTTTCTTTTTTCAGTGATAGACACAGCGTACGAGAATGACGTCGATGTGAAGACATGTCTAATCCTAAAGTACTTATGGAACGTCCCACCGCGCAACAACGTGGCATCATGGTTTGATCATGGCGTACGATTTCGGGTCACCTCTAGTTCAGATTCACGGCACTTTTATTTACGTGGATGACGGGCTGACGATTTACTTTTATCATTTAAATGGGGGTTTTCTTGTGTTTAGTGCATGTTATCTAATGATTGATAGCTTATAAATTTTCATATGAAAAGGAAATATTTTTGAAACAACAGGTTTTTGTCACGATAATAATTAACACTACGAAAATTATTTAAACTAGTACTAATGTAATTTTAAGACATAAAAAAGGCTTAATTTTTTATATTTCCAAAAACTTTTTGTTCTAATATTCGGAAACCAACCATTAATAAATAATAGAATTATATTAGGTAAAAAAATTTCAAACTAAATTCAACTTTAATTTATATACTTGAAAAATATTTTTTATTATTGCATTATTGCGAAAGATAATGTATAAAAGAAATTTATTTAATTCATTTAATAAGTAGATATCGTAAACTTTTTTTTTGTTTAGAGAGAGAGAGAGAGATATAGATAATTAGTAATTTTATTATACTTACAAATACATTTTTTATATTTAGATTATTGGATATCAGAGAGAGAAAAATATAAATGAAGCAAATTAAAACTATAAGCAATAATTTTTTTTTTCTAGAAGTATAAAAATATTTTATTTATAGGAATCACATATTTTTTGGAAATAACATGTGTTGTAAAGATAAACTTGTTGCACATAAAAGAAAATTAAATATTATATTAATTTAGTATTATCGATTATATTAAATGAAAGTAAACCATTTAGATAAAACTTAAAACTAAAGAAATTGTATTATTTATTATTAATTTTAAATTTTATTAATTTATTTATAAAACTAAGTATAATTATTTGTGTACAATGATCACATATACCAATATCTATATAAAATTATATATATATATATATATATATATATATATATATATATATATATATATATATATATATATATATATATATATATATATATATATGTGTGTGTGTGTGTGTGTGTGTGTATGTGTGTATGTGTGTGTGTGTGTGTGTGTGTGTGTATGTATGTGTGTGTGTATGTGTGTATGTATGTGTGTATGTGTGTATGTATGTATGTATGTATGTATGTATGTATGTATGTGTGTATGTATGTATGTATGTGTGTATGTATGTATGTATGTATGTATGTATGTATGTATGTATGTATGTATGTATGTATGTATATATATGTAGTTTTTGCGTAAAAAATTGTGAAACAATTATTAACTAATGATGTCTGCTTTATTATCTATTACAAGAACTAATGTGACAGTTAGTTACAAGATTTGAAGTCATTTTCATTAGTTTTATTCAATATTTTGTTACAATTTTTTACTGCATTAAACCTATATTTTTTTTCTATATATATTTTAATATTTCTAACTTCTTTATTTTTCATATAAAAACATACATAACTTGTATATTAAGTATAAATATATACACATAAGAGTAAAGAATATATTTCAAATATAACAATTCTGAATTTAAAAACCCAAACAGAAATGAAAGTATGCAAAAGAAAACGTTCCATTTGTTAAAAGCAGAATGACAAAGATTCCAAACATTTTCTCTCCATATTATCGAGATGAAAGATTTCGATTCGAGTAAATAAAACAAGCACCCAAGAAAAAATTGGGCTAATTGAAACTTTTCACCAGTGCCGATAAGGTACTCGATTTTTTCCCTGACACCCAATCACGATTCAAGCAGATAAATTGATTTCGGATTTTTGATTAGGCATACAGTAATCCTCCAGTCATCTTAACGCTTTTAAAGCCATCGATGGCCCATTCAGAGTTTTAATAGGAATGAAAAAAAAGAACAAGAAGACGTCGATCGAAGTTATTGGCCGCGGAAAGACGTATGGAGCTGCGTAAGGAAGTAACTGGTCCTCGTCTTCTTCTTCCTGATTGATGATAACGACGTTTTACAAACCCCTTGGAACTTCTTCAATTTTCTTGTGCCTGTCGATTGTAACGGGGATTCAACAATGGTTCGCGTAAACGGTTAGTCTTACTCAAAAATTTTTACCCACCACTTTTTTTATTATTGTATTTTTATTATCATTACTATTATCTCGACTCCACTACAATGGGCAGAAAGGGTGAAAAATGGGGTGGAAAATTTTTCAGTTTTTCTCAGCGCTAACCGAAAATGGACTACTTTGTGATGATAAACTTTTAGAAGACATTGATGGTGGGGGAAGGTTTTGAAAGATATATCTGTCTTTTACCAATGCGGTTTTAAGACCGTGTTACCTTTTTACTGGTGAAACGTGGTTATCTTGGCGTAATTCTTCAAAAAGTCCAAGGCGACAATATATCAAGCTACTTTCGGGGTTTTTCCAGTTCTAATTTTTCACTTGTCGCACCAGATAACCGAACTTGTTCCTGACAAGATTGAAAGAACTTGGATTTTGAACAGTTCATTGGTTTTTAATAACTGCAAACTGTCAGGTGCAGGATAAAAGGAAAATACTTTATCTACTTTGTGTCATAAAATCGTTCTTTGTCACATCAAAGATTTTTAAATCATGTTACATTGCATTGTTTTTGCTGGTGATGAATGATGTAAATGTGAAATTTTTAATTTTTCTCTTGGTTCAATCTTGATGAAAGGTATATTAATATTTTAACAAATGCTATCCCTGCGTTATATTTAGTTTGCCACACTTTTGCCCACAAGCTCGTCAAACCTTAAAAAATTCCAAAAATTTGTTAACTTAAATTTGATACTTAATTAACTTTAGTTTTCAACTGAAATACTGTGATTTGTTTTGATTTGTACATGCTTGGCCAGATTTTTTTTTTTAAATAGAATTTTTAACAAAAGCTTTAATTTAAGCCTTAAGATGATTCACCGGAATCAGCAGCGTACAAGAGGTTATGTTTATGGCAATCATATACATAAAATAATTCCATTTATTTTGGATTCAATAGTATTTTTCAGTAAAATTTTCTTATTATTTGATTTTGAATTTTTTGTAGTAATTTTGATGAATTAAAATGGATATAATAAATTAATCGCTGACGAAAGTTGCTTTTATTTTCAAAGTTCCATTTTATGTCAAAATTTATGCTAGGAAACAATGAAATGCATCTGCAAAATAACGCCCTTAATAAGTTTTACCAATAATATGAAGCAGTATAATTTTGTTTGTTTTCCACTTGTTATCAATCATCTAAAATATATGTAAATAACATAAGACTAATGTAAAATGTTAAATCAAACTTTTCGCATAAACTACAGTGAAATAAGTTACTAAATTTTAATTCAATATGTGGCTGGAAACGAAACATATCACAGTGTTCGTATATAAAATTTGGCATAGCTGCTGTATAATCCATAATTCTAAATTCTGGATTTTTTTGGCGATGAAGAAATGTTGCCATGATGACGTATCGTGACGTGCACGATGACGTTATTACTAGTGTTACCAAAGTAGAATTTTCTGCGTAATTCATATAGGTCTCCATGTGCATGACGTTATAAAAACGAGTTTGCCAGATATATAAGAAAATCCGCCAAAAAATCGCCAATCTCAGAATTTGGCATCCTATATTATACGGTACCTGTGCCTAAAATTTATCATTAATTAATTAATTAATGTTTTATTATTCTAGGACATATTTTATAAAAATTTTAAGCCCAAAATTTGAATTCTCCTAATTAGTAGAATAATAATAAATGGCTTTATTATTATGGCTATTACAGTTAAAAAATAAATATTAACGAAACTGAATGACAGTTTCTTTAAGCAATACTTTTCTTTTGAAGAAATTTGCTCAAGATTTAATGAAGTAAATAAAAATTGCAAAGAAATATGAGTTAAATTATTTTTATAGATTTTTAAAACAGTTTTTTTTAATTTCTTTTAATTTATCTGCTTTTTTACACACAAGAACTTTAAAATTATGCATAAATAAAGATCATGTAGTTCACATTTTTATATAGATTACTGTTACAAAAAAAAATGTGAAAATTTTGAAGGATTCTAAAAACTTTCACTGATCAAGTGATGGGCAATATTTCTCAGGTTATTCTATTTAACTTAATTCTATTTATTTTAAAGTCATTGTGTTAATTTTTTATTATCAACAATTATAATTATTATATTATATTTAAAAAAATTGTGTGCTTTAGATTTAAAATATCCTTCTGTACCTTTAATCTCTTACTCAAAATATAAGTGTCGCGCGAGTAAATTCATTTTTATTAAGAGATAAAAAATATTGGAAATTGGAATTTTTATTTCATTTAAGAAATTCATATGATGATTATCGATGTGTTAAGTTCTCTTCGTATGATAAAAAAAATTAAACATATGACAAAGATATATTATAGAGTTTTTTCCCTACATTGTTTTGGGTAATACTGGAGGATCACATTCATCAATGTTTATCTTGTAGGTGCATTGCATCTGATGCAGAATTTCTTTTGCACGAACAATTTCACCTCTGGACGGATATCCTGGTCAAAATAACGTTGGATATTGTGACGTAATTTCCGTCCGCCCAATCGTGACGGTCAGGTGGCGGGAACGAATTTTCTAGGAAGACCCTATCACCGATAAGATTGTTTTCCTAGTGTTTGGACACACTTTGGCGGAAGAAAAAGCAAGATTACCTTCATTACAAACACGTCTGCGAGGAAGGAATATCAAGATTCCTAGAAAAATGCTGTTTTTTACTGTTAAAAAAATAAATTCTGTACTTTTTTTCCGAGCATTTTTGTTCCAATATCTTAATGACAAAAATAAATTCAAAAATTAATTCATATTTGAAAACAAAACGTGTAAGATTAATTCTCTGAAAATCAAAAGATACTCTAATATCCGTAGACATGCTTTTTTATGTTTTCCATTTCACTTTAATTGTATTGTTCTAAGCTACAAAAGGCATTTTCGACTTTTTATGAAGCAATCCCAAAGATGACTTGAAACTGCTGTTATAAAATTTTGATATAAGCGAACATCTGATCCTTGTGACTCTCTTCTTTGATACAATCATAAGCTTTCATCTATAACGATAAGTTCTTATTTGGAAAATAATTTAATGATTCTCTTTTGGTATATTTATCGAGAATTTAAAGACAACCAAAGTGTCTATCTTATCTCTTGGTATAAATGAAAACAAGAGATGTTTGATTTTTTTTAGACATAACATGTGCTTACCAGTTCCTAAACTTCAGGATGTCAGAGAAAATACATAATAGTAATTATTTTCTACCAAATTTTTTGGCATACTATCCGAAAAACACAGTATATTAACTTGTCTGTGTACGTAGACTCCACTAACATCAGGTTTTCATTGAATCAAGATAACATCATAGGAATTGATGATCATATAACTAATATCTCCAATATTGAAGATATTTGCATTTTTTTTTAATTTCTATAATATTTTGTGAAATTTTTTTGCTGTATTGATCCAAATAATTTATATTCATTTGGAATTCGCACCAATTCAACCATATAGCAAAAGTGATTATTAATGCTTTATATCTCTAACTTAAATTATTCTGTTCAGCTCAGGCCAAATTTGTAGTGTTTGGTGAGATAGTTCATTATTATAATATTGCATAGTTTGTGTTTTATTTTTCTTTTGATAATTTTTAGTTAAATCTAATAAACCAGAAGATATACATTTTCATTTTTAAAAAATTTAAACCGTTGATACTTCAGAACATAGATATAATGAGGGAATTAATGTTATACGAAAGTTAAAAATGATCCTTTCTTTCCTTCGTTTTTTTCTCCCCTCTTTCAATATTATTAAATTCATTTCTGAAAAATGAATGAAAATTATTGATAATAAAGATTTAATATCGAAAGTAAGATTACCATGGCTAATTTTTTTTATTTTTTTTTTCGTTCATTTTAATTTTATTCAAATTTTGCTCGATTCTATATAGAAATGGTACTAATTAATTAAAACTTCTCTTAGAAGACAGTTTAAATTTTTTAAATAAAAATCACTAAGAAAATTATCTGATGGAAGTTTAAGAAAACAAGCAAGCGAAATAGATGAAAAGAATTGAAATAAAAATAGGAGCAAAGACGTGTAAACAATTTCTTCTTCATGGCTCCAAATTAAAACATTTTGTTTAATTTGGGCATAAGAAGAAATTATTCTTCCGGAGTTATTTTAACAAAGAAGAAACATTTTTCTTGAAATTTTAGATTCTTACTTCCCTTTTTTCAATATTTTTGTTTACTTATGTAACTGTTTTTTAAAGTTTTCTAATAATAACTGATCTTTGTATTTTCCCTTGAATATTGCTGGTCTATTTTTTAATGATTTTTTTCATGTTAAAATAATTGCAATTATTTATTTTACAACATAAGATAGAAATATTTTAATTTTAAATCATATTATTTTAATTTTATCTCATAGCAATTTGGATCATGTATCGTAATGTATTTCATGTATCGTATTTCATTTTGTAATTGTTATTTTTTATCGATTAAGTTTTTCTGAGTTCATTTTCTATCATTAAAAATGGATTGCTTTACATAATTTCTTTTATTAACATAAATATTTCGTCATGTAAACTGATTGAAATATAAATAATTTTAAATAAATTTTTTGAATACAAATAATTTATAATATTTAATAATATGATGAAATTATCCCTCTAAAAAAAGATGATTGTAAAACAATTTATTTAAAATTAGCTTTTAATGGATTTGATTCTTCAATATCATGCGTGTTTTCATTGTGATAGTAGTTAATTTTGATTTTTAACAGATTAAGCATTTCTGTGTTCATTTTGTATTATTGCAAATGTGTATTACATTGCATAATTCATTTTTCTAAAATAAAGATATTTCATTTGGTAAATTGATTGTAACATAAATAAATTTGAATAAATTATTTGAAACAAAGAGTTTTTACGATATAATAATCTGCTGAAATTGTCCCCCAAAAAACAACTACCGTAAAATATATTTTTTTAATTATCTCTTAACGGAATTGATTTTTGTTATCATATGTCTTTTATTAATATTTTTTAAATAATTAGTATTTCATTACCATACTTCTATCATGCGTCAAAACGCATTAAGAAAATTAGCTTTTCATAAATAAAATACTGTTATCTTTTAATTGAGTTGATCTTAATATGAAAGTTGTCTACAGATTAAAAGATTTCATTTATTATGTGTGGTTTCTTGAAATTTTTTGGCAAGCTTTTATTAAAAATAAATATCTTTTAATAAATTTTATTAATAATGGAAAGCACATTTAATAAAGATTTTCTTTTTACAACATCTTTTAATAAATTCAATTTAAAGCATTCTGAAAAGTTTAAGTTTTTAGCATTCTATAATGTTGATTATAATTTCCAATTTATAATAAACCTATGATTTAATTTAAAACAAATAGTTTTTTAATAAATTTTCTCTACTTTGATGCAAAAAACTTTCCTAAAAGTCATTGAAAAACAAATGCCGTATACCAATCTTTCATATAGTGAGAATGACCGAGAAAATCTTACGTTGCTTTTGATAAGTAGACTGAATTTAACATGACGAATGTTTCTTGTTGAAAAACTCGACTCCTGATAATTTGGCTTATGATCTGTGGCATGATTACAATGGATGAATTGGTTATCAATGCACACTTTAGCTTCTTATCCATCTACGATCATAACTAATGGTTTTTCTTCTGGCGGAGGGTGGTTTCAGCGACCTCAAATGCAAGAATGCAATGAAAGGGTTAAGAGAAAAATTGGCTTTGTATTTATCTTTTTAATTAAATTTGACTTTCGCATAAAAGCACCATTTCGACATAAGGTTCATTTTTGTACACTCGAGGAGAAATTCTCGGAAGATATTTGTATACATTTTACTATCTTCTGTTACTAAAATTATAAATTATAATGTATTTTGATATTGCTCTAATATTTTTTTATTCTTATCTAAACATTTATTGTTTAATGTTATAAAGTATTACTGTCACATAAAAATGGGAGGTTTGTGTCAAAACCTTTATTTTTAAAAGGTTTTGGTAATCGATAATTATATGTAATGAAAAAAAAGTCTTAACTCATTTATTATAACATGAGTTAAGACTTTTTTTTTTTTTTTTTTTTACAGGAGTTTTGAATTTTGTGGTATTTTATTACAAAGTAATGTCATTTTAACAAATTTTTCTTTCTTACATTAAAATACTGTTTGAAAACGTTCAGTTATACAATACTTTATAAGTGTACTGAACATCGTACCTGTGTCGTAGAAACTAAGCCTCCGAGCTCAAGATTTCATATAAAAAAACAATTTTACCTAAATTTTTGGAAAAAAGTCATTAATTTCTTTACGTTTATTGTGCATAACTACTTAATTCCTGACTTTTTTTCATCGATTATATTTCAGAAATTAACATTAATGAGAAAATTATACTGTATCCAGAATAATGAAACTCTTTAAAGATATATCTAAAAATATATTTAAACTTTTTTTGTGAAAAAACTTTTGCTGCTTTTTTTCTAGTGCATAATTAAGGGAATAAGAATTCAATTTATTGCCTTTCTTATTTTTCCCTTTCTTTACTTTCTTACTTTTAAAATTTGTACTTAAATTACTGTATAAAGAAACCAGTTAATTTTTCCTTTAATGAAATATATACCCTGTGCATGCCTTAAAATCCATTCTGTATATTTTCGAATTCATCATTTTTTCCATTAATATATGAAATTTACATGTATTCTTGAAATTTACTGTATTCAAATTTTCACTTCACAAACTTTTTTTTAAAGCCTTCGTAAATATGTAGTTATACTTTCTATGCTAATAACTGGTCATGTGCAAAGTTATTCAAGATATTACGCATAAACTTTCAAATTTTTAAAATTGATGCAGAGAGATTACAGTAAATTTATTTTTTCTTTCACTTTTAAAACATTGTTAATTTTCAGTAATCTACGCTACATGCGTTTTCTAAATTCCTAGTTTTTTTTTTTTTTTTTAATATTTTGTTTAATTTATAACTTTAAAATTCCCATTTATAATAAGAAATGGTAAATGATGATTTTCTGTTTTGTGAATTCATATGTAACATATATTTATACTTAATGCTAAGATGAAAATACTTAATTTTATTATGCATAAAATTTCCCCTTTTTAAAATTGATACACACACACACTAATTTGTTATAATTTGTACATTTTTGAATATACGATGTATATTTCTCAAATTGTTTTCTTTAAATATTTGCTCATAATAATCTCTGATTTAATTTAGTTCCCAATTAGAAAGACATTCTAAGTAATAGAATTATCTCCACAAAAGAAATTATATTTAGATGAAATTTACTGTTGCGTACTGTTTTAAAATATATTGCTTTAAAGTTTGCTTCAGTTATGAGACCGGGAGACATTAGTTATGTAAATTCTTTTAGAATGTCTAAAAAGGGAACATTTGAATTGACTTATTTCTCTTGTATCGGTAAATAAAAAAGTTAGGATATTTTTTATTTGCCAATCTATAAATTTTCTTCCAGTTTTTCTGTTACAATGTTCATTCAATATAAAAATTAAAATGCATCATCCTTCAAGATTTCGTTACGGATTATAACATTTTTATCTACGCTAAAAAATTTTTTTTTAATTTCAGAATGTATTAATACAAGTTTCTTCTCTCATATTTTAATAATTCAATTAAGTTGTCTGGTAATATTGAGCTACTTACATTAATTGTAATCATTTTTATCCATGAAAAAAATTCGAAAATTTTAGAAGAATCATTTTTTCCTTTTTTGCAATACTTAGTAGTTTTAGTATCTTAGTTTTACTGATTAATATTTAACGTATAAAAATAACAAAAATGGATAAAAAATTTTACGCAATTATTTGAACTATCGATTGTTAATATCATCTTCAGTTTAATGTTGGATAAAAGTTCTCTTGAAACATTTTCAGTTAAATACAATTCAAATGTTATGATTAAGTTATTCTAAACAGCTATATTTATATTTGAGTGACAAAGTTTACCAATTTCTTTATACATTTTTCAATTCTAACTGACAGTTGATTTCTTTTTGTTATGCTTATTCATGATTGAAATACCATTTTAAATATAAAATACTAATATTTTTAAAAATTTAATACTTGTTGAGATTTTTAAAACATCGTATATACTTTTTGCCTTTAATTTTTTGAATAAGTTACATTTTATTTAAAATTATAAAAATAAAAACAGCACGTTTTTTTAAAAAAAATAGGTTTAAACAAAAATAATAATTTTGACTATTTTCCTCTATAGAAATAAATGAAGTTGAACTGAATAAAAGTAAAACACAAGTAAAAATGCATTTAAATTTTAAAAATATTATCTGCGAAGCATCGAAACAGGTGGTTCTTTCTTGAGTGACGAGGGAAATTAATCTATAATCTGTTTTTATAATTGATTTCTGCCGGAAACAGGAAGATATCATATTCTGAAAAAGTGAAAGATAGTTCACTTTGATTTACTAGTGTCACGCACAGCACGCAAAGTTGCTTTTGGCTCTGACACGGAGAACGGTATTCGCTTAACTAGTTTAATTTTTCTAATTCATCAAGTATAACCGAGTTAACGGCATAATTCAAGAATGACAGGCCATCATTATAAAGAAATCATATTGCGAACAAAATTTTCATAATAGAAGCACCATTTTACCTATGCAGAAAACATTGTGTGTGCGCGTGTGAGTGCGTGCGAGCGTGTGTGTGTGTGTGTGTGCGCGAGCGTGTGTGTGCGCGCGAGCGTGTGTGTGCGCGCGAGCGTGTGTGTGCGCGCGAGCGTGTGTGTGTGCGCGAGCGTGTGTGTGTGCGCGAGCGTGTGTGTGTGCGCGAGCGTGTGAGTGCGTGCGTGCGTGTGTATGTGTGTGTATTGTGTGTGTATTGTGTGTGTGTATTGTGTGTGTGTGTATTGTGTGTGTGTATTGTGTGTGTGTGTATTGTGTGTGTGCGTGTGTGTCTATATATTAAATTTTTAATGACAATTTTATTACCAATATAATTAAATGTTTCTTACAAGTAAAACTACTTATAAAGCTACGTTTATTTTTTTTTATATATTACACAATTTGAATTTATCCCAATATTAATTTTATAGGCATCAATAAATGGAAGGAAATACATCATTAAAATGTTAATGAAGTTTTTAAAAATAATCAGGTTTCGTTTGTCTGACTCTACGACAACTTTCTGCATTCGAAAGCGAATGTGATTTGGACCTGAAGTTTCCAGCAAATGATTAAACATCTAAACATGAAATGGGATTCGCACAAACTGTCGAATTGAACAATAGAGTGCTAAACAATTCATATCTCAAGTCGATGCTTAGTGCTATAGACAGATATATATCTTTAAGATAGTTATAATTATGTTTTAAATGTTTTCAATGTCATAATAAATATGACAGTGAGTATAATATATTGATATTATGATAATAAGAATATTTTTTAAATTATAACCATTGATTTAAGTATGAAAACGAGGCAGATTTTTTAAATTTATGTATAGTATTTTTCAATGTGATGCAAATTACTTTAAATATAAAATTAATTGAAAGAAAAAAATAATTGACAAGTAAGTGAAATCAATATGTGTTTTATTGGAGAAAGAACTCACATTTCGTTATTAATATATATTTTTTTAATTTTCAGTATTTTATCGTGTTTTATGGACACACAATCATAGTAAATCATATTAAATTTTAATACGTTTTTCTGGTTATTATCACTGACTCAAGAAGATAAGTAAAAAATTGTTTTTCTGTAACTTTTTGAAATATCTTATTTTTTATGTCGCAAAATTCAGAAAACATTATATTGTTTGATGAAAAAGAATTTTTTAGTTGAAGGAAAATATATTTCAATATAAGTAGATTTATAACTTATTGTAAAATATAGAATGTAGAATCTTAGATATAGATTATGTTTAAATATGCTTTTTAGAGATTTATAAATGCCATTATTAATCTTTACCAATAATTTTTATACTTCAAGTGTTCGAGGCCTGCAAAACTTGCAACACTTTTAAAGTTTAATAAAAAAAAAGAATATTAATTTCATAAAAACTTGTATTCTATAAACAGAGCTAACTTTATAGCTTCGGAGATTATTATATATTTGGATAATACATAGTTATTATTGGTCAATAAATTTTAATGAATAAATATTAATCATTTTATTCAAATGTTTACATATTACCCAAATCATAAACATTGATTAAATAATATAAAGGGAGTTTATATTTCTTTTTCTTTTTTATCTATTATTTATTAATTCTTACAAGGTTAATAAACGTTAAATTGTTATTATAAAATTAACTACCATGTAAGTAAAACTGTTTCTAACTGTAAACGAAAGATATAATTTTTGAAAGCATTTTATTATTAATGGATTTTTTCAATGTTAATTATATTATTTAATTTCGTTAAATAAGTAAAAGATTTGTTTATTTAAATTTCTCCTTTTTAAACGGAAAAGAAAAAGGATACTTGATTTTTGCTACATCAGTGAAACATGGCCATTCTCCTCAAGTTATTGATTAATTGATTATATTTTGTTGTTGATTATGAACAAATCACAGATTTTAATTATGAACAAAGGATGTATATATCACTGTAAGATATATTTATGACATTTTGCAAAAGAAACTGCCAACGCAAGTATCCACCTCTTAACCAATGCATATTAAATTGTCTCAAGATAACTTGTCTGTAACGCTATCAAATATTTGAATGAAAATAATATCTATTTATAAACATAATAGTGTCATTTGATTTCAATGGTATTACATGCCTTAACTCGCTTCTGAATTTCATATCTGAAAAATATTAAAAGGCTTTTGGGATGAAGAAAATAACTTTCTCTATTATTTTATTGGCCCTTTAATCGTTAAGATCTTTTAAATACAAAAGAGAAATTAAATTAAATTACAAAAACCTTTTTTTTTTACAATCACTCTAGTAATATACTACATTATAAGCTTTAATTTCTACTGTTGCGAAGATATTATTCACGTGACAATGATGGGTTTTTCCATTCGCTGCGCAAACAACATTTCATTTGGCAGATAACTTGGTGGAATAATAAAAAAGAATGAAATTAAAGCTTTAAAACTTACTGAGATAATGAAATGTCTTTAATCTAATGTTTTCGCAACTTCCATCGAAAAAGCTACGAGATGCTTTCTTAGTGATTCATACGCTCTAAAACTAATGTTCTTTTTTCAAAAAAAAAAAATTCGAAAAAAAAGTCACCTTAGCTTAAAATGGTCACTAAAGTTAAGAGGCAGTGTGGGTAAATCTGCAAGGGAAAAAAATGACGTTGCCAACGCGCGAGGAATAAAAAAAAATTGAATGATAAAATCTCTAAATTAGCTTTTAAACGGACTGATGCTCGCTCTCAATCTCTTTTTCTTCCTAGTTTTTGATTCAGAAGAGGCTCTGAAGTAACTGTAACTTTAACTGGTAGTCATTGTAGGTTATTTTTTTCTTGCTTTTATTATATTGTTTTTTTATTTCACTTTTAAATTGTCGTCTGCGCATCTATCCTTTATGGAGACATTCTGCTTAAACGGCGCTTTAAGACGTATTTACATTAGGAGGAATGTTTATGAGCGGAATCTTTCTCTCAAAATACATTCGTATTCCTGTTTTATCTGAAATGAAAATAGCAGTAAACCTCTTTTATAAAGAAGGCTATTATCAAGTTCACGACCTCCTTTAAAAAGTATCAAGTCTATTATTTTAATTCGGTGATACGCTTTCTTGAGAAGTAAATCATACTAGTTGCTACAACCCAATAAATTAATGATATCCAATGAATTTATATCATTAAAACCATCTAACAGTCATTTTCGATCATGAAAAAAATTTTAAAAGGAAGAATTTATTTCATATTTGGTTGTAAGAAAAATCTAAGATTTTATTACTAAATTTCAAATTTGAATACTTAATATTATAAGAATATTGCTCATTTACAGTGTCAAATAAACTTTTGGAAGTTACTTCTAAATGTCCTGTACTTGATTATATAAAATGTTTAAATATTTTCTGTTAAAATGAATTTCTTTGTAATAGGGTTTATCTTGAATGAAAATCTGATAACGATATATAAATAACAACTCAATAATCGATTCTATCTTATATGAAAACATAATGTTAAAATTGATGATAGAAGCCCGGTGCCAAAGTGATAGCTCTTTGCGCTTTCAAGGCACAAGTCCGAGATTCGATTCTCGGGTTGAGCAAGGTCAGCTCAGCTTTTTATCTCATCAATGGGTCTTTAAACTGAGTACCAAGCATGCTTGGGAACTAAACACTAGGGGTTTCACGTTAGGCTGCCTACCTAACAGGAACATAAGCTTTGCACACCAGGGCTCTTGGTCAGGTAAACTGATATGGGCACTGTAGTCCTTGGCCTACGTATAAGCTGTCGTACCTCAAGATTAGCTTAGAAATTTTTTACATTTAGAATGAATTTTTGTAACATATGTGTTATTGGGTTCGTGAATGAAAATATAATACCGATAAATGAAAAACTTATATCTCGATAACAGATATTATGTTTTATGGAAATTATAATTATTATTTCATTATAATATGATGCTGATTGCACAAACTATCGATCTATTAATTGCGGCCTGTGTTTTAATCTGAACATTACTTTTACTTTTTTATAGCATTCTTTATTTAAATTTTATGAAATTTTGAAATCCTTTTAATTATGACAAAGTTTACCATATAATATTCATTACATAAACTATCAGTTCATTGACTATAGTCTGTTTTTCAATCTATAAACATTAGTTTTACTTTGCTTATATAGTATTCTTTCCTTGTATTATATGTCATTTTGCAATTGTTTTTTCACTTTGAGTAACAATTCGATCTCAAATAAGTATGGAACTGTTCATCAAGCAAAACTATCTGATTTTTTTGGAATGTCGGAATTTTTTCACTATGACAAAGGTTACAACTATATCAACTACACATTTCATTGTAGTCTATTTTTCAATCTAAGCCTAAGTTTTATTTCTTCCATAGAGTTCTTTCTAAATGTCAAATATTATTTTAGAATTATTTTTATTATGAGGAATAATTTGATCTCAAATAAATATCAACTAATCGCGATAATAGTTTTTCTATCACCTCCATAGTTTATAAACGTATCGTTATGCACTATAGTATCAAGGAAATATTTCAATGTTTTAAACACAAGTACTATTATCTTGTTTACTATTTTACACAATTTTAATCTCAAACTGCAAAATTTTAAACTGATTTGAAAATTTTATGATATTTTTTCTTTAATTTAAACATCATTTGGAATTCTTTTCGTTATGAGGAATGTTTCGTTTCTAGCTTCGCATCTGCTAATCACAATGATATTTCTCTATCATCATCATAGTTTTGCTAAGCATCGTTATTGATGATTGTGTCAAGTACATGTTATGTATCTCTTTCATAAGAGCACTATTATCTTGTGAACTACATGCTGCAATTTCAATTTGAAATTGCGGATGCTACGTTAATTAAATGATGTTTAATTCTCTCGGTGATAACAACTAGCCGTTTCTTTTTTATCTTGGTTTCTATGCGGCTTTTTATTAGGAAGCTCACACTTATCTGGTAAGACCTCAACGGTCTGAGTTGACAAGGAACAGCGTAGTATTACAGCATTCAGGACAAGATTATAAGGCCATCTGCATCGCATCATGAGATATTCTTCATAGAAAATGCGTCCGACAAACTGTCAGACGGACAGGCTGCACCGTCACATCGGCTGATTTGTCCATTAATCTCTGATGAAAGGATATCTAATGTAGGTCACCTCCAGCACCCACCCACGACATTAGTTCCTAACTCGGAAAACTGCACTCGGACTTCAAGGCTTCCTTACGATTTTCTTGTGTTTTATATGTTAGAGTAAATATTTATAAATGGTGCCATTTGTGTTTTATAGTGTATTTGAGTTTTATCTATCTTGGGGCACGATAGTTACAAAGCAGACAATTGACTATGGTATGCCTATACCTTAAAAAGAACATGGGCAAAATACTTAATAATTCGTAATTACTTTCAAATAAGAAAATTTAAGTTTAAGCTTGTCAAATTCTTCAACTTTAACCAGCATCAACAACAGAGCATTGAACACTATAAGATGGACATACTTGGTTCAAGCTCTGTTTGTCTGCATCAGTATTAGAACTCATTATTTTACAAAAATGCTAAAAAAAAAATAAATAAATAAAATAAAAAAATAAATAAATAAAAAAATCTAGTCACATTATTTTACGATAGTGTTTTTTTTTTTTTTTGTTATTATTATATCAGCAATAATTTATAATCACTATGTTCTTGAGGTAAGACCATGATTTCCATCCCAACCTGGAATTACATCACTTTTAAACTAGAGCAAACTCAATGTCTTCTGCATTCCTATCTATGTTCTTGAGGTAAGACCATGATTTCCATTCCAACCTGGAATTACATCACTTTTAAACTAGAGCAAACTCAATGTCTTCTGCATTCCTATCTATGTTCTTGAGGTAAGACCATGATTTCCATCCCAACCTGGAATTACATCACTTTTAAACTAGCGCAAACTCAATGTCTTCTGCATTCCTATCTATCGAAATGAAAGTTTAGCATTTCAGCGAGTTACTTCCTTTTAAACGCGTAAACAAGATTGATTTCCTATGAAAAAATTCACCTGTAAAGCCAAAAATTGTAAATGCAAAAGATCTTACAATAGCTTTCAATCTTTAGGTTTTTCAGTTACTGAGTTACGTTACTATTTGGTGTATAGTATACAACTTTTTGGTATCACATTGGTCTCTCCTTGTTCGACAAAGTTCTTCGGAGGGGAAGATTCCAGGAGAAATTCTGGTTCCTTAGGCATTGTTGGACAAATGGGGAATAAATATCCCAATTCTGCGTCAAGCATGTTGGTGCAACAGTATGCTTCAATATACCTAGTTCAGAGCTGGGTTCTACCAGTTTGGTGGAAATAGCCGAATGTGAGTCTTCGTAATTTAGAAGCAGAAGACCCCTAATACTTGACCTGTTTTTCCTAGAGGTATAATTTCCCTTGAAGGATTTTTAAAACAACCTAATTAAAGTGCCCAATCTGTATTCGAATCTTCGGTTAAGTCGGGATTTGAATTTCGAATAATGAAAACGAGGCCCTAACCAAGTAGCTCATCGTGGACTCTTGAAATGCTGGTGGTTGGAAGTTTTTTAGATTACCTCTTTTATGGAACGCCTACTTTTTATGAGCAGAGCTCCTATAAAGAAATTTGTTGTGAAAATTTATGAAAATAAATTTGTTCCTTTCCAAGAAAAAAATTTGTTATAAGACTTTCGAAGAAGTTTTTCAGTATTATTTTTCGCTGTTAGATTATCCATTATGTGTTGTCAAGGTTTATAATTGTTCTAACATATTCTTTTTAACATTTTATTTTTTCTTCACACAGATTTAAATATGCTTTAATTTTTGAAAATTAATATTAAGCAGAACCATCATAGTTCTGGAGTTTAATGATTTCAGAAGAGTTAAAACAATTTCGTAGGGGAGGGGAATTCGGGAATTTGTAAAAATTCTGTAAATTTTGTAAACTTTTGGCTAAAATAGTGTCATGCTCACTCAACATAGGAAAATAGTTAATTGGAGGAAAACTCATAGTATAAAATATTGATTTTATTATTATTCATAAAAATTTATTCATCATATTATTCTTAAAAATTTATAGTTTGATCAAGCATTTTCCTCCAGAGCTTAATATATGGAAAACTTTATTTGTAGATTAAGATTCTTCTTTCAAACTTAGTCACTGTTGAAAAGAAAAAGTTATCACGTTTCTATTTATAGACATAGGCACATCTTTCAGAATAGTTACTTGGAAGTATTCCAGGTTTCCTCCTTTGCGATAAAGGAATATGACATTCTATTTGTTGAAATACTCTCATATAAAGAAGAAATACTTCATTTGAATTTTAAATTTAAAATATTTTTGGGGTTTTACGATTCTAAGATTTGAATACTTCATTCCCAATAAAAAAAAAATATTGTAACCAACAATTGTAAATAATTTTTTTTTAACTTTTCACCGGTAATAATGCTTAGTTACAGCTTATATAAAGATTCCTATTAACAGAAATTGTAGTAATTATTTTTATTCTATACATCTGAACAAAAGAGAACACTTAAAATTCCATTGTACATGTATAAAGGCCCAGATTACTGGTGAGGGTATTGTGAGACTGGCTTGTTCTCACTATCTACACAATGAATGCAATTTCGTCGAAAAATTAATTGCTTGATAGGGAGAGGAATGTATCTGGCAGATACTCCAAAACGTGGCAGTGTGCAGCTCCCCCTATCAGTTACAACTTGCAAATGGAATGCCGTCCCATACAGATGAAGACAAAAGAGAAAACCTAAAATATCGTCTGCTCGACCCGGAAAAAGGAAATAGAAATCTTTTATTCCTAAAAATTACGATAAGCTGGATCTCTCCATGTTTGGCAAGAACGTACCACCAGTGTGGTGGCATTTTAAATTCGGTTAATACAAATTGCTTCGAGATTAAAAATGTTATATTTAGTTGTTAATTAATTTCATTTGTCCAGGAAGGAAAAGGCAAATGAAATTGCCTGGAATATTCAGTTGGACGGATTTGATTTATTCCCTGGATGTTTCCCTTAGAAATAGGTAAGTTGATAGCCAAGAATGAAATTTCAAAAATTTGGAATTCGCATTGCGTAAAAATTACTGAATCATTATCAATTATCTATAATTATAAATTATCATTACATTATCAATTATTTATCATGAACGACTTTTAAAAAATTCTCATTTTTTGTTTATATGTTTATACGGATTAAAATAGATTACTTCCACGAAAAGACTATTTTATCGATATAATTATTTCATCTATAGAAACATAATAAAGTAGTTCAGTATGAGTGCTAAGTAAATTGGATTGTTCTATTTGAAGGAAAAATTTCAAATTGATTGTACAAGCAATTTAATGTTTTGCTTCTAAGGAAAGTTCTTTTACAATAGAAAAATGTTGTAAAAAGTGTAATACCAGTACTTTCTTCTAATTTCTTCAGTATACAGTATGGTTGTAAATTTATTGAAACATTTTTTATTGTATGACAAATAACTTACTTTGCTTTTCAATTTTAAGACTTTATTTAGAATTGATACGTATTATTATCAATATGTAAATGATTTATGAAAGAAAGGTTGCATTTGTATCTAAACAAAATACCTGAAAATTTTGAAATACATATGTTCATACAAAAAATTGAGAATGGGCCAAAATAAGCGTCAACAATGCGTTGTGAATTTTACAATGTTCTGTCGCAAAGTAAGATGTGTATTTATTGAGTCATCTATGTATAGTCTTACACTAGAAGCTTTCCTATTTAAGAACAATATTCATGAAAATAGAAATATGCAGGCAACAGTCTTGCTTTTTTTAAAAACAAATCAACTATGGCCAATTTTATATCACATTAAGCAGTAAATTCTTTGACTTTCTCTTCTTCCAATCAAAGTTTAGACTGTAACACATTAGACAACATTTAATTTTCATGGATATGTTTTATCAATGGTATTTTACAGTTTTGTCTGTGAAATTTATTTATTGGATTTCTTTTATCGGGATCATCTATAAATTAAAATTAAGTAACAGACTTGTGATTAATTTATAATTATTCAGTCTTTTAAGCTTTCACTTTCAGTATCAATGAATAGTAACTTTATATAAAGTAATTAAATTGACATAGCATTTTACAAGCATAATATATCTTGGCAAATAGCCATAACAAGGCTGTGGCATTAATTTAAACGCAATTTAATCCTATATTTGTCACAGCAAATAAAATTATTCATTTTTCTTTTTTGTTTTCTCAGAATCATTTTAAAGCAATAATTTACTAGTTGAGTTAAAAAAATCTCTTAACTTTGTGTACAGTATTTATGACGAAGGAAAGACTAAAGTTTGTTTACTATGATACTAAAATTAACAATTGATATTCTATGCAGTTCAAGACAGTCAAAAAACAATGCTATTTTTCAGAAATTTCTCAAAGGAAACATAGAGCTGAAATCTTATTTTATTTCCATTACAAACGATTTCTTTCTATGGATACTATCGAAATGATTTACGATAAACTGACGGACGATACCTTTCCGAGTCCAAACTGAACCAAAATTTCCTTCAACATGTCCAGAATATATCATTCATTCCACTTTTAAAAAACCCCTCCATCACGTAGTGAGGTACCCCACCAAAAATGTACAGTCTATTTTTCTTTATTGAGAAAAAGATAAAAATTCAATTTCTTTAAAATAAACGATATACCCCGTTGAAAGCTTTTCATACTGTAAATGGTTTGTAAGGACGATGGATGGTTTTAAAGCTTTGTGCCTTTTTCTCGCATCCCTTGGAAGTAACAAGAAAAAGTTCTGCACTTTCTTCAATCGCTGCTCTTTAAAAAAAACTGTGATCTATGGTTGGCGAAGTCCACTGTCCATACACACGTAATACAAGGATGAAAAACTCAAGTAAGACGTGTTACTCGGGTGATGGTATCCGACTATTCATGAAGCCAAAACTGGTTAACTTGGCTCGATTTTTTTTATTTTTGGCTGCAAAATTTAAGCCAGATCAAACATTTCTCATCTGCATCTTATAAGTGGTTTTGTGGCTTGATAATTTATGTGGCTTGATAATTTATGATAATTTATGTGATAACTGTAAGACCTGGCTGTAAAAACTGTTCTTTGGAATTTAAAATGTAAAGTATATAGTAGAACAAAGTAAATATTTAACAGTTCTGTTTGTTGCAAGAATATTCTTCAATCACATGATGCTTATATTAATAGGAAAGGTTTAGAATTTGTAGGCTAAAGTGCTTTTTTATCTTATTCAACAGGTGTTAATTTTTACTCATATTTTATTTAAGTTGTTAGGTTTCATCAGATTTAGTTTTTAATAATTTGTTTTACACATTCTTTTAATAGATGAAATAATGCTTGTACAGAGTATTTTAATCAAAACTACGAAAATAACCCTAAATATTTTTAAAATTGAAAATTTTAAATAAAACAACACTCCGTTGATAATTTATGTAAGTAAAACATTAAGAAATTGACGCATTGTCACCAATTTACTTAAAATGTCAATTATTCAAAAATAATTTATTTAGTCAAAGTTATAAAAAAGCTTTCATTCATATGGAAAACGATTTTACATTAAATATATTTATTAGCTTCAAAATGTTTGACTAAATGGTTTTTTTTAAATAATATCATAAGAGGTGTCAAATATCAAAACAGTTATAAATTTGTAATATTATATTTTTCACTAATTCTTAAACGTTTCTATGGTAAATAAGTACAATTTAAAAGCTATTAAAAATTACAATGAATTACTCAGTAGATTTATGACAAAAGTATTGAAGCTTCTTAAATATTTGAATTTTAAAAATATATTTTTGAACATTAAAAGATTATATTATAATATTATTGTTATTATTATAATTAATTTCTTCTATGCAAAGTGAAAAATATAATTTCATGTTGATAAAATTCCTTATGCTATGTTTAGTATACTTATTTAATACTAGAGCCCTAATTATGTTTCAAAGTATTTGTCATTCAAAAACCTTTTGTTTCATAATAGTTAAACAATAGTAATATATAATTTAATTTTTAAGTATTAATAAATTTCAGTTTTTAACCACATAAACATGGCTGTTTTTATTTTAAATTATGTATCATAATCTGTTGTAAAATCTCATTTTCCATGAAAAATTAAAAAATAATAAAAAAAAAATACATTTTTGGTAATAGGTAGCTTTATATTTTTAAAATATAAAAAAAAGAAATTCTTATCTTTAATACAACGTTATTTTGATTATGTTTAAATAATACTTCTATAAGTTATTTTATCATGGGTAAAGATTTCTTTCTCATTAATATTCATTATCAAAGTATCAAATTTTTAGACAACTGATAATCTTTCTGTTTGGATTTAGCAACTATCAAACAAAAATAGTATTCTCTCTCTCTCTCTCTGCTATGTTAGAATCTCTTTCTCTTAATAAAGTTGCATGTTTTTCAAGGTTTTTGAACTAACTACTACATTCTGTCGCTTAGATTTATTCGTTCTCTTTTATGTTCTTAAGATCTTGCCAAATGTTTTGCAATAACATTCTTTTGTTGTTTTTCACAAAGCAACAAGCCGATTTTGTTACCATGGTAATACATGTATACCTGATTCCCACTGAGTGTCACCTATTCCTTAATATAATCGCTAGTTAACATCTTACTAGAGTTTCTCAATAGACTTTTTAACAATTATTTAGGAAATAATCCTCCTAAAACTTTTAAAAACTGTTTTATGAGGATTTTTATCTAGAAAAATCCCATTCAGTCATGATATTATGTTTGAAATTTTGGACCCAGAGCAATCGATGTGGAAAACGACTCTTTAACCACTATTTCTTATGGATAAAAATTTTACTCAAACTAATATTTAATTTCACAGTTTTTTCTGCCGCTGCCTTAACAATCGGTTTGAAGAAAACAACAGAATAATAAAAGAATTCAAAGCATAGCCGATCTCCTAAAAGAAGGAAATCAAACAAAAGTTATACTTTATCCCATGTCATATTCTTTCCCTTTAGTCCATCATTTATCTATGACCGCTTGGTCTGGATGGAAAAAAATGGCTGCATCTTGGAAAGAGAACGAAAAAAAAAATAAAGCACACTGGCGCTATTTCTGAAAGCATTCGTGCATATGGGTTATCTTCAGGAACAGTTCCTATACCTCGTAAGCGTGACTCAGTCGAAACTGGGCATCAATCTTTGGGTAGTTTCTCTCTTCACAATGTTTCACACACACACAAGTCCCACCTCACCCCACCTCCAAACGATTTCCTTATTTTTCTGCATTTGTAGATACTTTTCCAGTTAAATGTGAATGTTTGTTAGCAGTTCCAGAAAAAATTTTTTTTATTCCAAACAGCAATCCAAAAAGCATTTGAGGTTTTTTTAATCTGAAATTTGAGGATTTTTTAAAATGGAATATGAGGTTTTTTTTATTTGAAATATTTTAAATTGTTTAAAATTGTGTAAATTAAAATGTATCCGCCAATCAAAAGACTATAAGAGACTCTGAAATCATAAAAAGAAAAAAGAGGCTTAGGAGCTTCTTAATTCATGAACTAAAAATACATTTATATTTTTACAGATACATGCAACGTATACAGAAATTAAATAAAAAAAGGAAAACTTTTTTTTACATCATAAATCAGTTTTACAAAATGAATTTTTCGGATTTTCTCTCTCTTGTAGTTTATCAACTTTTTTTAAATTCTTTTAAGAAAATTACTTTATAGATTTCCTATAAATTACTGCAAAAAAATAATGCTTTCAAAAACATTTATTTTCTATATAATAAACAATTATCTGTTCATATAAAAGAAATCCCTTCGTTCGAATAAGTTGGATTTATATTTTTAGGGGCAATAACCTTAGAATTTTCTTAGGGGGTAATAATCGTAAGAGTGTATAGAATAAGTAATAATCTTAAGATTTAAAAAAAAAAATTTAAATAATTTTTTATGAAAAAAATTATTGCATTATTTGTTTTACTAGGGTCAATAATTTTTATGTGATAAACACACACACACAAAAATAATTCAGTTATTTGCTAATATATTGTCAAAATACCAGATATGATGATAGGTGATAATTGTTTTTAAATAAAAGTTCACGTTAAACATTAGATAATCCTTAACGCTATTAGTTTCCACCACCTGATGTCATCGCGTTTACTTGGAGCTGCGGATTTATTTGAAATATGAATAATTATACAAAATTTATGAAATTGAGTATTTTAATTAAATGCTTGCCATTAGTTATTTATTTTTAAAAAAATATAATTCCTTATTTGCAGTATCATATTTTAGGGTAAAGCTAATTTAATTTTCTATGGATTTAATATTCAAACATTATTAATTTTGCTTTATTATTCACTTTTGTTCATTTAAATTATCACTTTTTATAATATTCTATGGAAATTACTAGTCAAACTTCAAGCACAGACTGGAAAAAGTGTATTCTGAGATATTTTTTAATTCATATTAGCACATCTTTAACATTTGACGAAAAATACTAACACATTTTGATCCAATAAAAACAGGAAGACTCCTACAAGCTTATTTTATCTCTTTTTAGACTTTAACAGCAATCTAACATGCAAACCAAATTCACTGTTGTAATAATCATTAAACAATTCTTTAAGTTACATTTAAAACTCAAAATGTATTGAAAATTGTGTTGTCATAAAAATAATTTTTATAATAATTTAATTAATGATTCCTTGTAAAAAATTATTTAATGCATTTCTCATTTCCATTTGTAAGTTGTTTTCTTATACAATATTATTATAGAGATTCTTTTACACAGAAAACAAACTGTTTAATATTCTTTATTAATGTCTGAATACAATAGTTATAAAACTGCAATTCATTAATGAATAATATATAATATTTATCTAACTAAAGTCTTTAATTTTTTAAATAAAGATGAATGAATTTTAATGAATAAAAAATTGAAGAATTTTAACGATTTTTATATCCATTTTGAAAAATAAATGAATGTAATAAGATAAGTATGAAAAAATATAATATTTTTTATTATTATAATTTGTAACAATAACAATTAGTTTTCATAGTATCTTCTTGTACTTCAATATAAAGACAGAATGTCTGAAATTCTTTGCTGTAAACCTATTGTGGCACGAAAGAAAACGATTTTTTGACACTATATTTGTAAATAAATCATACATTTGACATCGAATCTGAGGATGGTATCATATTGTTTAATTTAACTATAAAAAAAACATGACAAACATTATAAGAATCCATTGTAAGAAAAGTACTTACAATTGTGGAACTCATTTATCGTCAGAAAAAAGGCAATTTGAATTTGTGACACCCATTTTTTTTTTTATATTAGAGTGCTTTGAAAACAATCCGAAACATTTTGATAGAAATTCAGAAAGGTGTTATTTCCAATATTTTTAGAATTGGTGAACTGTTTCTTACAATCATAAATATAAGTTGTTGACGAACTGAAAATGTAACATTCTTCCACATTCGGAAACATATTTAGGAGTTACTTTGTATTGGAATTTTTAAAAAGAAAAATCTATTTTTCTTCTTTAAATAGCTTTATTTCTTCGACTTTTTTTGTCTATTCTAACATTAAGTTTTATTTTCGAGAATCCAAAATGATAATATACTTTAAAAATAAATGGTAGATGTAAAGTATTACTGTTGCTTGTGGGGAAAGTATGTTTTATCAATAATGAAAATAATATTTATTTGATTGTTTGAGGAATGATAACTACAATTTTAATTGTAAATTTAATAGAACTACATTTGTAATTATTTGAAATCAGTTATACCAAAATTATCCAAATTTTATTAATTATAAGATAATTACTTTTAGTTTCCCAAGTCACAATAAGATAATGACTTTAAGTATCCTTTAAGTTATGGAAATTATACTTTAAGTTATGGAAATTATAATTGAAACGAAATAATTGCTGATAAATTACATTAAATTTAGTTACAATTATTCCCAAAAAACTCTGAACTATGTGAGCATTTTGAAATAAATAGAACAACTAAAAACAAACATTTTATTTTTTAAACATTAAGTATTTTACACCATACATATTTTAAAAAATATATTCTTTGAAAATTAAACATTTTATTTCAAACAGTACTTCTTTTGCACAATGTTAAATAACATTTTTTTTCAATGAAGTTAGTTTGTATTTTTAAATAATCATACAACAAAACATAGAATTTTTTCATTTAAGAAACATACTAATATGGCCTGTTAGTTATAATGTTATACAAATATACCATTATCAGTTTCTAAGAGAATTTTTAAAGGAACGCAATTATACTTGAATTTTAAAATCAATTCTAATTTAAGTTTCAAAACATAAAACCATAAATTTGAAAAAAAGTTTAAATTATTTAGATATTTTCATTGTTTTAATAAAATATTGTTTAATGAATAAACTAATAGCCGAAGTCTATTTTAAGGCATATGATCATCCAGGCAATGGATCTTATTCACATGTCACAAGGGAGAAAACCTGGAAAACTTCCGATTTTTACAATCGAACATAAAAATAGCATAAACTTAACATAAATCTGCCTTTGGTAACCAGCGGTTGGGAGTGAATCTAATACTTTCCACTCTGAAGAGAATCATCCTTTTAATAGGTCATGGGCGCTTAGTGTAAGAATTACATATTTTTTGTACTAGATTCTACTCTATGAGATGTAAATAATACGAAATATTTTGATGTATTTTAGTTCTAATAGATATTTTTGAACAAAATTAAAAACAATATTTATTTTATTTGGCTGCAAAGATCTCACACTTTCCACAGCATAAAGAAGAGGAAGTTAAAGTTACATATTTGATGTAGAAAAGATGTACCAGCTCAGATGTCGACTACATTACTTGTTAACACTTAAGATCAGTATGCCATTAGTTCTTGATAATAATGAGCAGGATATAGGAAATAAGTGATTGTAAGAAACTTGAAGATATATATTCAAAGCTACTTTAGCTTGCCTATTTGTTCCACACTGTATTTGCTCAAGAAGTCAAGAAATAAAGAGAGGATGCCAACTCAGAGGACGATCACGTCACTCGATTAAATTACATTATAATTTCTTGTGTGTATTTGGAGGTTTATATTATCTAAAGTACAAAAGTGGAAACAAATGCAGTAAGACAAATAAGCAGACAATTAAATCCAAATCGATTAACGAATATTGAATAAAATAATCAATTTATTTTTTAATTAATATAATTAAAATAGTGGATGCAATTATTTAAAGAAAATAACTTTAATGTGATTTTGTGATTAATAAGCAAAATGTGTATATTGATTTCTTAACACAAAAGAAAATTATTTATCCCATTTTCTGTCGTAAAACCAATTTGAAATTTATTAAGTTTGTCTTCCTCTAAAGACATCAACTGAGTCTAACAAGTACAAAAAATATTTTATCTCTCTATTGATTTCCTTTAATACCTCCACAAGAAGAAAAATGTGTGTTTCCCACCACACCATGAAAAAAAGAAAAAAAAAATTAACCACTTCTACCACCATCTATCGGAAATCCTGAAAGTGATATCCTTATCAGGTATCAAAGGTCTACGTAAGTCTCCTCTAGGTTCATGCTATTAATACCTTCCAGGAAGATTGTAGATAGAATTCGATACCACTTCTTCTGTTCCTCACAGTTAAGTAGTTACTCAGAACTGCAACAGGTGGCAGTGGCATCTGATATGGGGCTCTGCGGGCGAATCTGGAGGGCAGATCTGTCAGTTTTTCTTGAGTGCAATTTTATCTTGTTCTGGTTCCAGGACAAGCATCTGGCTATAGATCATGTTGAATGGTGCCGTACGGAATGGATGGTGTTTCTTCTCTAGTTGCTTGTCTACGTATAAAATCTTTATTTTTCCCTTTTCCTAACCGATGAGATTTATTTGGCATGTCTATCTGGAAGCTAAATTGTTTTGGCACCGTTAAGTTCTTCCAAGAAAAGGCAATTAGCTCCTGTCATGTGATATTTGTGTAGTTCTTCAAATTGAGACTTTTTAATGACATAACTGGATGAAACCACTGTTAATTAATAAATCACTGCTTCTGAAATAAATGTGTCAAATCAACCAAGATTTATTTACTATTTCGTCCAAATACACAAAATTAATTTAAATTTCTTTTGTAATTTGAACTCCGGTATGTGCATAAGTTACACAAAAAATGTCTTATAATATATTTAATGATATTTATTGCAATTTTATTGTTTTCCATCAACTTAATTATAAGTTTATATTCCAGAAAATTAACAATATTAAGTAATGCAAATACTGCTTAGTTTCTAGTTTAAATGTTTTATGCAAACAAATTACATTCTCTAATGTTTATGAATGTTTGAAATTTAAAACCTGTACATTTTAATCTTGAATGTTCAATGTGTATAGTAAATAAAAATCTTTAATGCTAAGAAAAATTTAATAAAAAATTAAAATATCGTCACATTCTCAAAAATGTTTTGTATACAAAATATTCAACAGTGAGGGAATGAAGTCCACAAATTCTTTGTGGATTTTTTTTTTTTTTTTTCAAATAAAAAGTTGCTATTTGTGCAGAGAAATAACTTTAAAAAATCCATTTTATAGTAAAATAATTAATCTTTTTCAATTTAATTAATTCTATTAAATTAAATATTTTTGAATTTAAATAATATTTTTGAATATTAATTTAATACTGAATACAAATTATTTCTTAATTCAGTAAATTGTTTTAAAAACTGGAAATACTTTATTCTCATATTAAAATAAAATGGAATACCACTGTAAAAGTTGCACGCAAAACTACTTGAATATAAATAATTCATGCAGAAATTTATTTCTTCTCTCCTATTTTCTCAATAAAGAAAAATTTTGAATTCAAAATATAAATATATTTAAATTATCGGTTCTGAAAGAATAAAAATTCATTTACAGTAAAAACTAAAATTTAATTAGCATTTGTAAATAAATTTTCTTTCTAATATTACCAAACATATTTTATTCCGCTTATTCTTTTACTACACTTTCTATTTTAATAATCCCATTTTATAATAAATATATCATGTATACTTCCTTTTTAATTTTAATAAGAATTTTCCTAGCTGTTAATTAATTTAATATTAATTGGTAAATTTTTCTAATAGTTATTTACCTAATGCAACTATCTCAAAAGAGGCTCACTAGGTGTATAAAGTGAAAAATCATACTTTAAATTAAGAGTAATGGTCTATAATTATTTGAAAATAACAATATCATTTAAAAATGAATATTAGATGCATGTTTTGTAACAAATTATTTCTTTTTAATTTCAAATTGTTTCAATTTTAGCTTTTTGATATAACTTTCAATATCTTTTTCGTGTATCAACTAACCACGATTATTTGTTTATTTAGCTTCAATAAATTACAAACTATATACACTTCTTTGAAAAAATTATGCTCAGGGGCACGATAGCCTCCCATAAAACCTAGGTTCACAGTACTCATGTCTATTTTTTTGATCAAAAGACCTGACGTGTAAAGCATATCCCTCAATTAGGTAGTCAGCCAAACGTAAAATTTGCAGTGTTTAGTTCCTAAGCATGTTTGGTACTCAGTTTTATTGACCTATTGAAGTGATGAAAGACTGAGTCGACCTTCCCCAGTTCGAGGATTCAACCAAGATCTACGATCTGGAACCACGAAGCACTACTATTTGCTCCCCAGGGCGTCTTCAAAAATTTAATTTTTTTAAAATCAATTAATTTTTTAAAAATGTCTAAAATATTCTTAAATGGGTTGAAATTTTGAAAACAGAAAATCCCATATGTTACTCATTCTAAAATTAAAAATGTATTTTTATCCTCATTTTCTTGATTTGAAAAATTCAGCTGACTTTTTAAAAATATCAGTTGTAAAATCTCTTGTATGTTTGTAATTTCTTTTCAATTTATTGTTCTTTATGTGAGTTTTTCTGAGTGCAAAGTTTGGGAATTCTTTTCTTTGATTTTAGTTTGAGAAAAATAATGAGTTTAAAATATATATATATATATATATATATATATATATATATATATATATATATATATATATATATATATATATATATATATATATATATATATATATATATATATATATATATATATATATATATATATATATTAATTTTTCCATTTTTTAAATTTTTTTCGAAATCTTTTCTTAATTTCTGAGTTATTTTTTAGCTTATTATAATTTTAAAAAAAAGTTCTTTAATATACTCTTGATTTAAATCTTGTAAAGTTTAATTAAAATATCTGTTAACTTTCACAAATGAATTAAATTTTCTATTTGAACTGAAATGCAGTAAAGCGTTATAAATTAACTGCAATGATAGTGTTTAATGATATTTGATATTATTCGTATCAATTAACACTGAACATAATCATCACAATCAAACCATATATAGTTCTTTGCATGATAATTATCAAATAACAGCTTCAATGATAATTATCAAATAAATGCTTGAGGTCCATAAAATCTGTTTGATCAAAGACATTATTTTTATTTACTTGATTGTGAAATGTGAAATATTTGAACTCGCAAAACTTATGTCAGAAGAAGTGTCACGTAGTCACCATTTTCTTATGAAATACGAACTTAATTTTCCTAAATCATCGCCTGATTTGTAAGAAAATATCCTATGGGATTTAATAGTCTAAGCAAATACTGCGCCAGCTAGCGTAGAAAAATAAAATCATATTTGCAACCCAGTTCCATTCATTCAACATGCCCAAAAACCGCATGATAATGTAGATATAAGCATATAAACTATATAAAAAATATCATTAATTCAATTTCTTTGCTGATGTCTGACCTCTTTTTGTCAATTTAGTAGTTGTTTAATCATTTATCTTGTGAAGATAATTGAAGTTTTAAATCAAGAAAAATATTCCAATATATTTTCGCCTAACGACTTTTCGCTTAAGCATTCTTTATTTTATTTCAGGCAAAACCGAAGATACCCTTGAAGAAATCGCTGAACTTTTGCACCTTCCAACCGACCTCTTCTCTGTCAGGGATCCAGAAGACGATATACACGAGTTCACTGTATTCACAAAGCAGCGATTACGCGAAGGCTTTTGTTTAGGTCCTTATGGCGGACACGTGATAAAAAGCGAAAGTGATAATCTCAATGTGATAGAGGTGATGCATTTTCTTAAATTTAGTGACATTTACTTATTAATAATTGTCCTTAGTATTATATAATAACTGATATTAAAATATTAGAAGTAACAGTTATTTGTTAATAATTGTTATATGTACCATTGTTTCAATAATTAATTAATAACTGTGTTATTAGTAATAGTTATTAATAACTGTTATTAATATCAATTAATTACCATTAATATTTGTTGAGGGATTTTGATTTGAGAAATCGAGAATAAAAATTTCTTACCAAGAATTATCTTTCGAAATTCACAGAGAAATATTATATTGCGTAATATACTTCAAATGCACACATGCCATGGTTTTACGAACAATTTGTCATTATTCAAAACAATGAATTACCATGCTAAATAATCTTTTTTTTAAAAAAAATTAATATATTTGAAAACGCGCGAGAGAATAGGATAATATAAGACACAGAGTATAAACAAAATTTTATTTGCAGTTATAACGAATAGCGATTCAAATTGTGAATAAAATACCGTAGTATTTTTATAAGAAAGTAGTAAATGAATATAGTATGCAATAATTACGATACTGAAGTAATATACTGATTTTTTTTTTTGCTGAAATGATTTGTTTAAGTCAGTTGATTTATATTTGACGACATAGCATACATTTCTAAGAACTATTATTGAAATGTATAATCTATCAACATTTATTTTTATGTATGTGAAACTAATCATCTTTTGAAGAATTAGGAATATTTAAACTATCGATTTAAATACTTGCTCTTATTTTGTTTTAATAAAGAATTCATAATTCATAAATTTAACAAAAAAAAATTGTTTTCTACTATCAATTTTTTGATATCAGTCTTTTAACTTTCTGATTTTAGATTCACATCTTTAAATCATTTTAGAATTAGGAAAGTGTGAAAGCATACAATTGCATTACTTCAACATTAATCGACATTAAAATGTATTCCCAAGTTATATAAACTGGAATTATGCCTACAGAATTTGAGAATTTGTCGTAAGCTCAAGCTGTTGCTGATCATCATTTAACAAACAGAACCCAACAAGTGTGCTGGTCACCCAGTGGTCAGCAGACAGATATGTGGATTCACCAGGAGTGACCACGTAGTCAATATTATACCTGCAGTATATTCGGATAAGCGATATATGGGGGTGGAAGAGATGGATTGGAAACGAATCCCAGAGTCTAAACATCCGTCAGGATTATTGAGGATTGCGGGTGTTCTGGAGCTAGCTGTTAATCTCGGTAACAGCGCCGTCTCCTAAATAGAGTCGTTTATTCTAGACTCCAATGGTTAAACTATATGGCAATTAATGCTATGAAAGAATGTGGCTAATAATTCATGTGAAGAATTGTTGCCATTCTAAATGAAAAAATTAGTTAAGAATTCATTGATTTTAATTTTAATAGTTTCTTAATTATACTTAAACTTTATTACATTTTCAAAATGAATTTAAAATTAGATATCTTGAAATATTCAATATGGAATATAAATATTTTACTAAATTTAACGCTTTATGATTAGGAATATTGATTCATTATTCTAATACTAAATATTTCATTGCAAATACTCAGAATCCTTTTTTAGAGAGGAGGGGAGTGACTATCGAAATCGAAACTTAGAAAATGTTCGAATCCTTAACAACTGGAGAATTCTTTTGAATCTTTCTCATAATCATAATAAAGGTAAAAGAATCAAGGCAAAATATTTTATCAATATTAAAATTTTAAAGAGGAGTAGTTTTTACATGCTTCAAACACGATTAGAAAATATTCTACATCACATAAATTTTTCAAGTGATATAATTTTAAAACCTGAGTCTTAGAATTATCACCTTACTAAGAAATGTCTATCAAACAGCAAAAAAGTCTATTAAATTAATTTTATCTCTCTTCTGTATTTATATATTTTTTCTTTCATTAAAGTGCAATGATTTACAACTAAGCTTTCCTCAATTGTTTTAAAAAAGTGATAATTCTCTATCCACATCTTCTTAGAAATGCATGTACGATACATTTATTAAAACAATGCTGATGTAAAGTTTATAAACAAAAACTCAAATAATTCTACGTATTTAATTATATCAATAAAATTATGATATTAAAGCGAATTTAAAAAATCATTTAGATAAAAAGTATATAAGAATAAAATGAACTTTTATATCTAATTAATAATACTGAGCAATTAGTATAATTTAAAAACTAAAATATAAAGTTTTATTTTAGTTAAGCATTTTTTATTAAAATAGAATTTTATGTTTCAAATTGTATAAAATTAAAATATTATATATTTATATGGGAAATATATCATAATTATTAATAAGAAAGAAAAAACTTCCTATAGTTAAAAATAATACAACTTTTCATTAATTTTAGTATCACTTTACTAGAATTTGTTTAATATTAATAAATTGTATGAAACAAAAATTTCTCTGGAATTTATAATTTTTTTAACCAGTCTTAAAGAAAAGCATAATGATATCGAATAAAAATAAAAAAGCATAAAAACAAAAATTATTTTACAAATTAAGAAAAAAGTTTTTGAATTTTAATTTTCTAATGCATAATAAAACATTTTAAATTTTTGCAATCGTAATTCAAAATGTGTGAACACATTTTAATGAGAATATTCCTTTACAAAATACACAAAATCGATAATTAAATATCGATAATAAAATAAATATATTTATTTCATCATTATCAATATTTAAATATCGATAATAAAATAAATATTTAAATATTGATAATGATGAAATAGATATTTAAATATACACTGCTGGACAATAAGGACGGATAACACTATCATCCATAGCAACCACAAAATAAAAGAAAGCAAAATGAGGAAAATTAGAATAAGTGCGGGATATAGTAAGAAGAAGTAAGCGTATGTAAATTTTTTTCCCACGTCTGTTCATCACGTGACAGCGTTCATAAGAGCTTTAAAGGCTTTGATGCGTGTAGACAGTTGTTGTTTCAAGTCAAAGTTTTACAGGAAAGATTTAATACACGAACTTGAAATTTTTGTCCTGCCTTCCCGACATCATTTAGATGATTTTATGCATGGCCGAATTATTGGAAAGATCGAAGAAGGGCTAAAAATAACAGATGTTACCAGGAAGTTTGAAATCGCTCACAGCGTTGTTTCACGGCTGTGGAAGTTAACTACTGGCATGTGTAGTAGGTGGCACGGGGGAGGTCGTGTTAAAAGTACGACGCCTGCAGAAGACAGATATATCGTCCTATCAGTAAAAAGGAACAGGCGCACCACAGCTCCACAAATCAGTTTCTTGCAGCCTCAGGAAAGCAGATCTCCCGAAAAACTTTTGCCAGACGTTTGAGGGGAAGAGGACTATACGCCCGCAGAGAGAGACCTGTTGTGTGTGTCCCAGTGACCAGACTGCACCGTACTGCCCGTTTGCAATAGTGTTGTGAGCATCGCAAATAGACTCAACAGGACTGGGAATACGTACTATTCTCAGATGAGAATAGGTTCAGTCTGTCATCGGATTGTAGACGTCAACTGATCTGGTGCGAGAGTGGTACTGCTTATCGTCCAGAAAATATCCAGGAAAGGGACTGATGTTCGACAGGACTGTTCAGTCCAACTGCGATGCTCACGACACCATTGTAAACGATTAGTACGGTGCTGTCTGGTCAATGGAACATACACAACAGGTCTGTGGGCGTATTGTCCTCCTCCCCTCAAACGTCTTGAAACAGTTTTTCGGGAGATCTGCTTTCCTGAGGTGCCAAGTAACTGATTTGCCACCTGCTGAGCTGTAGTGCGCCTGTTCCTTTTTGCTGATAGGACGATATATCTGTCTTCTGCAGGCGTTGTACTTCTAACACGACCTCCCCCGTGCCGCCTTACTACACATTCCATTAGTTTTAAATAACTTCCACAGCCATGAAACAACGCTGTGAGCGATGTCGAACTCCCTGGCAGCATCTGTTATTTTTCGCCCTTCTTCGATCTTTCCAATAATTCGGCCACGCATAAAATCATCTAAGTGATGTCAGGAAGACATGCCAAAAATTTCAAGTTCGTCTATTAAATCTTACCTGTAAAACTTTGACTTGAAACAACAACTATCCACATGCATCAAAACCTTTAAAGCTCTTATGAACGCTATCACGTGACGAACAGACGTAGAAAAATTTGGCATACGCATACTTCTTCTTACTATATCCCGCACTTATTCTAATTTTCCACATTTTGCTTCCTTTCATTTTGTGGTTGCTATGGATGATAATGTTATCCGTCCTTAGCAATTGTCCAGCAGAAAAGAAAGAAATTCATTTTATTTAAAATGATAAAACTTCACTTAAAATTTGTAATCAATGAAATAATATACGTTAAAAATATTTCTGTCATAATTTGGAATACATCAATATATTTTAATGAAGATATTTATCTATCCCAGAGGAAATAAATAATTAAATAGATAATAAGGAAATATATAATTAAATAAATCATATAATTTTGGAAATAGTTGCTAATGTATTCCTGATTGTGGTACTGGAGCAAAATTAATTTTAATCCCAATAGATTCATGCTTGCAAATCAAAAAAAGAAAAATTATTCCAAAATTCGGTTTTGAAAGGTATTTCTGAAATTGATATCGTAATTGCCTCGAAACAAAGCACAGATTGCTTATGCGTATAATTTATCATTTATCTGGAGAAATAATTTCTCGAAAACAAAAGCTCGATAAAGAAATATTTGCTTGCAATTCCAAATAATATTTTGCTAAACTCTGTGTTATTATTCGTTGCCAAACTTCTGATGTTCGTTTATAACTTTAAAAAAGAAAACGAAAATGTCATTAAAACACTTTAAAAATCAAAAAGAGTAAAAAAAATTGAATTTAAATCTCTAGAAATAAAATCAAAAAAAAAATGGCATGAATTGTTTACATTTTCAAAATTCATTTTTAATAGGAAAACTTTAAACCGCAGATTTTGGTTCTAATAAATAATGCAATTCCAATATGAATTTGTCTCGTTTCTTTTTATTTAGAGTATTTTAATAAATGTTTTTTTTCCAATGGTCGGGATATATCGGGATGTATTATACCCGAGGAATCGGCCAGAAACAGCGACCTCTTTGCCGCCAAGCCGTTGCCCCGGATGCACCACAGGGGGTGGGCCACCATCGCATCCTCACACATGCCATAGGGACCCGTTTATAGGGTAGGCACTATTCATATCTCATTCACACAAAAGGAAAGGATAAAGACAGGATAGAGAGATAGAGAAAATACATCCATGACTGAATCGGTATTCGAACCCAGGAGCTCCCTATCTGTAGTCAGGCACGATGACCACTAGACAAGTTGGCTGGCTTTTAGTAAATGCAATTACTCACACATAGACACTTACATATACATATGAATAAAACTTATTAAATTTTAAATTATTCACCACACTTTCTTTGAATTAATTTAATCTTGCACCTGCCGACCAGTCAAAATGGTGGTTATGGTACATGGCTCTCACCGAGTGGGATCGGGTTCAAATCCCGATTTAGGCTTGGATGTAAAACTGGACAAGAAGTCAGGTTTTTTGCCTGTAGTGGATCCCCGTTTCAAAAGAAAGCAGTACGCCCTTTTTGTTTCTAGCTGGAATCATCGTCCTCGTCTATAAATGCTCTCCACTTTTACTTGTTGTTTGTCCTTTCTCATGTACACCAGATAGAAACATGAGACAATAACAAAAAAATTATACCTAACCAAAAACAGCATTAATATTATTTTGAAAAATTCATTGTTTCATCATAATTAGAAAAATTTAATGCTATTTGAGGAACTTCAACATAAAAATATTAATATAATACTCAAAAACTATATCACGTTTCCAATAATAGTAATTTATATGAAATAAAGCTGATGACCTAATTCGTTTTAGGAGACCAATTTTAAGATTTATATGTTTATTTTTTTCAATGTATTTTCAAAGTCTTCAAATGGGTTGATTTTTTTAAAAATCATCTTTTATGCTTAATTTATGTTTAATTGATTACTTTGAAAAATCATATTAATGTCAACTATTTGAATGATCCGCAATTTCAATAAGAAATAATCACTAACATTTAATTGAAATTAACAAACAATTTAAAGGAAATTTATTTTGCTGACATTTTTTTTTATTTCAATTTCCCTGTCTCATCAAACATTTCTATTTGATTATGAATCAAAAACATAACATAAAATGAGAAAACATTTAATTTTTCATCCTATGACAAATTAACAGCTTTTTTTTTTAATATCCTTATCTAGATATTTATCTTCCCAACGACTCTTCAACGACCCCAAATATTGTAATTCACGATTTTAAATGATCCAATTAATAGACGCTATTAAACATCAAAATCACTGAAAATGGGCAACATCACCCTCTTAACTGAAAAATCATCATTTTATCGGCAATCAACCAATCTGACGAATATCATTTTAGCAAAGGAAGGAAGCGTCGATTAAAAAAAAAAAAAAACTTATATTTAAAATGAACTCTGTTAAAACGATAGAGGGGTGTTGACTCATCGACGACAAATTTCGTGCTTGAGCGAATTGTAAAAAAAGCTGAAAAAAGAAATCTCTTCCAATAGTTCGTAAAATGCTAATCGAACAAAAAGAAAGAGAAATAGTGCAGCTAGAGTGACCTAGATGGCTTGTAAGTTTAATTTATTATATCATGCTGAAAATCATTTTCGTGTTAAGAGCACAGAGGGGGAAAGGGTTAGGAAATGTACCTGATGAATTTTTTATTTTTACTTTAGGAGGAAGGGTATAACATCCCATCTCTGTGTTCGTTATCTTCTTGTAATAACTGCTCGGTTAGAAAATCAGTTTTATCGCCACCTCTTTTGCCCTAGGAGCCATTCCATCGCAAGCTGCGAAAATTTTTACCCCAGTCTTATTTATGCCCTTTTATTCGACGAATATTTGCAAACGATTACTCCTCAACTCAAATTGATAAGAGTCGAAAAATAATTTCGGAAAAATGTTCGAAAAAAAAAATTTTTTTTATTAAATTGCTCCCAACAACGTTTATATATTATCATCGAAATATATTTTTTTAGTTACCTTTTGACTTTGTCATAGCTACCAGTTTTATTTTAATTTTAATTTTTTTTTTTTCTTCTCGGAAATATTTTTCGTCTGATTCGCGGTGACGATAAGATAACTTGTCATTAACTCAGCACTCCCGTGAGAGTCGAGAATGGGCACTTCGAATTATTTTTTTTCAATTTGAAGTGAAGTGAAAAAAATTATCGATGGAAATAGTACGCGGCATTAAATCCTCTCATCCAAAAAAAAAATGTAAAGTGCAAGTGGAAATAAATTGACGAAGCATCAGATAAAATTTTTAAATTTCTAACACTTTTTTTAATAAAGAAGACGAAAATTATAACAGAATCTTTACAAAATGTTATCGATGGCATAATGCTTTTTTTTGTTTTGTTTTGGGGATATCGTAGATTTGTTTTGAAAAGCATAATAAATGATCACTTAGACTGGTGTAGATCACTTTGATGCAATTTTTCTTTCTTCTTTGAACAGAAATTTAAAGTTTCTCACATTGCATTGTGTTATGTAATTTATGTTACTTAGTTTTGCTTTTTAATGTTTACTGAGGATGTGAACATCATAAATATATATTATGTTTTATATATTTGTATATTTAATGAAATTCGAATAAATCCAGGTAATTAAAAGTGATTCGTTAATTAAAGGAAGTTTTTAGTATTCAATGAGGAGTAAGATTTTAAGTTTATATTAATGTCACCCGAACTATTCCATTTATTTCGTATTCTATTCGTCTACTTACTTCCTAGATCAAATTTGTTTTGAAGTTTTCTAAGAAGAGACACAGTTACGAGTATAATTAAATATGACTGCTTAATAATATTGGTAATACTATAACAAATAAATATAGGGTATTTCACAGAAATAAAAATAATAAAATGTTAAGAAGTATTTAATTTAAATCTAATTCATCACATTGATTGAACTGCATAAAAATGTCTATAATATATTATAAGTAAATTCCCGAATATCCGCCACCGGTTTATCTGTAATGTATAAATGAAAAAGGGAAAAAATGTATTTCATTGACTCCGGGAGATTTTGAATTGTTTTTTGAAGAAGTAAAACTACAAATAATTTGTTGGATGTAAGTAATTTATTATTCCTCAAAAATAACAATCGTGTTTAAGATTTATATTGTATATATAAATTTTTCAAATCAGAATTTGTATTGATTTGATCCCTTTTTCTATAACTTTGAGGATTATCTGCGAAATCGGATTATCCCCTACAATAAAGCCATTTTATCCGCAGATAATCTGGAGTTTATTTATTAAAAATCAGTTTAGATTTGATGACCAAGTTTAATCATGGATTAATCATAATTATTTAAATTTATGATCAGTGATTTGTTAACAACCTTAGTTGTTACTGTGGCAATCGAAGAATCATACAGTTAATGATTTAATTAAGGATTACTCTGTGGTTATATGATGAATAAAACTGTTGGCACAGTGTTCATATATATTCTAACTTTTAATCACTATAAATGTATTTTTTCTTTAATATATCAGCCGAGGAAAATCTACTTATGTTTATGTCTAAAGAGAAATCCCCCCCACTATACTCTAGTTTCAGAGAAAAATGAATACAATTCATGTAATCATTAATTGTTCATTTTGTTTTACGATTTTAAAATGCACAAAATGCTGTCGTTAACCAGAGCTTATTGAAAATTAATCCTATTTAGATTAAAAAATTAAATTTAATCAAGGAAAGAAATTTAAAAATTATTAATTATATAATAAATTATATAACAGTGCTTGGGAGTTCATTTAGTATCAAGTATAATTGGAGACAATTGTCGACAAGGTCGAAAGGAACGAAATATAGTCAAGATTCAGCCAAATTTAATCTCAGATACCGAGTATAGGAAAGTGAGGTATTAATCCTTATGCCGAGTGAACGGCTGAATTTAACATTTGGGAGAAAATTTTATTTAGGTTTAGACATTAGTATCTACTCGATGATTTTGGCTATTTTTCATTCTTTCATTTGAGTCACGATAAGTTGGCGGTTAAATTGTCCTACCCAAGTATGAAAGATTATGGTTTTGAATACCAGATGCAGCTACGTCTTTGCTGATGTGGTCTGAAAGGATGGGTGTCATCTTAAAAACCGATTGCATCATTTGACAACTGTTCAGGGAGACGAAGTATGGATGTGCTTAGTGTCATCTGTTTGTAGAAAGAGGCAGTAGAAAACGCGTTTTAATAATTTACCTATTCTTTTAATAAAACAGAAAAGTGGTTATTATTAATTTTAATCATTCAAATGTATATCTAATCTAATTTTAAGCTGTTTTTAATCTGAAAAAAAATGTAAGATATTTATGTTTGAATGGATGTTATGCGTTGTTTTTTAGACGATATGCTAAATAGTTTTTTTTTTTTCATTTGATAGACCAAAGACGAGAAAGGTGAGAGCATTCGATTCGCTGTGACAGATGAAGCAGGAGGATGGCTCAAGCTCCTCAAACCAGCTACCTCAGGGGAGTTCCCCAACACCACCTTACTACACAACGGTGAGTACTCAACTCAACAATTTTCTGATCACCTAACTTAATCACTCAGTTGTTGAGTGCTTTTAGCTCTTTAGAGTCATTGACTTATTACTTAAGAGTAGAACTGCTAAATCTGTCAAAACTCATACTGCAACACTGCTAAATCTGTCAAAAGATACTTTTGCAGTTTAATGTATTTTTGACATTTTAATAAAATTTCGAAATCGACATCGTGATATGATTACGACATTCCAGTTTATGAAAGTTGTGATCTCAATCAAACCTTCTTAAACATGATAGTAATTCTTGTACCAAATTATATAGATTTGCTATTGCTGGGATAAAGTGATAATAATTAAGTACTTTTAGCTTTTTAATTGATTTAAGAATTCGATTAATATGAATATCATTGTTAAAACCACTGATCTTAACTTACCCGTTTAAAAGTAATTGACTGTATCCTCCTTTTTATCAATCAGTGACAGCAAAATTAATTACGTACAACATCAGGTAACAATTTAGAAGTATACAACTCAGAAGGTGGGAATATTGGTACAAATTTAATATAATCATTGGCCCATAATTCCAAAAGCCAAGGTCAAATCATTCACAGAGCTTAAATTTTCCTGATAACTAGATATTAGCTGAAGGATGCTTTAATGTAGATTATGATTTGATTTAAATTTCTAAAAAATACACGCTTATTTATATCTGAGTTTAAACAACATGATAGTCAAATATGCATTGAAAAGTTGTGATGCATATCCAAACCCTTTTTTAATATCAAAGTCAGGACTAATATTATCGATATTATAATTCTTTTGTCCTACCTAGAGATCTTCTAATACCTCTAGGCAGGACAAAAGAATTAAATAAATCTAGAGATCTATTTAACTTCTGACTACTTACAACATGGTTTTAGAAATTAAAAATTGAATAAGCACCCTTTAAATAATTTTGGAAATTAATTTTTGCTTTTCAAAAACACTCAGTTTACTGCGGAACAATATCGAATTAGGACTACTCCCAATGATAAACTCAAAGCCGGAAAAGTGATGCCACCGCTCTTGAAAATCAGGCTGCATCTCTCTCATATACATTCACCCGATCTCGACGACGAACCACAAAATTGGCGATTCTAAATCGGACAGAATGTCTCTTTTCCTGTTGTCTTTGTCTATTGGCTTCCGTTGTTGGCGGTCCATTAGCAAGCCCAGAGGCGATGCGTTGAATTCAGAATCTAACAAACGGCAGGTGAACCACTACATACAGAAGCGGGCTAATTCATCATCATTACTAGTGTTGCAATAAATCACTGAATTCAACTTCCTCTTTTCATCATCATCGGGATTTCTCTTCATCGCCATCCCGGTATTCTGGAGAGTAATTACGCCAAAGAGGGTGGTGCAGTATCGCGGTTCTGGATCAGGGAGAGCTTCCAGCTCCAAGGAAAAGCCGGCCTCTTTTCTGGCTTTTATATCACGCCTGAAGCGGTTTATTAGTAATATTCTTAGGCGATGGAAATTTGACGGGTGCAATTTCCTATGGCACTCTTCGTTTTGAAAAGTTTCGTTTCTCAGATTTTAAACTTGACGAGTGGAAAATTTTGATTAGAGTTGCTTTTCCTGTGCTCGATTTCGTTTTGTATGCCCACCCGACGTTAATTATTAATTTCCTTCGTCGCCAGGATAATTTATGCTTCAGATTAAATGGGAAAGGGCAAATTCCGATAAAGAGCGTTTTCTTTTAAGGGTGAAGTTGAAGTTGAATTTGAGTTTTCAAAGTTACCACTTATATTAATCTTTCCCTTGTAATTGCCAAGCGCTTTTGTGTTTTATTCGTAGCATTTCTGTTTTGGTGTATTTCATAACTTATATTAATGTAACCAGAACTAAAATATCTCATATGAGCCCATAACTATTACTATGTTTATACAAGAGTTAAAGTTGATATATAGAATGACAGTTTATATGTAAATAATATTATATATTATAACAAATGTAAAAGATTGGTTTTGATTTTTATGTCAAAACTAGAAATATCGCTAAGATTAAATGGCCGGCCGCTTTTCTGGCTTAACTGGCTCACGTAACCAACATTTTTCTAAGCTTACGTAACCAACTGAGTCATTGTGACGTTCTATAAAGTCATATCAGGTTATATTAGTCAAACTCTCTGTATTCCAATATCACTATTGACGTGTAAAGGTGATAGAGGAATGACGACCTCTATCACCTTTAGTAATTCTTAAGCACATCACACTTAAGTATGATGTGCTTAAGAATTACTGTTCGTCACTTGCTAGAGCTTCTGTATTAATTGTTGCACCAATATCTTTCCCTGTACCTAGTCCTAAGTTGTTCTTCACTTTTTAGGAACAGCTGAATGTGATTTTTTATAATTTATAAGCAAGAACATCCAGAAAATTACCAATACTTGGTCCGCCAACCCAAGAGGTATCATTTTATATGGATAGGACATTGCGAGCTATACATATGTAACGTGCCTCAGCCACCATTGGCAAATACAACTGGTCTTAGAGAAGGTCAGAATTCACTACCTTCCAATAACGAAAACTTATGCCGGAACCGACCAGGTCAGCACGGCGTTGTATTAGCTGAAAATAAAATTCTTGTTTGTTTAATCTCTTAGTATAGTATTAAAATGAAATATATTTATTTATTTATTGAAATGTTCCCATAAATTATTTCCTCGTGTATACAAATTTAATCCCATCATGCAATAACTAGCTTTCTGTTGACATTTAACTTAGAATATAAATTTTATCACTGTGATAAAAGAATACGAACTTAAATGGTTTTACGAAAATTTAACTGATTTTCTTATATCTCTTTTATTTGACAAATGTGTTTTTCTTGCTTATGAACTTATAATTAAAATGTACATTAAAATAATTTTATTTACAAATATATTCAAAAAAGGAGCCTTGTCTGGATTTGAATTTTCATTTATTGCGTGGAAAATTATACGGTTTGTAGTGAAGTCAGTATATCGAAATAAATAGACATACTCTCAATTATTTAAGAATTACCAAAGGGTAGAATATTTACATTTCACTATTAAAGAATATTTCCTTATTGATAGTTAAGAAATTTTGGAAAACGTGAAATAATATGCAATATTTCTTGCAATATTTTCGATAAATTTAGTATTATTTCAAATACAACCAAACATAGGAATTGAGAATTTGAGAAAAAAAATTGTGTCACCTAGAGATTTATTTTATATTATTAAATAATTATCTACGAGAGAAAATCTTACACAAATGTACTCGTTTAATTTAAATAATGGGCAAAAAATAGCTATTGTTGTTTTTGTTACTTACGATACTTAGACAAACCAAACTCGTTAAGGTTATGGCTATAATAATTTATGTCAGTAGAGTGCGTCTTTCGTTTAACCAGAGCACCATGAAAGTGAAAGTACGAATTTTCTCTTAACTCCTCCGATAGATGGCACCACCAGAGAATTCACTCTTTTAATTTTGACATTGATCTGAAGGGAAGGGAATTTTCTCCAGGAATTTACACCTATGACCATTACTCTGCTTAGTAACCGACCACAGGACTTATGATTCCACATATTTAACGAGCACGTATATCGCATGAACTCGGTGGGTCTTTGGCGATGTTGACCGTTGATGTTGAATCGGACCCCACATTTCCGAACGGAAGATCGATGCCCTAATCACTAAGCCACCAAGGTCCAGAAAATAGTATATTACATCAACTAATTTTATTTCATTGCAGAAAATAAATAGCTGTAGATTACATTAAAGTGAAAGATATACTGTTTTAACATCATTAATCATCATGTAAAACTCACTGCTAATTGTACACCATCATTTCTAATATAAAATGTTAAAAAAAAATTTGGAAAAAACACGGAAGTCCAGTTTTCATAAAAAAAAAATGACGCCTCTGCATAAGCACAGCACTTGAAAAGTAAAAAATGTCATTATCATGACATTTTTATTTTAAAATTGCACAAAAGCGCAGATCTAATTTAAATTCCGTGTGTGTTAATAGTGTTGCTGAGCAACTCACGGTGCCTAAATTTTGATTCATGTTATGTGAAATGATGTATATGCCATATCAATTACAAAAACACATAAGATAAAAGCAACTCAAAAATAAATTACAGTTGAGAAATATTAAAAATGTAATTAAATATGTGAAGATGTAGTTAAAAATGTAGTTAAATATGTATTGATGTTTTTACTCTTCAAAAATCCGTATACCTAATATTCATCATATTTTATATATAAAACCGGGAAAATAATGGATTAAATAAATTAAAAGAATGCAAATTTTACTTTTTCTAACAAAAAGGAACACTAAACTGTACAACATATGAAGCACTCAAAATTAATTTGTTATCTGAATTATAAAATGTATAATAAATCCTAATGTAAATTAGAATTGATGTATAGATCAAGTGTACCTACTCGTCATTTATATTTTGTTACTACTTATTACAAAGTGGGGATATAACTTCATGATCTTGGAACATCAATATTTTTGATGATGTTTCCACAAGCTTCTTGTAAGCGCTCCATCTCTATAAACACCTCATTCTCCTAAAATATAAAGACTTACACGCTGTGGCGTGTCTTCCGAATTGTATGGTATTATTAAAATGATGACAATTTTTATTTTGGAAGAAGATAATTTAAAAAGTTACCTTAATAATCTTAAAAACATTAAGTTTTATCAAAATAAAGTTAATGGCTATATTTGTATATACGTTGAATTTGCAGCAAAAAGAAAAAAAAATGAAACAACTTGCTAAAATCAAATTTAAATCACTTACTTATCCATACTATGTTCCCAATATAGCACCGATAAAAAGTTTTGTTTTTAGACTTTTAAAAAGTATCTTTAAAGTCCCCCCCCTTTTTTTTTTTTTTTTATTTTAAATCTGGAACCTTGGTTAATATTTTGAATTCCTAAACAATATAAGGACCAACGTCTTCTGAACTGTTCTCCACAAGAAGAACTGTAGAACAATGGAACAAAATCCCGCTACATCTCACAAATAATCTTACAAAAAATATACTATTGTCTTTAAAATGAAAATGCAATATGATAGTCCAAAAGAAAAGATATTAAACAAAACATATTAGATAATAATAATAATGATGCAATTTTGACAAATTTTTAAAATATATTTCATAATCTGTAAATATTCTTAATAATATATTTTTGCTTTATTTAACATGTTATGAGGGATTTGGAAATTTCAGTAATCGTTATGTCTGAAATATCAAAAACTTTTTGAGCAATAATTATAATTTAAATAAAAAGAAATTAAAATGAACTGTATCATTAGATTTTCGGTAACGTGAAATGTAGAATCATATAAATAACTAAACATGATATAAAATTTTCTGCTAAACTAATTTTTAAGAATATGCGAAGTATGATGTCTCCTCAATCGATTGCTATTTTAAAGATTAGCGCGAGAATTATATCAGAATCTTTTAAATGAACTACACTACTCAGAATAGAATATTTTATATTATATTTTAAGGATTGGCAAGCATACGGAATAAATAAAAGAAAATGAAATCACAATTAGAACCACACACTGCAATAAAATTATATGTTAGAGTTTTTATATAATTTTTAATCATAGTTCATGAAATTTTTTTATATTATGTTGCATATTAAATTCACAAATTTTTCATTTTTCTACCTAATACCAAGTATGTGAATAATTAAATAAATTAGTAATTTTTGAACTGCTTAAAATGCTGATTTTATTAAAAATTCCATTATTTTTCTTGAACTCTTAAGCTTTTTAAAAAAGAATAAAAGCATATCCAAAGTGCACCTGCATGGTGCCTAACACATAATTTTAAGATTTGTGTGTTGTAAAATAGATTATTTAACCATCTTTTTTTTCTTTCATATCTTAAACTACTAACTGAGTTTCTAAGCACAATTTTTTTTTCAGAAACCAATATTTGGTGTACCATTTCATCAGATATACAAGCCGACACCGAAATCCTGGTGAATCACTGCTGGACAGATACTGACTTACCACAGAGTATCGAACCGGTTTCAAATGACTTTCAAACACGCACACATTCCAAGCATTTACTGCACAGGAACAAAGGAAACCGTGCAAAGAGACGGAACAGTACAGATAGTGAAAAAGTGCACTCCAAGGGGGACGGTTACAGTGAATACGATGAAGATGAACGTAGAAATCAATTGACCTCTGAACAAATCAGAAGCTCACGATATCGAGTCGAAAGCATTGTTCGTTCAAAGGTTATTTAACAGTTTACAGATTAACTTATAAAATGTATAGTTCATATTTTGTTTTAAGGAAATATTGGTAGTTAAGTATTTAATGAATCCTATTAAATAAGAACCTAAATGTAAAAAAATAATAAAAAAAATTACCTAATCAAGTTAACTGCAAATATTAATCTATTCAAACTTTAAAATAATATAATAACTAATACACATTCGTTCAATTTGTGTTTCTATTATATACATTTCAATAATGAGCTTCATATCAGTAAATGTATTTGGAGATTTAATGTAAATTTTATTTTATTATTAGAACTATCCTGTTCAAGAACTGTATTGTGGCAGAATTTTAAAATTATTATTTTATTATACTATTTCAAAAGAAAAAAAACATAAACTAAAGAGTATACATTTTACTTTTCTAAAGTCTCAAAGTTGTGTTATTCTGTACATTTTTTTCATTTAATTTTATTATCAAATTTCATTTAAAATTTTCGAAATGCACTATAAGAAATTTCATATTATTTTTTTATTTTTCATTTTTTTATCATCCATAATATAATATTGCAAATTTCTCCTGAGTATATAAATATTTTATTTAAAATCAAAATTTTTGACATAAATTACTTTCAATCCTTTGTTTTGAATGTTTTCCTACAGCTAGAAATACTATATCTTACTAAATTCCTATAAAGTCGCTCGATTGCACACATATTTACTCAATTTCATCATAATAGAAATCTATTTATTTTTGTCTACAAAATTTTCCATAAAATTCTAAAGTACTTATTTTAGCCTTTATATTTATTATTCGAATTTATATTTGTTTGAATTTATGTGTACTTCTTGTATTTAAATATTAAAAAAGAATTTTCTCCCTAATTATCCAATAATTTCTGCTTATTTTTAAGTTCTTGCTACAGCTAGTAGCGACATTAGTTTCTAGATGGCAGCACCAAAACTACAAAAACCAACATAAAATGAATTTATCTTACATAACAATAAAGAATGTTATTCATTATATAACATTACGATTTTACATTGCAATTCCCTCCATAATAAAAATTTAGTTTGTATTGTTTAGGCTGCAATTATTATAAGATTTTATACAATATATAATTATCGCGATATTACGTTTTGCATTCCAAGATTGATAAATTCCATCTGATGTTAAAATACCAAGTTCTTCCATTGCGTTTAAGATTTTTCAAACACTTGAGCATAGTTTATGAAATTAAGTCATCCAGAAATCGTTTCAGTATGTATATGTAAGGTTATTATACCATAAATTTGTAAACATATGGTCATTACATTTTGTTTGCTTAATAAATGTATAACAAAGAACAGATGCATTTCCGTAGAGAATATTTATTATTTATATTTATTTATGAATTAAAATCTATTTATGTATCTTTTTTGTAACAAGTTTCTATCATGGTTTCAGAAAAAAACGTATATTTGGAACTAAATTAAAAACTGCGCTCCAAATACTTTATATAGATTTATTTAATTAATTTAATTATAATAAAAAATACAATTTTATAATTAATCTTGAATTTGATTTCATAAAAGAAAGTACAATAATTTAATCCACACGTTTGTTAACCATAAAATTCAACTTAATTAAATTTTTTAAAATATTTATATTTACAGCTGTAATTCATAGTGCTGCCATCTATTGCATATTATGTAAAGTAAAACTCAATTTGAGTTTTATTTTCTGCATACTGTATTAACAAAAACATAATAAAACACTGTAGATGATTGATTCTTTTAAAAATAAAGACTTTTTCAAACGTAAATATAATTATGGATTTCTTTTGTTTAATAAATGATAAAAGCTAGTGTACCCTCTAATAATATTTTCTATTTAACTTGAAAAATCAAAATCATTTTGTTGCTCTACAAAATATAAATGATGTACATGTTCGAATTTTGGTTAAAGAAAACATTAATATATTATCTTATTCTTTTAATTTTATGCTTAAGATGTTTGAAAATATGCTTCAAATTATGTTCGGTATGACATTTATTTTAAAGGAACATGCTCCATAAAAATCATTCGAATTAATTTTTACGCATCCCTTAAATTGCAGGAAACGATATATAATGGTAATTCAACCAATGATCCTGAAATTAAATATGAACCATCAAGTCCAGGGTCACCCAACTGTTCAGCGGCGTCTCCCGTCATGACTGTACTCCCAAAGCACGAAACTGGACAAACAGATGAACAAACGGACAATTCTCTTTGTGTACCTTACCTTAACGGATGTAGTTATCCTCTTGCTTTTCCATGCAACAGTATCTCCGAAACAGGTATGACGTTCATTTATTTATATGCTATCTTCTTAAATAATTTGAAAAAGTATTTTAAAACAATATATATTGATTCATAAGTGAAGTATATATATGCAAAGCAATATATAATATTGTTATCGATTTTCATAAGTGAATTTGTAATAACACATAAAAATCTAAAATTAAATGAATTAAATTACAATCACAAGTAAAGGAATACAGAAACCTTTAGAGATACAGGTAGATAGTATCAGCCAACAAATTTAAATAGGATTTACATAGGTATAATGTAAGCATATATATATATATATGCTTATATATATATATATATATATATATATATATATATATATATATATATATATATATATGTCAAGAATTTTCGAGCGTGTTTTCAATCATATACAAAGGCAAATTGGCCGAGAATTCATGACATAAATTGCACGTTTTGATGATTTCAATTTTTCACTATGCCCAATGGTGAAAAATTGATATAATCAAAATCAAAGCCTACATTTTATATTGCTTTGAAATAAAGACATCACATTGTAGATGAGTAGAAATGAATGCACCCCAATGAAAAATAAGTTAATTATAATTAATGAATATGGACAAAAATTAATTATTTGATATTTTCTATCGATTATATATATATATATATATATATATATATAAAAGTATATGTAACAATTTACAAATTAAGTGTTTTACTCTTATCAAACATACAGTTCGTTTTAATAGTCATATATTCTCAAGATTTCTATTTCCACTTATGTTCATGAACTCTATTAATCCTATCACTGAAAATCAAAACTAAAATTAAAAGGTAATAATATAGATAAAGTTTTATTCCTTGAAAACGAATGCATCACGTAAGTTGAATGCATCTGAATAAAAATTAATGAAAGTCGCTGAAGATAGTAAGTTGTTTTTACCTCCATTGGCTTTTTTAAATTTCTCACGTTGTTAATAGGTGAAGCAATATGTTAACCACTTTTTTATAAATTAGAACAGCTAAATTATTAAATTAAGCTGTAAGTGATTTTACAAGCCGTATGTGTACACATATACATATATAGGATGTATATTATCCATTTATATGTATATTTGTATACTATTTTTCAGAAGGCACTTTTAAATGCGAAAATTGCGAGATCTCCTTCAACAGTCGGAGAGTTCTGGAAGCTCATCAGTCACTGTATTGCCAAGGGAAAGCCTTCACTACTAATCCCGGTTCGGATACGGATACAGAAGACAATACCAAAACTGGTAATTTTTTCTCTGTTTGTAAATAAGACAGGACTCAACAATTCTCAAAATATGAAAAGGTTCATGAGATATTTGTGTTTTTAAAATTTGTCGATACATTACCAAGTTGTAGGCAATGTTAACAGTTGAAACCGTTATTTTTCACATAAATTTCAAACTATTTTCCCTATTAAAATTTTGCCACAGAACATGAAAAAGAGTGTAACTTTTTCTATCCATACAACATTGGTAACAGTCTAGCAAATCCAAACTTATAAGACATTTGAAAAACGGCCGCATCTTTGCTTCAAAAACTTTTTATAGATAGTTATCCATATTTACGTGCTGAATTTGAAGAAAGCCAGAAAATTACCACCAATAAATATCTAAAACAACAAATATTCAAATTCATCTTTTTAACATTGTATTGTAGCAAATATCCAACATTGTTTGATTTGCGCGTGCAACAGTATAAACCTTATACAATAGTAGCAGATATAGAGCCTAATTTAGGGTGTTTTTTTATTTTGCTAATTTGGTCACAATGTAAAATTTCCTTTCTTATATTAAGTTATGTAAAATATTCATTTAGGCATAAAAATGAAAGTTCAAATTTGAAAAATTACTTTTCGTTAAAATACTTCTTTAATAACATTAGCATTTCTAAGAGGGGAAAAAATTTTATTCTATTAAAATAACTTCATAGAGAGAATTCCTCACTAATTATAGTGTCTTAATATTACTATATTTGTATGCTATAAAATACAAAATACTATAAACTGAGAACACATTTTTTAAATAATATAATGTATTTTTACATACAATTACCTAATCTTTTTAGTTTTAATTTTTGTTAAAGCATTTAGAATTCATAAATATATATATATATATATATATATATATATATATATATATATATATATAAGTTATAATTATTAAATTTAAAAAAAAAAAAAAGGAAACTGAATATTTGCAAAATGTAAAACCTACAGGTTTTGTATTCATTATGAGTTATTTTCTTTATTTTTGCGGCATGCAATAAATTTTGTAAGAATTTTGTATTTGATGCCTGACATTCTTCACATTTGAAATAATTAAAATGATACTTCTTTAATTTTATTACCTTGATCATTATTTATTAAAAAAATCTGAAGTAATCAATCTTTGAAAAACTCATATCAACAATGACATACTGTAATAAGTGCTAAGTTGCAAAAATCGTCGATTTTTCAAAAATTCCAGAAAATGATACCAAATTTATTCCTAGTAACCGGTTTTGGGTGCAATTTCCCCTCAGCTAACGAGAGTAGTAGGGAAAAATTAAGGGATAAAGACTATACAGTAGAGATTTTCCGAAGGTAGACTAGTGAATTCCTTAAACAAACAAGAGTTCTCTTATCACACCCATTAGTTCTTCATTGCTGTCCAATGACTGACGTGGGAACTAAAAAAATGTGAAGGTCCACCAGAATATTTCCGGTGTCCAACTTTCTTTCCACTACACTTTAAATTCTCCGCGATCTTGTATAAATATTTACTAAGAAGAGTCCTCAACCACTTCCGGTTTTAAAACTTTTCTGTCTAACCTCATGGATGCAGAACAAAATGGAAGTTGATTGATGAAGGGAAGAAGTAAATAATTTGTTTGTGAATCAGTCGGCAAAATGTGCTTCAAACGTGTTGGATCCTGTCAGTTTAAGTACGTTTCAGTCACCTACTGTAGTCTGATGATTTTGATTACAGTTTGCTACAAAATAATTTCGGTAAGGATGAGCGTACACTTAGTTCGATTATTAAAGATGACCAAGAAAATTTCTAGAGGTAAGTCCGTTATTACATCCGAAATTTGCGGTGAGGCTTTTGAGCAGACGCCATGTGCAGCATTCTGGGATTACTTCTCACGCGTTGTTAAGTACAAAGTTAAACTAATTCCTCAGCACTCATTTCGACAAAGATTCAACACCTGTTCGTATCGTAGTGTAGCTGGGATTGAACTTGCGACCTTCTTTTCGTAAAACCGTGTTCTATTATTAAATAAATGAGACCCCATGTGTTAAACTGTACTTTTTGAAATTAAAGTGAAACTATAAAATTATTAATAAAAATTTTGGTGAAATGTTCAATCATGGTAATTATGTTTCTGAACCAATTGCCGGAAATAATATTAGGGTTATAATCATGTTTTGGCTATTATTTACAACTACATAAAATATTTCTGTAAAGATTTGTTTATTTTCATATTTATATTTATTGGGAATTTATGAGGATTTATATTGACTGAAGAAAATAAGACTTTCTTTTTGAAAGACAGGGCTCAATATTTTGATGAATACAAACCAAAATATTTACAAAGATTATAGTTACAAAATATTTATAATGAGTGCATGTGTATGAATTTTATTGATTTTTTAACACAAAAATTTAAATTAAATGCTTCGATCAAAATTTTTTTTCAAGATTTTTATTTTTTGTTTTGTATATTTAAGAATTTCATTTGGTGATTTAAACACTTGCAAACATATACTAATAACTGTTTAAAAAAAAAAAAAAAAAAGTAAAGATTTTTTAAGAAAGTAGATTTTTACATATGGTTATAAACTGTTTTTATAAAAATGCATAGTTTCTCTTCTTCGTTGCTCATTGAAGCATTTCTTTGTTTCTTTATTTACTAATTTTTGTATCAAATTTCTTAATACGTTGTCTATTCTATCATAAATGTATTTTTTTCTTTGTACATTAATTTATTTTTGTGCACATTGAGTAGATTTAAGGTTTCTTGATATCTTAAAATTTTTCAAATTAAATTTTGATGAAGACGTGAGGAATCATTTTTATTTCAGTAGATATTCTAAATGAAGATTATCAAAAGTGAAATAAATACGATATATCAATCTATCAATGGATAATGGACATATTAAATTGTAATATTCAATTTTAAACTAAATATTATTTACTGTTTAGATCTTTTATGCTCCTTTAATCCGTAAATGTTATGCAAGCTTAACTGAAATTTCTACATGTCCCCCTTCAGAAAAATCAAGCAAAACATTAATCACTTTCTCCTTAGATTAATTATCTGTAGTTACAAAATTAAACTTAAGAGGTAAAAATTATATATTTTGTGCTGCCATCTATCGTGAAAATTATTAAGTATTTGTCTTGATTAAATTCATTGTTTGATTATAATGTATAATAAAATTCAGTGCTTCAGCTATTAAGTGGATTTTTAAAAATATTTTATACATAAACATTAATTTTTCATAGGTATTATTTTATTTTCACACTTACTATATTGTAAAGTAAAATATATACCACCAGATGAAAATTTTATTACTCCATAATATTTAATGTATTGGAACAATAAAAATGGCAAATTCAAAGCCTTTAACTGAATCCTAAATATTTTAAATTTTTACCAAGTCCAAAAAGTTTCTAAAAATACAAAGGATTTAAAGATTTAACTAAATTTTAAAGTATAGAAACTATATATTTATTATTGGAAACAATTTTAGGACAATTTATTTTTTCAGCTCTTTTATTTATTTATTTATTTTTTTCACTTACAATGAATAAAGCATTAAACTATCTAATACACTGATATAGAACAATTTTTGTTAGTGGTATGACCTGTTTATTTGATTTCCCTGTACTTAAAATTTTATCTTTTCATTTTTATTTTAATTAGATATTTTTTATCCCTTAAGAAGAGCATGAATACACATTCATTCTTGAATATAGTAGTTATACATGTAATAAATTTAAGTTTTAAACAGAATATTTTCAAGCTGTTGTTTTTGTTTTATTGTCTTGTTCTTTCTTAATTGATTGGATTACACATTTATTTAGGAGAGAAGTAAATGATAATTTATTGAAAAACAGTGTGAAAAAAACTATGTGTTAGAAGGAAATAAGATAATGTAAAAAGTTTTTTTTCCTGAATTGATTTTTTTAATATAACAAAAAAAATTTAATTTTGTATTCGTATTAATATTGTCTCTTAGGATACTCCACTCTTTTAATTTTTTGTGAAATCTTGTTTTTCACCGTTAAATATTTAAAAATATACATAAGAATTTTTAGCATTTTTTTCAATTGCATGTTTTTTATTCTCTTTGGAATGGAAATTTATTTTCGTCAGCAAATTAAACATTAAATGCTATATAAATTTTTAAATATAATTTGTGAAAAATTATTTTAAAGAACTGGTCGACCAAATAAAGCTAAGAATTATGTACTAGGAATTGTAATTGCAAAATTGAAACTGAATATATAAAAATATTTGTGGTAAAGCATATTATTCTGGTGTGTGTGTGTGTGTGTGTGTGTGTGTGTTGTAAGACGACGTCATAGTGAATTTATATCACATGAGAGCTAGATATAAGTCACGTGTGTGTTTAATATTTTTATGTTATTAGTATGCACTTTTCATTTACAATGTATTTAGTATTGTTATTGTATATATTTTTTATTTCTTTACCATGACTCCTTCATAATTTTATTCATTACATAATTCGTATTTTATTACTTGCATTCGCACAATATCTATAATAATGGCTTAGATAGAGTAATAATAATGGTCTAAAAAAAGCATTGCAATCTGTATCCACTACATTTCTTCTTGGCACTCAAACTCAAAATATATATGATAAATATTCAGAATATATGATAATTTGAAATATCTCGGAATATATCAATGACAAATTTTTCAAATATTTAATGATATTTCTCATATATTATTATTATTAAATTTTTCCTCTGTAAAAATGATCACATATCTGCCTATACAGAAGTAATTACATCAATTTATTTATCACTTAGCAACAATTATAATAGAATATTCTTTACGACTAAAAAATGTCAAGTTAATTTTGCATAGAATATATTATTTCTTAACTCAAAATGTGTCTTTAATATACTCATATGTCCATACAAATATAAAACTAAGCAAGAATTTAAAAAGTATTGAATAAAATATGAGTATTATGCGTTTCGAATTCTTGTAAAAAAGCGTTTTCACTCAGTTAAAAATTTCCTTCAAATTATAATTTCAAGGAAATTTCCATAATGTAAATTTTAATCTATGATGAAACAAGAGAAACTCATATTTTGATTTTTCAGCCTGTGAATTCGAACTTTAGTCTATGATGAATCATTAAAATGTTTCTGAATGCAATTTTAAATGATTGCATTATGTTTCTGGACTTTTATTCTCTGTCAGTCTTTCAAATTTGAAAGACTGACATGGATAGTTTTCAACTTAGAGCAGAATGAGACCTATTCTACTACGCCTCCACATAATATTAACAGAGAGATGTCAAGGTTAAAGTATTTTAAAAAAATCAATCTTCAAAAATGAATTTTTTTAATAATACTAGGATTAGATCTACAATCTTTCCCCAAATAAATCAGAGTTACATTTTTATGTTTTTATTTTAGTGAAAATTTTCCGTAAGAATGCAAATTTTATGGCAAAAGCTTTACGAGCCTCGTTTAGTAAAATCACCTAATTTTTGTTACATAAATACACTCAGTCTTCACATTTACTTATTAAACTCCCAAACTTCCATCATATGGAAGTGTCATTGGATAACGCGTTACTCTAAGCATGGTGAGAAGGGATTAAGGTAGCGTGGAAATAAACTTAAGGAACGTGAATTTTAATCAAGGTTCAAAAGTGCGAACAAAGATAACAGTAGGAGAGAGTAGCAGAGTAAGATTAATTAATAATCACACTGCAACCTGCCAAGGTTGCCACATCCACAAGAGGGCGAGAGAGAAGCTTGCAACTTAGATTGAATTTTACTGCGATCTGGCAGAGAACACATTAAGGAGAAAACTTTAGGATTAATTATTTATATCCTAGAGTGTTCGTTACTAAATGCTGGAGATATTATGGTAGCATTTTTAAAATGGTAATTAATTGTATGTCTCTGTGCGAAATCCGTCGCGTTTTACTGCAAACTCCATTTTTTATTTCATTTTTACTGTTTAATTGAGTGAACGATCTTGAAACATACTAATTACTGAGATTTACTTGTATATAATGTTTTACTTTTATTTTAAATACTGCACCTTGTATATTATGTTATGACCACCACCTTCAAGCGAAACAAAAAAAAAGATTTCAAAGTATCAAAACTTCTTTGTTTATATATGAGTCTGATTAAATTCTGAAAATGATCTAATTTTTACGACCTACTAAAATAAATATTCACACATTTCAAAAAAAAAAAAAAACACCTGTATAATGTTTATTATACATAATTCATATAAATCGTATAAAAGAAATCAAGACTGTTTTTGGATGTCATTAATATTCGCATATCCTAACTTGATTTTTTTATTTCTCAAAAATATGGTTTACATTTGGGACACTCTTTGCATTCAAATTTTTTTTAATAGAAGAGAATAGTTTAAGAATAAAATGGTGCTAGAATCATGATTTTCATCTCTAATGCGTATTTGTTTTAAGAAATGTTTTTTTGATGTATCTAATTGAGTAGTTATAGAATCATTGCTAGGACTAACTTCGTGGATCACCATAATTCCTTTTTTACATTTAGATTTCTGCTACTACAAAAATACTGCATTTTTTTTTTTTTTTTTTTTTTTGCAAGAATTTGTTTTTCAATTTAAAAAGCAGTTACCAGGTAAGAAAGTTTGATAAAATTTTAAGGAATTGTACTGCTTAGCAATAGTGAACCATTTGACTGAAGTGCCAACGATTAGTAATTTCTACAATAAGGACACTGATGTCTACACTTTTCCACAAACTCTCAACATAAAATTAGTCTTCATGATTACACAAGAGCATGATTATTCGCTTCATAATGATAAACCCATGAATTTCATTTTATATTTTTTGAAAACACTGTGGAATGTCATCTTATATTTTACTTGGATATTTGACACATAAGGCAGTTACTTCTCTGGTCTTTATATAAGAGTTTGATAAATAAGATTTGTTATTAGGAATACCAACAATTTGTTATTGAATTTCTCTCATGTCTTCGGTTTCATGTGCTTAAGTGAATGTTTATTGCTAACAACAGCTGCAGACTCCAATGTACCACTTTATTTCATGACTTTTCAATCACATCGCCGAACAAATTTTAATCTTTGATCAAGTCGAACAAAATATTATTTTGTGATAAATGTACTTATAGTTTCAATACTACTACGGGGTTTGTTCATTAGTATCGAGATTGAGTTTATATAAAATGTTTTTTTCTAAATAAATGAATTTTTTTAATAAACACATATATTTATTATTGTTTTTTAATTTACATATGCCCCTTTACATTAAAAAATTTAAAAAAAAAAAAAAAAAAAAAAAAAAAAAACTTTTTCGACAAATAGCTTTAACATTCTAATGAGTACTTAAAAAGATGTCACTGTCTATTTTTTGTTACTCTTTTCTATATTTTTTCCCCATTTTTGCTTATGCGAGTTTTAAAAAATTCAGCTATAACTTTTTTTTCAACTTTTTTTAAACTATCGCTTGTATGACCCTCAAACAAGTGCACAAAGTAATTCTCGTACAATAATACTATATTTAATTAAACAGTAACAAACTACACTTGAAAGATTACACATTAAATTTTCAAAGTAAAACAACCACAGTACAAAAATAAATCCAATTTTTTTCTTTTGTTTGTAAATATGTTAGAAAAGTACGATGTTATTACTACATATAAAACGTTATGTGTGAAAATTATTATTTATGAAATGGGAACTTCTTGGCAAGAAATAAAAGGGAAGAAAGCAAAGAATCTCTGAGCAACGGGCGAAGAATTAGTTTTTATTCTGGAATTATAGAGATTACAGATGTTTTTCTTATACCGAAAAAGGGAAAATGTGTATCCAGTTGTCATTTTGCAATACAATTGAATTGATTATGAGTTGGAGAAATTAGATAAGGAGAGAAAATCACACTAAATATTTTCGAAAAAAAAGCCACTAAAAAAATTCCTGTTTATTTTACTTATTCTTATCTATATTTGCATAATAAACTTATTTTCTTCAAAAGATTACATCGCTTAAAATGAATAAAGGACTTTCCATATATTCAATAAAGAGATGTAAATTCTTTTTTACTATTCTTACCGAGAGTCAATACTTATCAATGAATATAAATGACCACCATCAATGTATTTCTAGCATTATGATCATACTTTTTCTACAATGTTCCTTAGAGTCAAAGGTTAAAGGTCTTATCCTTCCACTATTGAATGATTACCATTTTATTTTTATTTTATGTCAGATATTTCTGCCGCATAGAGAAATTGTAAAACCACAGAGGAATCTTTATAAACACTGCAACGTATTAACAAATTAAAAAAAAAAAAAAGACTATGCACTCACCCGGTGATACATGCATGTAAAAAAACAAAGCAACATTCATTTTCTAATTCCCTCAATGACTGAAAAAAAAAAAAAAAACACCGGATCTAAAGCAATAGTTTCAACACTAGGTCACACTGTGAGCATATTGTGTGAAGAAGTTTCACATAATAGAATAACATAGTTGATGGTTGTTGTAAAGAATTTGAATAGCTTCTGTGTGTCATCTCCGCTTCCAATTCACGTGAAACAATGGAGGAAACCCTAAACTCATTCAAACTTCCCCTTCGACAGATGTGAATGCAGAAACATCACAAACATTTCTTATCATTTAACTGCTCATGGGCTCGAACCTACAACTTTTCCCTTTCGTGAGTGCCATCCTACCACAAAGACACAATAAGTAAGCTAATTATCTCTCTCGTATAAACACATAAAGGCTAACAAATCAATTTCTTCCGATTTTGTAATTCCAGTAAACTTCAAAATCTTAATTGGTAGATTGGTAATTCGATGTTTTAAAGTACTTCATTAAAACTTATTTTTTTATATCCTTATCTAAGGGTGAGTTCACTTTGATTATGGGGTACTCTATTTGAATAAAAACATTTTTTTTTTCAAATGCCGAATATGGTGGATATTTCAAGAAGCCTATGTAACAGTTACAATAAACAACCAACTTATTCAAGCTTCTTAGAATTGTTAAATATATTAACATTAAAAAATTTCATAATAAATTTAACTTATAAAATTACTTTAATAACTATGCTATTATATATTTTACTGAGATTAAAATATAAAGCTAAGAAAATTCTAACTCAATATCCTTAACTTTCAAAATTTCATTTCCTAAAACAATTCACTGCAAAATCTCATTGATTTTTTTTATTTTCTTACTCTGAATTATATCGAAATTTTGCCCAAACACAACGGACCATTGAAAAAATTCATCTAATTGCTAATTTAATAAAAAGATTCTTCCTAAAGTTTCAAGATAGTCAAATGAATGCGAATTCACGTTCGAAATTCTAATTTATATTCTTGGTTAAAATAAATTCTTTAAACTCTACAGATTTAATTTCCTTTCAAAGTTCCGTGAATATTTCCCATATTTGGTGAGTTTCGTGCTTGCTAAAGAAGCGATTATTTTAACTGCTCTCTTGAAGTTCGCATTCGTCTTGTGCATTCACGAATAACTGTTCTTCGCTATAAAAATTAATTCGGGAGCTAAATTCGCTTAAGTCTTTCGTAAGAAGGGTAGTCCTTATGGCAAAAGAGTTTTACCTCCCGAATTTATTTTAGCACTTGTGCGTAAGAGAAAATATTCTACTTATTATTTTATAACTATTATACCGAAAAGAAGTTAGAGTTTGTCTGCTATAAATACAGACGAATTCACATACGCTTTTGTATTAATCAGAGAACTAATGTTCCTAAAATTATTATTAAAACTGAAAAAAAATAGTGAAAAAAAGAATATATAAAATTTAAAGAATATAAAAAAACTAATAGAATAGCAGAGTAATTTATTAGATTTGATAACATTTGTTATTTTATATCTGATACATTCAAACGATAATAAAATTAAATATTGGCTTTGTCAGTTGGCTAGATAAAAATTTTCACGTAGCTTGAGTATCGTCATTAAAAGGAGTAACGAAAGAATTAAAATATTCGTTTAATAATTATTTTAATTAACCAAATCAAAATATATTGAATTATGTGATTGTTATTCAAAATAAAAAAAGAAAATTTTTTAAAAAATTACAAAAAATTGATTATATACTGATCGAAACAACTATTATATTACTTTTAAACATATGCTGAAATGATTATACAGTTGCATTGAAGTAAATAAATGAAATATTTAATGAATACTAGATTTTGTGTGGAAGAATTGCTAGAATTTATTATATTTTTATTTAAGGACTCACTTCCGGCTTAATGCTCAATATTGTAATTTGCATTCAACATAGCAATGGCATAAAAACATAAAAATTTTTGGGAGATTTGAAATAACTTAGAAATGATTGATAACAGAGTGAAAACTGATGTAATGTTTAAACAAATAGGCAATGATATAACACGCTCAAATAACATTATTTATTTCGAGTAAAAGACGTATACTTTTAAAAATCTAATAATCCATTTGCAAAACGAAAATAATTTACACTTATAATCATTGTGAACATCGAAAATTAGGTATTACCTTACTATAGGCTGAAATGTTTGTAAGGGAATCATTATGACACACATAATCGAAAGATAATGATTTTGAATTCCGATTTAATCGAAGCTCCGTCATGCTCACTAAAGGTAACTGAGGTGCATAAAATTAATAATAGTCGCAGTGTCCCCCGAATGAAATGATATCTCTGGATGTGTCAATTCCAGTATTGGAGGTTTTCCGTGTAGTTTCTGCTTCTTATTTTCGGAGACTCACAGGGTTGCTTCCATCTAAATGGTAGAGTCCATTTATGGGCTAGGTATCGGGAAATATATCGAACGAAAATAACATTAGCTGATTACCAAAGGCAATATTTATGTGTGAGAAATGATTGAGAATTTCGGAAAGGATTGTGATAATCTTGTTTAAAAGCATAATCCAAAAATTCAGGGGGGAAATAGTTGAAAACCTTTAAGTAGAAGATTACACAATGGTTTCTAAGAATAAAATTTTTTAACAAATCAAGATCATCCTTTTCAAAATATTTTTTTTTTTCATTTTAAAGATGGAACCAGTAACTTGAACAGCCCATCAGCATCTGAGGAAGGGGAAAGCCATGGCAGCAAAGAGGGTGCAACCGCCAAAAGAACTCAACATTCACCTGAAGATCTTCAGATGCAAGCCAAACGAAGAAGAACCACATCTTTGAACGACATCACACCCGTCATTTCAAGAGCCTCAAAAGTGTTCAAATGTCCTTACTGCAATTACACTTCCGACAAGAAAGCTAGTCTCACGCGACATGTGCGCATGCACGGTGCATCGCCAAATGCAGATGGCCAGTGTGACATACCTTTGGCGACACCACCAATGGCAAGATACTGCGCCAATTGTGATATTCAGTTTTCTGCATACAAGAACTACTTGGTACGTTTTTATAATTATTTGAAGAAAATATATGTTTCGACAAAATGTTTCAAAGTTTCAGAAATGTATGAACTCAAATAATGTTTAGTTTACATACAGATATTGCAAGTTTCTAATAAAAATACTTGATCTAAATCTAAAAGCAACAAAAAATCTCATCACAATGATGGTTTTCTGAAAACTGATTGAAGTACAGTTTAATTTACGCATTCTAATCAAAAGTTATTAAAAGGAAATTTTGATGTAGCGTAAATTTTGTAACAGAAAATCTGATCTCACTACCACCGTGTCTTGTGGTAGAATTACGCTTCTTTAAAATGAAGATCATCGCTGTTCTTGAGTAATGTAACAGGAATATAACATTTCTTTATTGTATACAAAGCATTTGAGAGCATATTTGTCTGGTGATACGTTAGGAGTATTTTAATATTTTTTCAGACCTAAGAATATAATTCATTGTCTACGAAAAATTCCTCTAAAATTGCTGCGGGTGTCTTAAAATTAATTAATATAGATTTATAATTTTGGTTTCATATTACAAGGTATCATATGTATTTAAAAATTTATCCTAATTATTGAGTGGAAAGAAATTAGACATTAGGCATTTTTTACGATAGATTCAGATCATCTAACATTTATATTTATTGATTATAAATTACATGAAAGCAATTTTGGTTGAAATTTCAAAAAAATCCATGAATTTTTAATCAAGCAATAAAAAATTTCTAAAGCAATATATAACTTAATAATAAAAGTGATAATTCAAATATTTGTCAGAGAATATATTTCTTTTTACCAGCAATTAAAAATTAATCCATAATATTATAAAAATAGACTTAAATACAATTTTGGGAGTGTATGTCAAATGTAATTAGATTCGTGGGGTCATCTTTGTAATAGCATGTATGAAAATTAGAGGGTTTTCCGAAATTTTATCCAAATGGAATGTTTTAATGTTATTGATTCTTATCCTTTAAACATAGAATATACAAAGATTAATTTGATTTTTTTCTAATTTTCACAACGAAAATGACCAATTTTTTCATTTTTTAAAATCGAGTCTTCGCTTAAGCTTGCCTTAATCCTAAAAGTTTTACTTAATGAAATATTTTATTAATCATTATAAAAATATTGTCATTAATATTTATTTAATGTGACTCAGAATATTACTTGAGGATAAAGTTAAAATAATTTAAATTTGGATTATCATTGGTTGAACTTTACTATATAAAACAAGTAAACACATATTTATTTGGATTTTCTTTAATAAAAATATTAATATTATTAATTATCTGAAAATTTTAAATTATTAATATAAATCTACGTCTGTGTACATTCATTTTTAAAGCAAACTTAATGTATTATTTTGCAAAATACTGTTAATAAAGTTTTCTTATTATAGGTGCATAAAGAACTATATTGTAGCACAAGACATGTTCATAAGTCAGTAACATCATCTCCACCAAATACTGGACAGCCTCATCAACCGCAACAGCAAAATCAAACTACCTCCCAACCACGATCACCAGAAAGTTCAACTGCGCCACCAACAGATCCCAATTCAAAGAATTACAATATGGTTCTGAACCAACCCCTCTATGCTGCAATATCAACGAGTCCTTTAATTCTGGTACCTTGCTCTTATGTGGCTGGTGGTGGCCTCTCTCCAGCTGCAGGCTTAATTCCAGCTGGTAACATTATCATTCCCAATCCTTCTTCTTCACCAAATGGCGCTCCTGATTCCCACGGGTCCAATGTCATTCCAACGTATACTGTAATGCCCGGTGCAACAACAGAAATCAGTACTACCTCATCTCCGCTTTCTGTTGCCGAGGAGGAGGTTAAGGGGGAAAGTAAGCTAGCTAAATCTTCCAAAGAGAAACTGCCAAAGCAAGATCATTGCAAAAGCCCAAAACAAACACTTAAAGAGGAAACTGAAACACCCTTAGACTTGAGCTTGAAAAAACGAGAAGTAGATATTAAGACTAGTTCTACAAGATCTCCGCATGATACAGGTAACTGCCCCCTGTTTGTTGCATCACTGAAATAAATGCATCTTTGCACTAGCTATAAAAATAAGTTATTAAAAATTCATTACTGTTTTCATTTTAAGAATTTAATGTAACATTACGTTCCCAAGAAATTTATTTACCAAATATATGTATTGTGAATTTTAATAATAAACCTAAATTTCATTGATTTAAATTTATGTTTGTGTAATGTATTTTATGATATAGTGTAGAATTAAATCAAAATGATTTTCTGTAGATTCTGTCAATGTAATGATTTATTGAGTTGAAAAATATCATTATTGTATCCTACACGAAATTTAAAAAGTTTATTTACTATTTTTTCTTCTAATGCATACTTTTTATATTTAAACCAAAAATACATTCTTATTTCTATTCATTTATTGGATAAGACCATAAATTCGTATTTGAATTTTTTAATATAATCTCTATAAAAGAGAAAATTTTTGATCTGGTCAAAAACTTTTGAAGAAAAACTCTTAGTCCTAAAAACTATTTGTACAAATTATTAATTCCTATATATACAAATTACACTATTTATCAACAGTGGGTAGGTTCTAAAGACTTTCATTGTAATTCCAAAGATTTCCAAACTCGTGATTTGAAATATTTATTTTTCAATCGTTACATTTAAATTGAAATTAAAACTTATTCGGATTTTTTTCTTTGTAGGACAGCGTATTCCAATTTATACTTCTTCATCATCTTCAGCTTCTTCATCGAGCGAGGAAAGTAACGCACAGACACCATCAGCAGCCCATTCTCTGCCAGTTATGCCAGGCGTCAATCCACCGGTTGATATGAATATTCTCAGTCGAAGCCAGATACCGGCCTTAGAATCACCAACTCCAGCTCTGGCTCCAATACTGGGGCCCCCGCAGGTACTAGTGAAGCAAGGAACCAGTAAATGTAAAGAGTGCAATATTGTTTTCTACAAACATGAAAACTACTTAGTGCATAAGAACAGATATTGCGCGGCAAGATCCGGGCATTCAAAACCAGAAACGGTTGTTTCTTCTCCTGAGAGAAGCAAGTCTGAGGATCAAGATTCTGTAGAAAAAGATGAATCAGGTAATGTATGTTCTTTTGCGTAAATTAATTGTATTGAAAATAGCTCAGTTCGTTGGCATTTATTAAATATTATTAATTTAAGTGGAGAAACATAAGAAATTAAACTAGAAATAAATATTAGTTACTTTCAAATGTTTAATCTCTTATTTGCATAAGTATATAATTACGACAAAATGTGATTTTATACCAAAATAAACATGAATAAATATAATCAGGAACATCCTATAATCTAATCTAACTGCTTTTCTTAATATAATTTGATTTTCAATCTAACAGAAATGTTGATTTTAAGTTTCTTTTACAAGAATATTTAAAAATATATTCAGTGGATAAAATATTAATTTTATCCACTGAAATTTCAATTTATATTAAATTTTTATTAAAATTTTAATTTATAATTTTCAATGCATTTGAAAATGAACTTATTTACCCAAATTAATATGTATGGAGCTTTTTTTAATATCGAAAATAATACAGCAAACTTAATACGTTATGCTGAAGATTATAAGGAAATAGTATCTTTATTGAATTATCAAATTCATCAAAAATCACATGATACAATATGCAAAGTGATTATAATTTATATATGTGTTGCATTTTTTGTAGAAAGTAATTAAAAATATCTTTTATTGCAGTTTGCAGACAAGCACAAAAAAGTCCTTTGTCATCTCCTAGGATAAATAACGCAAGAACGCCACCTGCCTCAGATGTCAGTGATTCCAGGGAGTCATCTCCAAGCCAACATCATGCAGCAGCGCTGCTTCAATTCTATTGCATGGCTTGTGGCATCAAATACTCTTCTATCGATAATCTGCGAGCACACCAAGTGTATTACTGTCCTAAGAGAGACACAGCTGCTGCGCAACCTGTAGCTCTTGTTCCAACTTTCCCTAGGAACTCTCAAGAATTCAAGTGCGGAAAGTGCAAGAACGCTTATCCCACGGAAGAGCTGCTCAGGCAACATCCTTGTGTAGTGCAGAGAAAGTGTCCCTATTGTGATGTTTATTGTCCTACACTAAGTGCAGCTCAACGGCACCTAGTAACGCACACCGGTATTAAATCCTTCAGATGTTCTTTGTGTGGATACAAAGGCCATACCTTGAGAGGAATGAGGACACACATTCGAATACATCTCGATAAAAACAGTTCTACTCCGGAAGAAGCTTATATATTATGCATGGATGAAGGTGGCACTGAGATAGGGTGTGCCAGCAGAAAGCCTTCTGGATCTCGACTGAATTCAGATAGAATAAAATCTGTTATTAGTACTGAACCACCTCATGGGGAAGCAATTGCTGCGGTGAGTCCAGTTTCTGGCCCATCACCAGCAGTTCTCCCGACGGACATTGTCGCCATCAAAGCTATTCCCGATGATTCAGTTGGAACGGGAGACACCACCCACTGGTGCCAAATATGCGGGTATTCGTCTTCGTATAAAGGCAATGTAGTGAGACACGTTAAACTTGTTCATAAAGACATTATCTCGACACAGACCATGTCGAACATTGTGAATAGTCGACCAAGTATTGAAAGCCATTTAAAGCAGAGTGATAGTGTCGATCATGTGAGGGGCATCACACCTCACGACTCAGCCACTGAACACAGTAATAGTTCATCAAGTTTTGATGTGAAACCCATGGTGAATGGTGTACTAAATAAAAGTGATCAATCTCTGAGGGTCGAGGAAAAGACTTTGATGTTGAAAACTGAGGCAGTATCACCTCCACCCTCTCTCACACCCTCAAAAGGCATTAAGCGACCCCTATCGGACGAAGGACAATGTCCGTCTGGGTCTTTTAACTCGAAAACAGGGCCAAAGTATTGTAAATCTTGTGACATATCTTTCAATTATCTGTCAAATTTCCTTGCACATAAGAAATTTTACTGTACTCCGAGACCGGGAGAAGTTTCTGGTCAAGAGAGCTCTGCTGTGCAATCTGTTCAATAAGGAGGTGATAAGGAATTTGTTTAAATAATTTCAACCGCTTTAACGAGAAGAAAGTGCCAATCAGTGGTATATAAAGTGCAATGGATTTAACATGGAATAATAGCTTAGATGTTAAATATAATTCGCTAAGTTCAAAATTTGCCGATGGTGGACACATTTAAAAATTAGATACTGCGAAAATTTTCTGCTTGTTTGAAATTGCGAGTTTAAATCACATATACATATTAACTACAGATGTAAATTTTAATTTATTTGTTTGAAAATAGATATTTGCAAAATAATACCCATTTATTTCTTCGCTTAAATATTGACATTGATATATGGTAATTAGTGTTTAAGCTTATTTTTAAATATTTTTTCTACTTATTTAAAACATTTACAAAGTATATAAAGTTTTAAATGTATGAGACATTTAAATAAAAATATACCCCTTCAAATTTAATTCAATAATTAAAAAGTAATATTTCTCATTTAAGTCTTATGTGAAAAAATACCGAAATTATTACCGTATTTTCCAGAAGAAATGCCATCAATAATAAAGCCATAGTTTCCCGATATTGTTTAAAAAAAATTAATATTGATCTGAAATGTTGGACTTAGAAATCGTGGGACAACTGCCGTATAGTTCATTATGCCAATTTCTGAGTTTAAGGAAATTTTTGGCGAATTATCTTGTGTATTTAGCAACTTGTTTTGATATTTTTACTACGTTATGGAGAATGATAAGAATTATGTAGAAAATTTTATTTTGGCAACCCTAATCTTTGCGTCATAGCGAGGAAAGTTAGAACATTTTGTTCCATTTCCGGATTTTAAGTTTAAGTTATTATATTTTCTTTTTTGAAAATCTTTATATTTCAAAGCATATTTTCGATTTTTATTTATCAGATTTAATTTTATTATTTAGATACGTAAGCTATTTTCAGGAATTTATTAGTCACATTTACGACACCTTTGTAGCATTACGTTATAATTACATCATCTTGGTAACATTTCTTCGTTGCCAAGAAAAAAAATCAGATACTGGCATGATGGATTATACAGCACCTGCGCCGAAATCTTTATCCAGAACTTATAATATAGGGTACATCACTTAAGGAAAATTAATAAAATGAAATAATTCGGAAGTAAATTATAAATGAGAAATGTTAATCTCATATGGTCGTATTTTACGAAGATTTAATTAAAAGAATTTGCCTAATATTCATATTATATCGTAACGAAAATTGTTACAATGAAACAAGAAGTTGAGTGAGAAAAGAAATGTTTATATTTTACATCGGCTTGCAAAAATTTGTTTGGAATCATATAAAACCTTTAAAATCTTACTCTTCATTCTTTGGACTAAAATGATTTCTGAGATCTTGATCTGAAATAGAAATTAAATATTCCAAATCTATCAATTCATCACATAAAACTTACTGCTTTACTTAAACTCTCTTTTTCTTATTCATATTTCAAATCATAGTAGAAATTAATTTTTAAATTTAATTATTTACATATGCGCCCCATCGATAAAAGATCGCACTGTTAAAAATGTAATTTTTAAATACATGAAGGCACTGGAAATTACGGTGTTTAAATTTTGTTGCACAAACTTCATAAAAGTGTGTTATTAAATGTAAGACATTCATTCTTATGTTTTACGCAAATATAATGTAAAAAGTTAGCATTTTATATATTATATTTGCATGAATTTGATTACCAAATTGATTTCTAAGTTATTCGCAGTAAATTAATAATGAAAATTTATAAAGATTGTGCGTAACCAGTTGCATGAAGTGTTTTGCTTCATTCTGCATGCGCATAATGCAAAAAGGTTACGCACTACTTATTCAAATTTACTTATAAAATATTTGTAAAATTGCAAATTACATTTTTAAACATAAATTTCTTGTATTACTTTTTTCATATTTAAAAATATTTATTAATAATTATACTTAATTTTTTAATGTCCGGTAAGATATTTTAAAAACATTTTTGGGTATTTTACGCATTATTCCGTCGATTGTTTTCACTAAGAAATATATCACCAAAGGTTACAGAAAATACGTAAGTTTCTGAAAGCATAATTATTGAGAATGTGACAGAATATTAGTGATCATTTTAGCCAAAATGATATTTCGCCAAATGCTGTGACATAACGCCAAAGCTCATTTCGTTTTGTATTAACTTGATTTATAAACTTTTGTATACCTTGATTATAATGTAATTTTTGGTTTTGTAAAGAAAATCGAAGTGACCACAATCTTTTCAATATTAAGTTAAAGCTCAAATTTTATTTATTTTTTAAAAGTATGAGGGTAAAAAGCAGAACAATTAACTTATATCTTCATTGAGACAATAAAGATTATTTTCTTAATTCGTAATCCAATTTCTATATCGGCATTTTTAAGAAAATGTTATCATGAATTTAAATACGCTAAAAATATAAAAATGAGCTTGTGGGAAAGGTCACATGATAAGATCACTGAACCGTACATTTGACGTTAAATCGCAACATTTGTGATGACATAAATTTTTTTAACGAAAATGGTCAACGGAGTAATACCTACATACAAAATTTGGCTTAAAGTTTTAAGTGATCGCCAAACTTGGGATAAGAAATATATAATGATATTATTGTAATTTGTAAATTTATATTAACATACCTAAAAGCATTCTACCAACAAAAACTTGACCGTAAAATGAAAAGCAGTTTTTTTTTTAAGCTTGCAACTTTTACATGGAATACATCATGGAAGAAGTTTATTTATTTTCATTGTTGGGAAATTTATCAATGTATGCAGATTATTTGATGACACGTATCAAAATTAGTAAAATGAACTAAAATAAAAAAAATTTAAATGAAACCATTTTTAGATAAATTTACAAGATATAGTTGCCAGAATCAAAAATAGCATATTATTTATAATAAGACTTCGTGAATTTTTCTCGAATAAAAGATACTTCCTTACAATAGCAACCTTGACTCATATAAATGGTAATGGCGACATTTATATATCAGTGAATTCATTAACCAAATTTGTACAGAGCCAATAGGTTATTAAAAATGTAAAATTTTCTTTTTCATGCCAATTATTTTTCCCTATTTCGCCTTCGCTGCTGTTACACTGAAAGTATCACATATACTTTACTAGTCTTTTCATGTTTATGCATAGCTAGTCTATGTACATATATGTTTGCGTCAAAAGTACTAAAGGAAAAAAACTGTTTATTTTGTTTTGTTGCATTTATGTGTTGTTTGGCAGTAATTCCTAATAGAGTCACCATTAAAAAAATTTTCAACGATTAGACAATTATCTGAATTACAAATTTAGTAATTTTGGAACTAGTAATTGACTAGAATTCATCAGATGTTTAACTAAAAGAAATTTTTCTTAAAAACACTAACATAATTTTTTAAAAAAGGTGGCTATATATAATTAGTTGGGACCTAATTACTGTATGAAGTTAAATGTTATGTTTAAAATCAGTATTGCAGTTTTAGTATCAGAAAAAATATTGTATAATTTTTATTTGTCACATGAAATTGTTAATATTGTCTAAAACTGTGCTAAAAGCACTAGCCAAGTTGTACAGAAATTTGTAGATTTTTTCTTTGTATTTGTGTGAGGAATATATATTTGCTGTAAAAAATGTTTTCCTATCTATAATGGATATTTTATGCATTTTTAGTTTTGTTTTGTTTTTGGTGAGCTTTTATTATGTTTTAATTTCTGATTTGAAATAAATAAAACAAGAGATTGTTCATAGATTTTATTTACGATTCTTTGGCAATGATCATAAACAGTTATTCAAAAGTCAATGAATAGAAAATATAAGAATAAGTTTGTCAACTACAGTCAATGAATCTAAGATCTATGAATGAAGTAAAAAATAAGTGATATTCTAAATTTTAAGCGAAAGTAAATAATATTGTCACAAGTTCAGAAATTATGGAATAATATCAATGATTCCAAACAAAAGCACATATAAACCTAAAAATTATATCACTAAGTTCATCACTAAATAATAATATATTCGAATATTAATGAATAATTTTTATGAACCTAAATATCATTGAATAATGAGAATAATATATTAGTGAGAATCATATTTAGAAATGAGTTACGCACAATATACGTTTGAACAACAAATAACAATACCATAGTACTACTAATTAATAATATCTGTAAATTAAAATTCTATTAGATTTTTAATAATATTAATGACTCAACCCAAAGAAATATACTATATATTATTACTTTAAAGAGGAATGTGTGAACACAGCGAAGTTTTAAAATTATTCAAAGAGAGATTATTTTATTAAGCTAAAACTGCTAGATTCGATTTGGATAACTCATGGATAGATATCAAAACATTTCCTAGATGTCATTTGGATATCTAAAGGGCATCCAAGGGATACCTAAAATACCCAAGAGATAACCATCAGTTGTGATAATATCCAAATATTTACATCTTTCACATTTGTTACTATCCTTTGTATAACTGGTAAATATACCGTAGATATTCGAATACCATAGGATTTGGATTCCTATGGTTATTTGGGATTAAAATTCAAGTTAAATTTATCCAGGCTGCTCACAGAAAATTTGGTGCTCTAAAATTGAGTCAAAATGATCTAATTTTACCTCTCCTGCCTTGTCCCGTATGCCAGAAATTGCTCTAAGCGAAATGAGTAGTTCACAATTATAAATTCTATTGCAATGGTGACAACTGAAGTTCGCTATCCTCATATTGCGTGAGGGCATGTTTACACTGAAGGGCCCTGTTTTAGAGTATGAAAAAATTGAAGCTTAAGAAAGTTAAACTTTATAGTGTTAGGAGTTAATTATAGTAATAGAATGTGCGTTTTATATATATATATATATATATATATATATATATATATATATATATATATAAATTGAATTAAAAATATATCATATAAATAAGAAAATTTATTATATAATTTTTTCATTTCATTCTGAAATCTAGCTCATGCATGACGTGAACAATCTTTAATACAGGATATTAGTATTACATCAGTAAAATTAACGAAAGCAGCATGTCTTCCTTCAGTATCTAAAAGAAAATAAGCATTTTGAAATTTTAAATTAATAATTAGAACAATAAACAATAACTAATAGGTGATTAGTGAATGTATTTTTTAAGTTATTACATATATTTCTTCAATATTGTTATAAAGAAAAATATTAAAAATTAGGAGTTAAAAACGAAATATTAATTTGAATATACACTACTGGACATTAAAATTGCTACATCAGGAAGAAATGCAGATAACAAAATGATATTTATTGGACAAATATATTATACTAGAAATAACAAGCTATTAAATTTTCAAAAACTTTGGCTGGATAGATCTTGAGAAATCAGTACCCAGAAAAACCACCTCTGGCAGTAATAACAGCAGTTATACGCCTGGGCATTGAGTCAACAGGGATTGGATTGCATGTACAGGTACAGATGCCCATGCAGCTTCAACACGATGTCACAGTTCATCAACCGTAGTGACTGGCGTTAGGTGAAGAGCCAGTCGCTCGGCAACCATTGACCAGACTTTTTCTATTGGTGAAAGATCTGGAGAACGTGCTGGCCAGGGCAACAGCCGATCATGTTCCGTATCAAGGAAGGTCCGTACAATACCAGCAACATGCGGTAGGGCATTATCCTTCTTAAACGTAGGGTTTCGCAGGGCTCGAATAAAGGGTAGAGCCACGGGTCGTAACACACCAGAAATGTAATGTGCACTGTTCAAAGCACCGTCAATGCGAACAAGAGGGGACCGAGACGTGTATCCAATGGCACCCCATACCATCACACCAGGTGATGGGCCAGTATGACGATGACGAATGCACGCTGCCAGTATGCGTTCACCACGATGCTGCCAAACACGGATGCGACCATCATGATGCTGTACACAGAACCTGGATTCATCTGAAAAGATGACATCTCGCCATTCGTGCACCCAGATTCATCGTTGATCACACCATTGAAGGCGCTTTTGTCTATGACGCAGCGTCAAGGGAAGCCGCAGCCATGGTCTACGAGCTGAGAGTCCATGCTGCTGCAAACGTCATCGAACTGTTCGTGCAGACACTTGTTGTCTTCCAAACGACCCCGTTTCTTGACTCAAGGCTCGTGACGTGGTTGCACGATCCATTACGGCCATGCGGAAAATATGCGTGTCTTCTCAGCTGCTAATGATAGGTGGCCGTTGAGATCCCGCATGACGTTCCGTATTACCGTCCTGAACCCATCGATTCCATATTCCGATAATAGTCATTGGATCTCGACCGACGCGAGCAGCAATACTGCGATAAGATAAACCGCAATCCCGTTACGCTACAATTCGACCTTTATCAAAGTCAGAAACGTGCTGGTACGCATTTCTATTTTTTACACGAGGCATCACAACAACTTTTCACCAGGCAACAACGTTCAAATGCAATTTGTGTATGAGGAACCGGCTGAACAATTTCCGCATTTAAACACAATGTATGTGTCGCTACTGGCGCCTGCTTTGTCTGAATGCGCTGAAAAGCTAATCATTTGCATATCACAGCACCTTCTTCCTTTCGTATAAATTTCACGTGTGTAGCATGTCGCCTTCTTGGTGTAGCAATTTTATTGGCCAGTAGTGTAATATTTATTTTAATTATCAAACTAAATTACAAAATGATAATATGCATGTTTTCTTAACTCTCTCTCTGTATTTAAAAAAATATTTTATTGAAAATATTTTACAATTACAGGAAATTTTGTGGTACCTATCCTAATTTTCAAAAACTCCTTTACAATTTCTAATTAAATTCTAAATTTAAGTTCACTGGAGAAAAGAAATGGTACTCTACACAATATTGTGAAAAAAAAATAAATAAAATGTGAAATTATTAGTTAAAAATATGTTTTTAATTGGCTCTGAAACAAAACTTATGATGGGATTTTTGTTAATACAAAATTCAGTCTTTTCAATATTACTCATCAAAACAATAGTAATTCAAATTTGCCTTTCTAAGCTATCAAAATTCAATATAAAGATGAATTTTTAATTATGTCCATCAATTTGTTTTTTTAAATCTGTACTGCATAATTCTGAACATCAGTGAAAACAACTGAGAGAAAATTAATACTTATCCATTATATAAACTATGGAATTATATATTTCTCCTTCTACGCGGTTTTTTCAATAATACTTTTTGTTAAATAATGAATAAAAAATTTATTCCTAAGAAACTTTCTAATAAAGAAAATACCATTTTAATTTATATATAAAAAAAAAAAAAAAAAAAAAAAAAGTTTCGACCTTTTTTTTTGCCGAATTTGCAATTATTGACAAAATAAACAAAATACTACAATGGAATTTGAATTTTGGTACCATCTATCGAATTTTGACAAATAAAATATTATTTCTGTTGTTACTAATGACACTTGGACAAGCCAAGCTCGCTATGCCTCGGCTAACTTAACTGTGGAATAGTTGTTAATATTAACAACACGAAACTTATTAGAATATCTTCATAGAATTTCGTGTAATTAAGATGACTGATTAAAAAATTTACAGTATTCTCTTATTAAATATTCTCTTAGCTTCGAATTAAGTTGCTGGAGAATATATGATGCGATCATGATGAGTATACATACATCGTGAGAATACAATAATTGAGATTTTGATTTTTTAGAAGAGCAACTGCAGATAGAATAAATTTTATTTAGTGAATTTCGAAGCACATTCAAGGAATATGAATGTAATTTACTGATTTATGCAATGCGGTGCATATAAAAAATCTAGAAGTGCTGCAAATTATTCTTTGCCAAAAAAATGTATAAATAAATAAATAAATAAAATAATAATAATGTCACTAAAAAAATGAGATAAAAGAATAGAAGGTCTATCTGAAGGAACCTACTACGCAGCGCTCCTTTCAAAAATAATTTACATTAGGTTCAATGAATTTATAATTTACACCTGATTTACGGCATGCTTACTTAATTAATATTTTAACATGGAAAAAAATAAGCCTAATTTTACGAATTCCTGCTTAGTTATTAACTGGAAAATTAAACATGAAATGATAGTGCAACAAAACTATATATTTTTAAGATAAAGAATATAACTAAACATTTTTGATATTTATTTAACATTTCATCACAGCCAGTTTTATCCCAAGCCAAATTAGTATCATAGTAATTGCACCAAGAAACATCAAAAGAAAGCAATAATGACAAGAAATTTTTACTCACGTTTAACTTGAAAAAAATCAACTATATTAAAAAAATTAAAATTATTTGTGGCAACGTTAATGCGTAGGTACCATATTTTTTGTGTGTATACTGTATACCAAATAAATGAAACTCCTAAAATTTGAAATAAAAATCACTTATAGCTTCAGGATAGAAGCTTCAGTTTAAACATGCAAACATTAAGTTCTATAAATATTACACACACACGTACTCACGAAAATATATAAGAAATTTTATTTCTAATGTACTGATTTACTAAAATGATAAACATGAAATTAATGCAATGAAAAAACTGAAAATTTAAATAATTTATGTATAACATATTGAAAACCAAATTAACGAAATCCCTTATGACTGAAGTTTTGGTTTAAATGTGCTAACATAAGTTTAACACGTAAAATTATACGCATTATAAAATAATTTAAGTTGCAGCACTTTAAAGTAATGTTTCGCGTTATAAATAGTCTTATGTACGGATTAACTAAAAAAATATAAAATAGATAGTATCATAGACAGATGGAGCATTTCTTATCTGCATTCCTGGTTGATAATATATTTAGAATGGCAAAAAGGGATTTGTTGAAGAAATCAAAAACAATACTTTTTGGAAAACTGTAAAATTATAGCAAATATTAATTTTTTTTTTTTAAATTACACTTTGGGAATGGATAAAAAAGGAAAATCTAATACCATAAATATTTTTCTCTATGTTACACTGGGTGTAACATAAATAATAATCTCCCATTATTATTTATGTTACACCCAGTGTAACATAAATAATAATTTAAAAGAAAAAGTTAACAAAATTCAACTTATATTCCAGAAGTGAAAAGTATTCTAAAATATAGTATTACACCTTTTAAGTAAATTAATTCGATTCAAGTTTTGTAGAGTTCAACTTAGTGTTAATTGTTTTCAATTTATTACAAATATTGTAATCAGAATTTCAAAATGATGCATACATGTTATTTTAAGATAGTTAGAGACTAATATTCCGATATAAGTTTCGTTATTTTTCATGCAACAATTTTTCCAATTCAACCGTGATCCAAACATCGGTGAATTAATAAAATGAGGATTTATTCATCTAGAACAAAAGTAATTTATATTTCATTTTATAAAAAATTTATTAATTTATTTATATTAGAACTTTAGATTTTCATGTTTTGCATATATATTAGAAAAACTAATAACATTTTCTTTTTAACATGAGCTGTATGAATTTAAGTTTATATCATCTATTATGCATTTTTTGTTCAAACAATGCATTCCTTTTACCTTTAAAACAGTTTAAGAGATCTCTATAAACTTTTAAAATGTAATTTAATAATACATATGAACGATAAATTAGAAAAAAATGTTCAATTAATCTAATTTCTAAAAATAAAAGCATAAATAATGATAATATAATATATACCAGTAATATATTATTTTTAGTAATTGCTCTGTAATGATATAATATAATTAATCGCAGAGAAACACGATATCAGTGTCTTTCCGTCAGTAAAGTTTCAGTCTTCTGAGACGTCAACAAATTTTACACCAGTCGTTTGCAATGCTGTCTTCTGATTAATGGTTGTGCTGAAGCCGTCCAAACCCTATAACCATGTAACATGTTCTGTTCTCTCAGTTCAGTTAGGAAAGCTATTCTTTAGCTGGCACTCAGATTTCCACAAGTTACTTAGTTCAGTTTATGTGTGATTTGTTTCACTTGAAAATTGCTCCATTACACATTCATTTGCAATTCATGGACTCTTATTTGTTTCACGAATTTCAACAACCAGTAGTAATTGTTAGCAGTAAAATATCTTTCAAAAGCAATTTACCGTGAAACTTACATTCTTCTATCAATAAAATAATTAGAATTATTTCAGAAAATTTATTAATTTTTTTACAAAACTTGATAATATTTCATTTTGGTTTTCAGTCATCAGATCTAATAAAATTCTTTATTCTACTCTAAAGAATAACCATGAAGATGTTTCCTTGATCCATAAAAATTTTATCTTGTAAATAAAGAATAACAAAGCATTCAATTCTCAATCAAAAATTTATGATGAAACTCAGACATTTTCACATTAACATCAATGTATCTTTTAAATTTTCTGCTTCGAGTTAATGATTTAATCATAAAAATACTCAAATAAAAAATTACTTTTATAAAATTTTGGGATACTTGTGAAACCAATAATCACCAATGCAAAGTAATCTGTAATATATTATAAATTTGTAGAATAATTTACTTCGCTTCAAATTTATTAGTAAATTAATTTATACAAAAAAATCAATGTGTTTCACGTAAATATAAATCAAACGTAAGGAACATTAACAAATAATATATAAATCTTATTTCTTAAATTTAGATAAATATCCAGACTATAGCCACAATCACTGACTGTTTCTCATTTACATGTACTATTTATCAAAATTCCAAGGTCTAAATTCCAATAGACATTTATATTTGATATACACCAATCCATGAATTAACATCCATAAGTTGACATCTATTGGACGTCAATACTCATTAAGCAATAAATATCTATTGAAAAACCTTTCATAGACATACAATAGACGTTCATTTACCATCCATGATTCCCGATGGAAATGGTGGATCTGTCATGGATTTCCGTTAGATGTATCTAGTTGTGTGGGCAATAGAAGACAAATTATACCATACGCTCATTATCGGAATGTTCTAGAAACTTCCAGGGAAGAAGACTAAAACATTTTCCGAAAACGTATAAATATTGGCCGTAGTAAAGCGGTAAGTTAATTAGTACACAACTAGATTTCAACTAATGTATTTAAAAGGCATATATTTTTTCGAAACATAATCTTTATATTGAAAGAGAAGATACAATTGTAAATCACGGATACGGCAAAACACATTGAAAAGTCAATCATCATCAGTTTTGCATGATAATCGCATTACTTACCATTCGACCACCTTTATTATTTTAACTAATTAGGTGGATAACATTTTTGTATCTACTTAATTAAATAATTCCTGAATTACTCCAAATATGTGTTTTTTCATGGAATTACTAATGAATTCCAAAGACCAAAAATTAGCCATAAAATTTGGGTATTAAGTTACACAAGATTCATTTTTCCCAAATTTTTGGACAACCATTTTCTCCTAAAATTGTTAGTTATCGTTACTGAACACAAGTTTTCTTAAATTAACAAACTATTACTCTAATAAACAGTAATTTTATGTTTCGCTTTTATTTTTTTAAATTTTAGTCATGGAGAGTTGTTTATTAAATTTCAATAAAATATAAGCTCACTATTTAAATAAGAACTGAATTTTGTTTGAAATCACTCTGTAAGAATTTAAATTTATATCTGAGTTGAAACAATGTAAAAAAACTTTAAATACAAATCATTAATGATGAGTTTGAAAGTATACGATGTTAAAAGTCAGTGCGTTATTATGTTAGGTTTAATTCTTTATAATTATTCTTAAAGTGCGCTGTGAAAGTTTAGAGATTACAGTTCCAGCTTTGTGTGTTGACTCCGTCATTTAATAGTGATTTAAAATTACAAAATGCTTAACTGTATTCTGCGATTATATGCTGTCAACGGACTTTCCATAGCATTATTATATTCTAAAGAGCTAAAGCGTCGTTCTTAAGTGCTTCGTTAATTGCTTTTCCTGTCAAGAAATTTCGTGTCAATTGATTGAAAAATGCATATTAAAACAGTAGACACAGATGAATCTGATAGTTTATCCGATTCATCAGATTCTGAGATGCATTCAGAATTTGAAGAAATGCGGAAAAAAATTGAAATCCTTGAGTCACAGTTGCAACTTGTTACAGAAGAGAATCGTATCGAAAGGGAAAATGCAATGCTTGAAAGGCAGTATAATAAATGCTTGGACTTTATAGACAAAGCTTATGAGACTGGAGTTTTAGATTTCAAATCACTGGAAGAATTTTGTATAACCAATCAAAATCCGGATGAGACAAGAGAACAATTAGATGCGCCAAATTCTGATAATGATATGGAAAGTAACAGTATAATTCTGGGAAGTGAACGTGCAGTTCGGCTGTATATTTCATTAACTCTATATCTTCAGCCTCTTCTTCCAAATGGAGCAAGCCTTGGAACCATTCATGCTCATTTGACTGAGAAAGGAGCTACAGTCAGTGTGGAGGATTTGGAAACCGTGTTGCGACACCATCCGAATGTATTCAAAGAAGAAACTGTAAATGAGAATGGTACTTTAAATAAAAAATGGTATTTTGCACTTGAACTTCCGCCAGTTCCAGATTTTTTGTGAAATTTTATGTAGATTGATATTGCTATTACTTATTAAATATATTATTTTAAATTTGAAATTAAACTTCTTTAAAATACACATTTATGATTTTTTTTTTTTTACATTTCTCAAATTTTTATTATGCATATTATGCTCATTGTTACAAAATTTCTAATATTGTCAAATTAATTTTTTTCAAAACTAAATATCAAAAGCATTTATTTTATCAATTAATTTACAACTAAATTCTTAATGAATCTTATTTCAATATTTGATTTTGTGTTTTTAATTGCTTGATGTATGAATTGAAATATTTGTCAAATCATACTACATAATTTTTTGATTTTAATGTAACTCCTATATGTATTGCTATTATAGATCTGTTAGAGTAAATTCAAAAAGAATTCATACATTTTTCATTTTATTATTTGAATCTCAATGTACCATTTAAATGCAACATTTGTGTATGGGTAATATTTTTAATATGCATATTTTTACTTTTCTATTTTGCTTTAATGAATGTAAAAATATACTTGATATCACTTGATAAAATTTTGTAAATGATATAGAATTGATAACTCAAATCATCAAACTTTGAAGTCCTAAAGAGCATTGAGTTGAGATCACACAGTTTCCACTCTGTTAAAAGAAAAGGATATTGTATAATAACCATAATGAATGTTCAGTTTTATCTCTTTTTCAAAAAGTAGCCATTGTTTCTTTTTTGTAAACTGGGATTTACAGATATTTATGTATTATTTAAACTTTTTTTGAATAAATATAACCTTTAAAATTATCTGATGAATTCTTTTAGTTATTAATAATATATGTAAGTTATTATTCAAAAATATAAAAAGATTATAAATCTTGTAAAGAGTGTTACTTGTTAATAATTGTTTTTGCCTATTATTGTTTTATAATTTTGACAATTAAATCGTTCTTTAAACGTTAGTAAATAAATCTTTAGAAATAAATAGTAAATGTCTTACAATTTAATGCTTATTTACTAGTGTTTCAATAAAGTGATTATATATATTTCTTAAATAATCAATTAGATTTTTAAAATAAACCTAGAGTATGGTACTTTATCATTTTACTGGTTCAAATGTTAAAGGCACTAAATGATATTTCCGAAGTGAAAAAATAAATGCTGTCAATTATAATTATGTTTTTGAAATTTTTATCTTTTGTAAACATTTTTAAATGTTTACTTCTATATGTTATTGTTACTTATGACACTTGGACAAAACCAAGCTTGTTCTGCACATGGCTATGCAAATTTAACTCAGTAGGCGTATCTTTCGTTTAATCACAGTGCCATGAAGGTAAAATATGACTTTGCTCTATGTATTCCTCTGATTAATGGTACCACAAGAGGATCCACTCTTTCGATTTTGACATTGATCTGGAGGGACAGGAAATATTCTCCAGGTCCATTATACCCTTGGTAACTGCTCCACAACTAACTCAGGATTTTTCGATTCCACAGATTTAAAGAGTACATATACATCACGTAGCATTGGGAGTCGAACCATGCCCTAATCTCTAGGCTTCTACTTCTATAGGTTAATCTCAATAATTTGATGCTTGTGCATTTTTTGACATAAACATTTATGTTGGACAAAGGAAATTGCTCCTGAATGTAAAATATGGATACAAAACAAATGCGTATCAATAATTTGCCTCTGAAAGTACAAATTACTTTCATATACAAAAATCACAATTCCAAATATTTATTCTATATTTTGATTTTTTATTCATTAGAGATCACTTTTATGCAGCATTAAATAAGAAAGAATACAATTTTATGTTGGTTAATAAATAGGATTATATTTTTAGTTGAATCACAATTCTTTTCTCCATAGAAATAAAATTGGCTCAACATGGGCACACCAAGATTTAGCAGGTTGCATAACAAATTGTTTTTGCAGTTTTATCCAATAACTAGATTTTAAATTAAATAAATTTTTTGAATAAATTTCAATGAATAACACATAATACTGAACAATGATGAAAACAAAGATCTGCCAACAAAGCACAGAAAAAATTAAATCATACCAAATAAGTAGGATAGACAAATGTGGTTATAACTTTGATAGGAGAGTATTAAAACAAACAGCTCTAATGTTTTTTTCATGCGTTTGGTGCATTGTCATCAAAAATGCATGAAAAAATATTCAGGGAAATGGAACAGTTATAGGATTTTATATTTAAAAAAATGCATGGTTCTTGAGTAATTTCTTAGTATTGATTTTTACTTATTCTATGTATAATAAATACATAGTCCACTTATTTTTAAACTAGTACATTATTATTCTACCTTTCAATAAACTACGGAAAAAGTCATGCTTTTACAATACATAAATATCCATAATTTAATTTAAAAAAACAGACTTGTAAAATATTTTTATGACAAATGATTTTCGTATTTTTTTTTATAAATTTCTTTGCTCATAGAAGGGAATTATAGTTGAAGAAACTTCTATTATTTTTTTTATAAATTATAAAGATAAAAATATTTCTCAAAAAAATAGAAGTGAATAAGAGAATTCTACTTGACTTGTATTTTTTTGATCGTCAGTTAGAAATTTATTTATCTTTCCTTTAATAATGTATAAAATTTAATATTAATAGAAAAATTTTATGTGTGTGCAACTTATACTGAATATTCTAGGTAATATAAATGTTTATAATTTAAAAAGTATGATAGTGTACTTTTTATTAATCAGGAAATACCATGTTAAAATTATATATATAAAACTTCTTACATGCTAGGTTTAAATTTTTTTGATATTAAAGAAAGTGATTATATCAAAGGAACATTTTGATTTAATGATAAAGTAATACTTTTCTAAAGTAATTATTCAGATTACTTTAGAAAGAAAGCAATATATATTAAATCTTTAAATATATATTTAAGCACCTTTTATTAATATTTTACCAATTTATTGTGAACAAAGCTGAAAATGTCTTTAAATCTATTCAATTAGTATAGTTATCACAATTTCAGTTTGTAAACTATTCATGTTGCCAAAAATGTAAGAACAGGCAATGTGAAAAATATTGCCAAATGAGATCTGCAATTATGTATGGTATAAAATGACTGTTGAGTGACAAACCAAACCTATGCAAGATAAAAGTTATTTGAATCATTTAAACTAAATGTGCCAGATTGAATAAAAATAACAAAAGCCATACTTTTTTCAACTATACCATAACCATAATTTTTTATGATTTGTGAGAGAAAAAAATCTCTTTTCTTCTGATACTTTTTATTTGAATATTGGCAGTGAGCCAATAATTTTACTTTGTGTGAAAGAAAAGATTTCTCAAGTGACTAATTTATATCGACTTATTCATTACTGGTATTTCATTTTTCAGTTTGCATTGAAATTTTTTATATGTGAAAGTTTTAGCCCGCATTGTTTTTAAAGTAAATAACAGACTACAAAAATAATTTGTATTAAGAATCTCTCTATATAAGTTATGTATGCAAAAAGATTGTTTTTATAAAACTGAAATCTGATAGTCTTACTCAGAAGTATTTGGCTATTGTCTACAAAACTGATCTGATTGTGGTGTAATCTCAATTACCTGGTAAGATTTTAATTATCATTTTTTTATAATATACTGTTTATATATTTACATTGTATCAGATATTTCAGTTATAATCATGGCATGGGTTTATATTTGGATATTTTTTGTGCCAAGATGAATTTGTCTTTAAATAGTATTAAGTGAGTCAAACTGATATTAACTATCAAAAGTCATTCAATTCTGTTTTGAATAATTTTCTTATAGTGCTCTCATGTTCATTTTTAATGATAAGGGAAATTTTTTAGTTAAACTTAATTATTATTTGTTAAAAAATTCTTCTTTAGTTTTAATATCAAAAACTTATTTTGTGGGAATATTATTTTCACAAAAATGTTCTTAAATATTTCATACTTTTATGTTTACAAAACATGCTATCTAAAAAATTAAATAAAACTTTTTAACAAGGAATGATATTTACTATCCGTATATAGAGCCCAACTCTGAGTAGGTACAGGGAAGTATGCTTTCAACAACTATACAGTAAACATTCGTTATTACAAATGTGTAAAATAGGAAAATAACTATTAAATCTTAAAACTATTTTTAGGAATTAAGTATTAATAGAAAAATTATTTAATATGTATTATGTAAAAAATGCAAAATAAAATTCATAAAAAACTTATTTTATTGTAGAAAAATCAAAGTTAAAGTGATTCCTTTTCTATTTCAAAAGTATGTTATTTTCATTCGGAAAATATTTCATTTTTTTTTCTCAAAAAGTACATAAATCTTGTTAGACATTCATCTACTTGTTTTGTATATGGTCATAATTCTTAGTTTTGTTTTCATGTTTGATTGCTGAAAGTAATTTTTCATTCTCATTTATTATATTCTCAATTATTTAATAATCTGATAATTCTTATCAACAAACTATATTTGAATCCAGATTCATTAAGTCCTTAAGGGAAAATTTGGGGATTATTAGGTTTCTTTGTCTTTGTTCATGGATGAACAACTTATTTTCATTCAAGTAGTTAGACAATTTGTCTTTCTACAATTACAATGGATTATTTAATAACATACAGATCAAAATAACTTAGATTTGTTTTTTCTGCTTTCAATTCAAGCATACATTCACAAGAGCATTGAGGTTTTATGTTAATTGCATAAATCGATTTCTAGACATGATTACTCCTTCAAGTATGATATAATTTCACTTGAAGGTATTGATTACAATCTGATGCATGTAAAGTCGGAAGTTTTATCTAACTTCCAACTTTACATGCATTGCTTCATGAACAAGGAGGAAATTCCTCATACATTGCTTCAAAAAATCTGATGAATGATAATTGAGGCAAGCACCTATTAATAACTCAGTCTATTGATATAAATCTTACTTGGATTTATATAAAATGTTTTTGTGAAATTTTGATTTTAGAATCGAAATTATTTTTGATGTTTTACACAGATTAATTATTAATTCTGTTGTTACTTTTCCACATGTCAAAGATTCTCTTGTAATAATATCTAAGTTTCTAAACTATTAAGTAAAAAATAAATATCAGACTACAAAAGAATGTGTGGAAGCAAGTTTGAACAGTTTTCAAACATTTAATTTTTCAGTGGAAATTAAAGTTATTGCATCTGTGGGATCCTGTTAGAGATCAATAAATAGTTTCTAAAATCGTGAATGTTCATAAATTCAAGGTTTTTAAACATAACTATCAACTACATATACTGTTTTGAAGGATATAGATATAGATAAATTATTTGTAAAGAAGAATATGCATTATTTTTGAGTTGAATGTATGTAATTCAGTATCCTCAGAGTATCCATTTTTCATAATTTTTCAAAAATGAATGTTAGTGATTTTGTTTCCTATTTGGAATTACTAACTCTTATACAAAAAATTGAAAGGGAATGAAAATCAATTTTCCCAATCTTGTAAATTAAGTTTTGTAAATTACAACACATTGTTATTAAAATTTTTTTGGGACTCAATCCAGCTAAATCTAGAAGTTACAATTATGAAAAAAAGTATTCAATTTGAATTTGAATTATCAGAATCTTTGAGAAATAATTTATTTCAATTATTTTCAGTATACTTGAGTACATAATTGTAATCATTTGCTGTGTCCTACTATACTGAATATATTAAACATATTCTTTAAAATTATGAAATTTGTCAAAATTTATAATGTGACAAATTTATAATGTGCATTCTATATTTGTTGTAAATTTTTAATTCGTATATTGGCTCAATTTTTAGCTACACCTTAAAAAATTGAGAAGCATAATAAAAAGGAAAATTTTTTTTGTGAAACTTTATAAAGATATAGTCTATGTAGTAAAAATTTATTTTTCTTCGAAAATTAAAAAATGTCTTTCTTTCAAAATTATAATCCTTTTATATTATCTTTGGGTCCTGATGCAAAATACTGTTTTTATTTTAAATTTCTAATTTTTTTAAACATTAATTTGCTTTTTTATATTAAATTTTAAGATGTATATAACAGTTTACATAAATATGTTTCCTTTACCTTTTTAGTGACTACTTTCAGAAGAATGAACTAATTAATAAATTTATTGTCAAGCCAAGTTTATTTCTTCAGTTCAATCTTAAAAAATAATATGCTTTGTAAAAGCATATATTTTCTAGAAAATCAGCATGTATAATGATCAAAAATGTTTCTTATTGATTGTTTAAATATTTCACATGTCATTTTATTTAGGGCTACTTTCCTGAGAAAATTATTACTACAACTACCAAAAAATTTATTGGACATTATTTTAGCTCCTCGTTGTATCAAAGAAAATGTGTCAATATTTGGAACTTTGTCATTATTGGTCAACTATTTGGTATGTATAAATGACTTAGATTAAAATTTTTGCCTCTTTTAAGGTATATAGACACTGACATTACTTATTTAAATATCTTTATAACCACAGTAATATTCAGTGTGATATTTTAATATTTGTTAAGCTTTATTTTATCCAATTCTATGTTTTTCAACAGTTTTTTTAATGTGTTGATATTGTTTTAATTAAACTGAGGCAATGATTGAATGTTCTGTGGTCGTAAATCACATACAACTCAATGGTTCAGTTTTTATTCTTGATGTTAGTGTTTATTATTGTTTGAAACCCACTTTAAATTTTAAGTCCTAATTGAATTAACTTTATTTGTAAAATTCAGAAAACAAGTTTTAATAAATTTCCCTTTTCAAATGTGCACACATTTTTCATATGGCTCATTTTATGTTTTAAAATTTTAATTATGATAAAGAATTATGAATACTTTATCTGATATCTTATTTATTATTTAAATACTATTCTTTTTGATAAGTTGGCTGATTATTTGTGTAAAAAAAGGGTAAATCAGGACTATCAAAAATCTGTTAATTTATTTTGATACATTTGCTTTGTCATATATTTTATGGTACTTTTAAATAAATTATTGGATAATTTTATCATTAAAATTATTCAATCAATATTCAAAATGATTTATAATGAAATTTGATTTTTCATTCTGTTAAAAATTGACAAAATTGGTTCTTAGGCTGTGATGACAAGTAAAAAATTCACTTGGTTCTTATGAAATAAAATTGAAGAAAGTTAATCTATTTTTATAATTTTATAATATGGGTGTGATAGAAGAATTTAAGAATAATGCGCTTAAATAATTATTGTTATCGTTATAAGTGTTCACTATCATGATTTTTATTGATGTTAATGCTTATAAATTTATTCTCAATAGTCTTCCTTCTTTTTTTTTCTTTCTTTTTCTTTTCTTTTTTTTTGTTAAAATGTTTATTAACATATATATATTTTGCTAAATAGTAGAAAAGTGTACAGAGGGTACAATGTGCCATACTGGTTTACCAGTTCACATTACGTATGTATGATGTGTTTTTCGTTTTACATGCTCGTTTTGTATGTAACCCTTAAAACTATTACAGAATAATCTTGAAGCATTGAGTTTCAATATTTGATTTTTAGAGTTTTTGTGTAGCTTGCGAAAATTAATAAGTATGGATGGGGATATATTGATTTTATGTTTCAGTGAGGCTGGATGTTCTCAGCATTTGCTCTTTTGAGATCCTTTGTAATTTGAGCAGGATAGATATACTTGTTTCAGAGAACCAATCACTGAGATATGGTAGTGCATTGCTGCTATTTGAAAAAAAAATCCATAGTTCTCCAAAATCACAGTTGCTGGAAATGATAGCAGCAAGCCCCAGCTTAATTGCTATCAATTCACATCTGAAGACTGAACAAGTGTCAGGGATACATTGCTTTAGCATAATTTCAGACTGAGGGATTCTAATATAACTCTGCTCCCAGTATGGGCTTGTACGACTGTCATCGGTATACATTTGTATTGCATCACAAGGGATGCAATTAATAATTTCTAGTGCTAACTATCTTAGATTATCTCTGATGTGAGTTCGCTTGTTTGCAGATCAAAGTGGAAGATGATTCTTGGCATTCCCTGTGAGGGATAAAAACAAGATCTTAAAGATTGAGGTTCAATATCATGAGATATTAAGTTTTAGAGATTCTGCCAGGGCAAAAGAGTTGAATTTCTTCAATCTTTGATTATTGTGCCAATTGTGTAAATTGAAGGAGGTATGATGATTTGGGCCATAGCTGTAGATTTTGTTAAAATATTTAATTAAGTTAGGTCTTCTTCTAATGTGTAATGGTTGTTTGTTTTGTATAAAGCTATATCAGATGGTAGCTATTTTTGAGTCTTAAGATGATTTGACCGGCACTTAGTTGTTCTCGTTTTAATTTCAGGAGATTCGTTTCAGATGCACAAGAATAAATCGAATAATGATATTCAAGAATAAGTCTTATAAGGGAAATATATGTGATTCTGAGGGTGTTTGTGTGTGTGTGTGGAGCACCCCAATTTCTGCCAGCCAGATATTTGAGAACAGTAGGGTGCTAACAATCCTTTGAAACTAGTTAGTCAATATTTTACATTTTTATACACATTTGTTTAGTATTCAAGTATTTTTTAGTAGAGTATTGATAATATATCTTAACACATTGTTTATATTGGTTAAATTAAAGATAGAAATATATTCAAAAATTAAATTATATGATATTATTATAAAGAATATTTTCATTGTGAATGTTAATAGTGTTGTGTTTTATTTAGTAGGAAATTCTTAAAATATTAATAAATTGTTTTATATAAAATTATGTAGAAATATGGTAACTGTCCTATTATTTATTCAGTATTGTAAAGTAAGTTATCATTAGAAATATAGTATATGCCTCATATTTATCACATTTTACATTAGAGATTTTTTAGAGTGTAACATATTTTCCTTCTATGATATTGTACTGATTATATTGTTTTTTGAGGAAATTATGTATTTATGATTTTTTAAAAGTATATCCAATTACTGGCTTTAGACAAAAAATTTTCCACCAGTTGATAGAGCGGCAAAACAATGTAAATCAAATTATTTAGTGGAAAAAAATGAATGTATAATTTCTTACTTTACAGTGATAGATATTTTGTTTAAATGATTCTATTTGTAAAGTGTTATAGTTAAAATTAATATGAATTTAAAATTTTGACTTGGAAATCAAAAAATAATTTTCAAGCTAACTTTTAGAAATATTATGTTTTTAAGAATTATGTATGTGTTTTTTAATAGTATTTTTAATCATAAACAAATTGGATTGATGAGAAAAAGAAAGACCTGAAGTATTTTATTGGATAATCAATATAATGCATCTAGTAAAGAATTGTACAAAAAAATTATAGATTAGATGTATTTTTTAAAGTTTATATTAGTGATAACTTATAATGCATATAACTTTATTTCTGTGCATATAGTCTTCATGAGAGAATAATTAAGTACATTGTGTGCATATATAATACTGAATAACGTTTATAACTTGCTTTACTAGTATTTATGAAAATAAAGTTTCTGGATATTGGCTATTTGTGATCAGGTGATCCTTTTATCGACCTACTGTTTGAAATGTTTATGATTTCTAATGTTATGAAACAAACTAAATGACCCCAAAATTTTGAAAAGAAACACATTTAAAATTACAAAAATGAGTCATTCTGAGTTTGTTAATATCTATCTCATGCCTACATAAATTACAAAGTAAGTTTTTATTATTTTTAAGATAATTCAAGTATTACTAATAAGTAAATACGTAAAATATGATTAATCTTTTCAGATAAAATCTATATTGTGTTATGTTCACAATTATATTATTAGACTTCAACACCATTCCAGTTGATGAATTATTGGGAGAAATGTGTGTCTTTATTGTGGTTAGTCTTGTTTTTTATTTTTTATGGAATTAAATATTTTCTTTTTATAAATAAAAAAAATCATTGCAGTTTTTTTGTTATAAATATATATATACACGAGGGTTACTCTGAAATAAACAACAGGTTCAACGGTTGCAATTAGCATTTGGTGATGAATCTCCAGCTCGTGCTACTGTATTCAGAGGTTTAGAGAATTTAGAAGGTGTCGCAATTTTCTTCAGGCTGAAGAACACACAGGAAGGACGCCATCGGCAGTAATCCCAGATAATGTGTTTGCCATACAAAAAATGTTAATGGATGATAATCTCTGTACCTATCAAATGATACAGAAGGAACTTAACATTGGATCCGCAGCCATGCACAAAATCATTCATGAAGAATTACATGATGCACAATGATGACTGCCTCTGGACAAGTGTTATCTGCAGCACCCAAACAAATTTCCCTCAATAATTGATGGCTACACCTGGAAAATCTACTATTATTCATAGTCGGCCTGGATTGCTCCTGCAAATGAATCAAACTGTAGTCATTGGGCAACTAGGAGTTCTTCCAGGGACTAATGCTTCAATAGTCTATCTTCAAACATAAAGCCATTTCAGAATCTCAAAAAGAATTACATATGAAAAAGGAGTTTGCAGTTGGGTTCCCCATAATCTAACTGAACACCAAAAAGAGGAACGTGTCAGAATCAGTAAAGAAACTTTTAAATTGCTAAATGATGGTGGCCACCGCATCATTTCTAAAATTGTAGTAGGTGATGAAACGTACATACCGTTTTTTGACATTCCAACACGTCAAGAAAGCAAAGTATGAATCTTTGAAGATGATCCCATGCCAACAATGGTGAAAAAACAAAGTGCACTGAAAAAAGTGATGTATGCCGTTTTCTTCAGAAGTACAGGATTGGTCAAAGCCATCAAGTTGGAAGGACAGGAGACAGTAACAGCAAACTGGCGTACCACTGAATGTCTTCCAGAAATTCTACAAGAACTGAATGTTGGGGGACTAATGCTTCACAGTGGCAATCATCTTCACATACAGCCGGATTAACAGTTGAGTTTCTTAAATAAAAACAAATTAAAGTGATCGAACATCCGCCGTATGCATCTGATCTAGCTATGTGCAACTTTTGGTTATTCTTTAATCTAAAAAAAAAAAAAAACTTATGTGGACGTCGTTTTTATTAAGAAGAAGAAATTGATATGGCTATAAATGCATTTTTTCATCTCTTTCAAGAAATGAATGGCTTGAGGCATTTAATCTTTGGAAAATTTGTCTACAAAAGTGCATTGTTGTTGCTGGAAGAGACTACTTTGAACACACTGAAAATTTTGTAAGTATAACTTTAAAAACCTAGTTGTATCTCAAAAATTTCAGAGTGACCCTCATATATATATAATTTCAGTTTCTTTATCTTTTCAAATAAGAGAAATAACTCCTGTATTCAATTTCTAAACTTTTTTTCTTTTTTCTTTTTTTTTCTCTTTTAAGTAAATTATTTAAAATTACAATTTGTTAAAATACACAAAAAATGTGATACTTTTTAGTTAGATTAAGTTTTGACTATGGTAGCTACCTTAAAAAAGTTTACATTATTGTTTGTTTACCACACAAACATATCTGTTGCCAAATAGCCTGGTAAATTGTCCATTTTAAATGGGAGTTTAAGATATTATACACTGTCTGACATTGAAAATTCACCAAAAAGGAGTTGCCAGAAAGGAACAAAAATCGGCAAACAAAGGGAGACACATTTTGTATTTGAAAATAATATTCATAACACAGAGTGAGAACAGGGTTGGTTCAATAGGTTGTATGGCCATCATGGGCAATGATACATGAAGCAACGCATCTAGGCACAGTCAATGAGAGTATGGATGGTGTTCTGAAGAATGGCTATCCATTCCTTTTTAGTCATTTGCAAAAGTGCGTCTTCTGAAAGAAGCAGTGGCAGAGTCTGCATATGGCATTCAATCATAGCCCAAACATGTTTGATTGGTGAGAAATCTGGCTAGCATGTTGGCTACGGAAGCAGCTGTATACCTTGAAGGGCATGTTGGTTGATATGAGCAATGCAGAGTCAGGCATTATCTTGATGATAAAATTCATTGGACACCCCCTGAAGAAATGCAGCAACTATCACTGAAGAAACAGAAGCATTACCAATCAGAGAAGATGATCCTGTGCTACTCAGCAGTCCACATCCCTCTAATCCAGCATCATTCCACATGCTGATGTCTGTACTGTGGGATCAATGGTAGTCTTCTTAACAGATACCATGTGTGCAGCCCATTAGCAATCAATCAGCAGCAAATAGTTTTGCTTGATATGAGAGGATCCAGGGTGCTTGCACATACTGCAGAATTTTTGTAGGCATGCTTTGTAGAGCCCCCACCACCTCCTGTTGTATGCATCAATCCATCTAGACTGTTGTAATTCTGGCTACACCATGCAAATGTTTTACATTTCCTTGTCCCAACCATCTTTGAAACAATCGGTGCACTGTTTATGCATCCAGGTATCTGTCAGCTGAGATTTGCCATAAGGACAAACTGGCTTTATCAGTCCAATCACCATGCCTTTTGTAAACTCGTCTGTCTGCTGGAACTGACTCTGCCGATGATGGCCTGTTATTCTCTGCAATTACAGATGTCGTTTGAGACAAGAACAAACTTTCAATGTTTATTTGCCAAGCAGCGATAGTGGCACGATTATTGCCCACTTTGCCAGTTCCTCACCTTATATCTTATCCTACATGTGCTGGAGACCTGTGTATTTCACAGCATTAGCTTAACTCAGTTAGGTGTATCTACCCTGAAATTTGCATAATTTTATGGCCACTCTTTTTTGGTGTTGCATTTTTTGATGTTGGACAGTGTAAATTGGTATTTAATGTATTTCATGTTATTTTCAAAACATTTAGTAAGGAAAAGCTCCTCTCTTTTTCCTGGATCCTCCTATAAAAATGGAGTTGTTTTCATGGCAACAGACAGGTACAATTTGGTGAGAGCTATTTTTGTGTTAGAAATTATAATTAATTCATTTAAACTCAGTGGACATAATGCACCAAAGACCTATAGTGACTACTAAGACTTATAGTGTCCATATCTGTTAAACATATGCATCTGTTAGGTGGTCTCCTCAATCTAAAGTCTCCTATGTTTAGTTCCCAAGCAATGCTTGATGATCTGTTTATTGATCCACTGGAAAAAGGGAATACTGAGTTGACCTTTCTCTACCCAAAGATCAAAATCTTGTACTTTTTGAGCACAAAATGCTACCACTATGCCAATGGGCTTTTATTAATTCTTTTATGTAAGTACATTATCAAATTAAGATTTAAATATTTGGTTAATTTCATAGTTTAAAATTTTATGTTTTAAAACCTTATTAATTAAAGAATTCAGTAATTAAATATAACAAAGTAAGAGTAGAAGAGAATATTAGGCTTTAAAAATTTAGTTTTTAATGCTTAAATACTAAATATATACACTTAAACTTCATTAATTTGAATTGTTATAATACTGTTATGTCTGTTTTTGTATTTTAATGTAAACACTTTATAGATGTTAAAATAAAAATTTTGAAAACTAACTTTTTAAATCGTGTGAACAATCCATAATAAATATGTCTATATAATAAAATAATATCCAGGCAAAAAATAATCATGGCAATCATTTTATTTCATATACAATATTGCATAAATATATTCTATAAATATGTAAGATTTTAATTATTTAATAATAAGAAAACATCTTGGATTTCATTTCTTATATCCAGCAATTAGAGAATTTCTTTGTTATTGAAATTTTAACTATACATGGTGACATATTATTCTTGTAAATATTAATATGTTATACCTATTAATCTCATTCACTTTTTCTCCATTTTTAGGAAATGCAGCCTTATAAGAGCAGCGCATTACAGTTATTTTGATGATCTAGTTTTATTTATTTATTTTCCGAAATATAAACTTATATTTGTGATTGTATTTACATTTTATTCTAAGAGATTAGAAATTAAATATTCCATGCTTTTATATTATATTTTATTCATTCATCCATATTTTGATATTCTGTTGATCTATGTAATTAATTCTTTTGAGACAATTTGTTGCCACTGTTTCAAAATACTTACATAATATGAGAATACTGTGTGACAAAACACTCTTATTATTTTTGGTTGTTCTTGAATCGTCGATTTTATATATCCATGAATTCAATCTGTTATATTTTTGTGAGCAATCTTTATTGCATGTTTTATTTTGTGAAAAAGAAAAAAAGTAAAATTTTCTTTCTTCCAAAAATGTAACAGATACAATATATTGTTTACATTTAGCTCTAAAGAAAGAGATAATAACTATATGTATGCATTATTGTGCCTTTATATTATACTTTATACATTTATTCTTATTTTTGTGTTCTGTTGATATATGCAATCAATTCTTTTGAAGCAAACTTGCCATATTCTCTTCATAGGTATGCAATGTTACAAAACAAGCTCTTTTACCATGTGTTGATGTTTTTGAATTGCTCTTAGTTTTGTAAATTATGTATCCTTACATTTAATCACAGTGTTTTTGCAGGGAAGTATATTTCTGTGTTTTTAATTGCTACTCTTTATAGTTAATTTTGTGTTCTTTTAATTTTACTACTTTTTACTCTTTCAAAATTATGTAGGCATCATTATTTACTATGATTTATACATATTTGAATGTTTTTGATTTATGTAATCAATTTTCTGCTGATACATGAATCTGTTCTTTTTATGTGAACTTGCCTTATTCTCTTGATGAGAATGCAATATTAGAAAACAAGCTTTTACAATGTATAGTTTTTTTAATTGGCGTCATTTTTATAAGGTATATATCATTATGTTGTACATATCTTTTCTTTTGTTGCGAAATTTATTTTCTATATTTTTAATTATGTTATTTTTTTATTCATTTACACTTATTTTTTGTGTTCTTACAATACTTACTTTTGGTTGTAAGGAAATGGGTAATACTCCCATTTTGCTCTTTGTAAATGAAATTATGTATGCATCATTGTTTATTATGATTTAAACATAATTCAATATACTATTGATACTTATCTAATCATTTTTCTTTGAGGCAGCTTATTGCTAGGTTCTCTTGATAGAAATATAGTATAACAAACCATCCTTTACCATATTTTGATGTTTCTGAACATCATTTTGTTACATATTCCTATATTGTGTTTGCCAAGTAAAATTTTTCCTTTTTAATGCTATGCTCTTTGCATTTAAGTTTTTGTATTCTTGTTAGATGTCTGACTTGTATATAATAGGATAATCTTTTATATTTATTTTTATTAACTCATTCTAGTATTAGTATTACATGTATTTCATTGTGTTTATATTTAGACTTTTTGTGATAAAAATATTTTTTATGTTAATGAAGATGACTTCAAGTACTAAAATGCAGTCCTTGATATCTAGGCATTGTGCCATTGGGCTTAAAATCACAACCTGGGTTAATAAATTTAAAACAATAAAAAAGGCGCATCCACTGCATGCTTTCGTTTAATAGTGAATCCTACGAGAATTGCAACTAAATAACAATTTAGTTTTAATAAAAAATAAGAAAGTTCACTATTAAAGATATTTTAATTAACTATGTACACATGCATAAATATTTAATATTTTTATTTTTATATGAGAGCTTACATTTAAAACTTTGCTAAATCAGAGTATTGAAATTTAGTGTAAAGTTGTATCAAAAATTAATGCATACATTTTATTAAACAGTTTCAGTTGCCTTAACTTTTTATTAAAATCTTGTTATAACCTTATATCATCTATACATTTGTTGCTATTTTGATTCTTCTTGAAGAATTTCTTTTTTTTTTTTTATATGTTAAAAAAAGTAAAATTCATAATTTCTTTTCTATCATAAGTCACAATTTTAAAATCTATAGATTATTTAAAATTAAAGATAATTTAACATTAATGCATTTTGAAGTTTTAATATGTATTATTGTGTACTTTAGTTTTAAAGTATCATTTTTAGTGATTTTTTCGATAAAATATTTTCTGTTTTTACTGTGCAGTGAATTTTTTAAGTTTGTTATCAACTTTAAGATTTATCTTTTATAATATGATACAAATAGATCCATTTCTAAAAATAAATTCATACAGAAAAAATTGCTTTCTTCGAGCACATATATTCTTGCAGCAATATAGTTAAAAATTTTCCTTACAAGTTAACTGTGCTGAAAACTAACAGTTGATTGATGAACAAATGAAGCTTGCTTGTACCATTCTGAATTAAATAGTTGTATGCATACAATATATTCTGTACAATTATTTCTACTGGTCTTAAACTACTTTAATTATTTTACAAGGGAGTTGTAATTTTTTCTTCTATAATTTTAATAACAAAACATCAAATATAGTAACAAAAAGTGGTAAAATATTCATATTTTAACAAAAAAAAAAAAAACTTCTGATATTGAATAAAACACTTGGGGATTTTTCTTATCAGAAATTTAATTTGATAATAATAGAATTAGCCATAGCAAATTCAGTTAGAATTGTTAGTTATTTTTAATTAAGAAAATTGTACAACAAAATGAATTATTCCATGAATATTATGAGATTTTATCATAAACTGCTATTCTAATTGGGAAATTTAAGTTTATAGTTTTTAAAATTTTCTTAAAAATTTTGCTTTTATTCTCATTTCTGAAATTATTAATTCATAAATGATATAGTTGAAGTATTACTAGTAATACTATAATTCATGTTTTTTAAATGAATCAGTTAGTCAAAAAATATTGAAAAAAAATTTTTAATCATTCTTTTGAATATTTTTACACAATTTATAATGCTGTTATTTACTCATAACCATAAGTATTATGAAATAAGTTCCAATATTTATAACTTGCTGTAACATCTCTATCTTGATAAATCTAAATCTGAACTATTAATTTCACAATGTTTAAGTAACCATAGGGATAATTTTATTGAGGAAAGCATGTTTCAAACAACTGAGATTTGATTTAATGTGATTGCTAAAAATAAAAATTCCACTGAAAAGTTTCCTACTAATATCAATTCAATTTTTCATTTTAGAGAAAGATGAAATTAAGAATTTTTAAAAATTCGTTTATCTGCTTGAGTATATCTTGCACATTTTATTAACTAATGCATCTAGGTTTCAAATTCAAATAAAAAAAGTTTATATACAATAGATTTTGTAATACATGTAAATCAAAATTAAATTTTAAATAACAGAATTGGTGGAGTTGTAAAATTTTAATGAATAAATAATCATTTAAATAGTAATAATGCTTTATATTAAAAAAAATAAAAAAAAAAAAAATTTTTTTTTCGTTTGTTTTTCAGGAAATTTTTACAGCACACAAAATTTTATTTGATGCTTTTCTTCTTCAAGGGCACTCATATATTCACCTAATTTGATAGTTTTAAAAAGGAAATAAAAAGTTAAAATAAAAATTGAATACACATATAAGAGGTAGAACCATTCATGCAATTTCTATGTAAATATGTTTAATGAATTATTTGAAAATAGATTTGTTGATAGCTTTTTCATTGTTTTAACTTATAGAAATGGGGTAAAAAAATTTAATTACAATTTACGCGTAAAGCAGAGAAATCAGACAACATTGGTTATTTAAAATTAAACTTTTACATTAGGGTTTTAGGAAATGGTTTTTTGCTCTTTACAATATTAGAATATATTTCAAATATAATTAAGAATTGAGGAATTGTATATTTTCCTAAAATTCTCAGGATATCTTATTGTAGATCTTGTCTAATTAGCTATTCTATTCAAAAAGGACCATCGTGCTATTAATCAATCCTTAGTTTTGAAATCTTTAAAATTTTCAAAGATTTCTGGAAACAAGACTCATGCATTTGCGAGTTTATAATGTCTTATTGTTTTATATAAGTACTCATTTTTTATAAGAGTATTTTCCAATATGATATTTTTTGAAGGTAAACAGATATACTTTCTTTGATATATGCTGTATTCCTGTCTACTTAATGGATTTTAAATATAGAAAGGTAGTCTGTTTTTAAAGTAACCTGGTCCATAGGAAATAATTTAATTTTTTTTTTCAAATCCTGTTGTAAATCTTACTTGTAATTTGTTTATGTTACGTAGGAACATTAAAAGAAAAATTGTAAACATTTTATTTCAAATGCCTTGTGCAATCACAATGATAAAAGTTGATACTGAAGTCTGAATCAAAAATACTATAATCAGTATAAACCCAGGTATTCCAATGACTCCATTTGGCCGTTGCCAAAATTGGTTGACCAAAGCAAGTGGGGTTACCTCGGATGTTATGCCTTGGAAGGATTGAATCCTTCCAAAGGTCAATCCTTGGACGAAATATAAATAATTGTTCCGTTTTTATTAGCTTTTGTATGGATAGATAATCAGCAAAATTTCTTGATAATTTGTCCTTTGAAGTAGATTTGTAAGCCAGTAAGAAGATATGAATCATAATGGCCATGCATAAGGCAAGCATTTGAACAGAAACTTTAGTTGATAAAGGCTTAAAATGGTGTTGCTTGAAATTGGGATTTCGCCGCCTGTAGGTTGGTTTTGTGGCGCAAGGTCCAAAAACAGACAAGCTGTACCAAAACTAAGATTTATGAAATATAATTAATTTTTCCAAAACACAATTAACGTTAAAATGTTAAAAAACAAATATATTTGTATATGACACTACTAAAATCCAAATACATATAAAATAACTGTATATACAATCACCCAAAACTAATACAAGAATTAAATAAAATGTCCGAAAGCTTTTGCTCTTAAATCAGCAAATAGGTTTCTGAAGGGTGGTACCCCGAACAAATCAAATGAAGATAAAAGACTACTATTAAAAAAGAGTTAACGATAATGGTTAAAATATGGTCATGAAATTAAAATATTATTAACAGCAAATGTGGTTCACACCAAGGATTTTGTTCATTTTAAGACACATAGACATTAATATCTATGTGTGAAATTTGAGTGTCCAACGAATGAGATTCACCACCTCTAATAGCTATTTTTGAGAAAAGAAAAGATATTGATGAAAGAAATAAGCAGAAAACGAAAATATGGTATAAGAATGCAATAAATAAAAATATTGATAAGGTAATCTCGAAATTTTCCATGAAATAAAGGATCAAACTTAATAAATCTAATCACTGAATGGTGGATTAAATTCATAGATAAGGAGTAAATGCGTGTAATGACTGGAAATCCTTTTTAAATTCTTATTTTTCCCAAACGCTAATTCACTATCTTTTAAGCAAAAAAACATCTGAGCAATGAACAATCCAAACTTACATTCATTCTTAAGAAAATTTATTAATTTGCATATCGAAATTACAATTTTTAAATTTAGGCATTCTCTTTTTTTGTTAAAGTAAGAAATTCGAAATTTAATTCACGATTTGATAAAAATTTGCAAATCCTCTGACAGTCGATGTAAAAAGTCCACCTAAAAGGATTGCAGAAAGTTTCAATTCCGTCAAGAAATAAAAATATTTTTGATTGAAAGCTTCATTTTCTAAAGTAAATTTGTTGCAAACGCCAATATTTATTTATACAATTGAAATACATACATTGGAAATGAAATGAAGTCCTAAGATAACTATTTTATTGAACAACGTTTTGCTGATAACCGCTCTAATTTGCATCAAATAAACATGATTTTTAAGTGCATTTTTTCAGGATAATCTCTTGCATTGACTATGCGGCTTATTAGATGTAAATATTTTAAAAGAGAAACGTTACGCCGGATACACTTTTCCATCATATACCACAAAATTTTATGAAGTTAAAGCAGTAAGTAACCAGATAAGGTATTAGAAGTCAGATTGAAGCTCAGCGAACCAATATTGAACACTACTGCTTCAATAATGTATAATTGCATTATCAGCTATGAAATATCCGTAAGCATTGGTGTAAAAACACAACATATTAGGATGCGCTTGATCTGCTTACATATCTAGTTAAGATGCAAGCAGAACATTTCCCGTATGATGCTTGCAAAAGACTATTGCATAGTGCGACTCGCCAATCTCGACGTTAACTATCAGTGTAAAAAAAGATGTAGCGTGATTCACCCGATTACTTTATTCATAACTAATCCTTAAATATCCAATATCTCCCGACACCACAGTAAAAGAATTAGCTTCAGATGGTTTTCTTGTGGACACCTTATTTCAGGGCAAGATACAGGAAAGCGTGCTGGTGAAATAAAAGGCATCCTACAATGCATTCATATCCTCTGAATCCTTTGCACATGGGTCGATCAGAAATCTGTTGATAATATTTATCATTTGATGCAGTAGTCCCGATTCTGTAATGCAATTCGCCGGAGACAACGCCGATCATGCTCTTGGAAAACTCGAACGAAAGTTACATCATCTAGACAAAGATGTAGGTTCTGATTCCAATTTTTTTTAAACTTTTGATATTGCTGCTATTAAAAAACTACAGAAACCAAGTAAATAAGATAAAAAAAAATTTACTGTTTTCGAAATTAAGTCCCCTACTGAACGAGTTCCAATAATAAGCCTCTTTTTCAAGTGGTTAAAATTGTTTCTTCCATTTTATTTCATTCATCGTGAATTACTCTCTTACACGTTATTTATGAAGCAGGTATTAAAGAATTTTGTTTATTTCATCCTTAGCAATGTTTAATAATGATCTCAGAAGTTTCACCTGTGTGTAAATGTATAACATTTTGTATAACAATTTTTATTGTTATATATGCATGATAAACAAAATTATTTTTGCTCGTAATACAGAAATTTGAAGTGTGTTGTTTTGATAATTAAATGGTGAAGAAATCAATGAAGATGTATCTGATGATAATTATTGTGATGAGGAGGATCGGTGACTGCTCATATATAAAGACAACATATTTTTCATACAACTCTATACCGTCTATTGTGGCTGACAATTCACAATAATTCGTATAACATAACCAAACGCTTCGATTGCCATTTGAACTTGAATTATTTTCAAATATACATACATGCAATAGTCATTTACTTAAAAAATAAGTTAACTGAACTAAACCTTTTTTTCTAGATATAAGTTTTATAATGTTGTTAGATAAAATTATGTTTGATAATTTAGATAAAATTTGAGTAATAATTTACTGAAGCTACATATGTAGCTTTTGTAATTTAATGCTTAAATTTTATGGTTAATAGTTGATCGTTGGATTTTATTAGTAATTCCATGAGAAAACACACATATAGAGTAATTCAGGTAGTAATTATTTAAAAAAGATACAAGAAAGTTATTTCCCCACATTTTGGGCAACCATTTTCTCCTGAAATTGTTAGCTATCGTTTCTCAACAAGTTAATAGTTTTTTTGAATTAACAAACTATTACTCGAATAAATTGTGAGTTTAAGCTTTGCTTTTATTTATTTTTTTTTTTATGAAATTTTAGTATTGGAGGGCTTAAGTTAGGTTAGGTTAAAACAAAATATTGTTTTGAAGCTTTATGCTCATAGGCTTATAGCTCGCACTGAGTAAGATTGAGTTTTCATTTTCTTGGAGGGTTTAGTTTATAAAATCTTAATAAAATAAAAGCTCACAATTTAAGTAAAAACTGAATTTTGCTTGGAATCACTCTGTAAGAATTTGAATTTATATGTCAGTTGAAACAATATAAAAAACTTTAAATACAAATCATTAATGATGAGTTTGAAAGTATATGATGTTAAAAGTTCGTTTTAATCTTAGGTTCAATTCTTTATAATTATTCTAAAAGTGCTCTGTGAAAGTTTAGAGACTACAGTTCCAACTGTGTCTTGACTCCGTCACTTAATAGTGATTTAAAATTAGGAAGCTCTTAACTGTGGTCGGGAATTTTTTTGTTATCAACGGACTTATCGTAGCATTTTTATATTCTTAGCGTCTGACCTTATTAGTTAAGAAATTATTTTTCCTGTCAAGAAATTTCTTGTCAAGTCATTGCAAAATGCCTGATAAAATAGTAGATACAGATGAATCTAGTAGTTTATCTGATTCACCATATTACGGTATGATTTCAGAATTTGTAGAAATACAAAAAAAAATTGAACTCCTTCAGTCCCAGTTGCGACGTATTACTGAAGAGCAGAATCGTATTGAAAGGGCAAATGCAATGTTTGAAAGGCAGTATCGTAAATGCTTAGAATTTGTAAACACAACTTATGAGACTGGAATTTTAAATTTCAAATCATTGGAAGAATTTTGTATGACCTATAAACATCCGAACCAGACAAGAGAGCAATTAGATGCCCCAAATTCTGATAATGATATGGAAAATAATAGTATTCTTCTGGGAAGTGAACGCGCAGTTCGGTTGTACATTTCATTAACTCAATATCTTCAGCCTCTTCTGCCAAATGGAGCATTCCTTGGAGCCATTCATGCTCATTTGATGGAGAAAGGAGCTACAATCAGTGTGGAGGATTTGGAAACCGCGTTGCGACATCATCCGACTCTATTCAAAGAAAAAACTGTAAATGAGAATGGTTTAATAAATAAAAAATGGTTTTTTGCTCTTGAACTTCCACCAGTTCCAGAAATTTTGTGAAAGTTTATGTAGATTGATATTGCTATTGCTTCTTTATTAAATATATTATTTTTAATTTAAAAAATTGGAAATTAAACTTATTTAAAATACATATACATTTATAATTTTTTTTTACGTTTCTCTATTTTTTATATATAAAATGCTCACTTTATGTTGGACCATAAAATTTCTAATACTCTCAAATAAATTTTTTTCAAAACAATATCTTAAAAGCATTTATTTTATCAATTATTTTAGAACAAAAATCTTATTTCAGCATTTGCTTAAATGTTTATTGCTATATATATATATGACATGAAAAATTTGTCTGATTATACTACATAATTTTTTATTTTATTATAACTGCTATTTGTATTGCAATTAAGGATCTGTTAGAGTAAATTCAAAAAGAATTTATTTGTTTTTCATTTTGTTATTTGAATCTGAATGTGTAATTGTAACATTTAAACACAACATTAGTGTATTGGCAATATTTTTAATGAGCATATTTCTGCCTTTATATTTTGTGTGAATGAAAAATGTACTTCATATTACTTAATAAAATTTGGTAAATAATATAGAGTAACTCAAATCATCAAACTTTGAAGTCCTGGCAGAGCATTGAGTTGAGATCATACAGTTTCCACTCTGTTAAAAGAAATGGATTGGGTATAACAACCATAATGAATGTTCAGTTTTATCTCATTTTCAAAATGTGGCATTTCCGTTTTTTCAAAATATGGCATTTTAGAATTTTTGATTTCAAAGATTTAATGAGCACATAGTGTAATTATGATACCCAAGGATTTCTTGCTGGATATATCTTACCATTTTTTCATTATAGTATTGACAATTAGAGTTTTTATTTTGATTATAGTTTTGCCAGTTTGAGTTTATGCTTACTTTTCAGATTTGGTTTTTTGCATCGTATATGGTAATTTTCAGTGGTAACAATATTTGAAGTTTTCATTTTACCTTCAATTGAAACTCTTTGTTCTATGTTTATTGTTGTGCTGCATTATCGCCAGCTTCCAAACATCGTAAACTCTTCTTTTTCAATTTTTTTCATTTATTATTTATATCTTTTTATTTTGTTTATTATATAATTTTTTTGTTCTTTTTTTTACAATTTATTTTTTTATATTTTCAACATAGTAAATTGTTCTTTTTTTTTCCAATTTTTTTGTTTAATATTTTTTTTTCACATATTTTTGTTAAATTATTATATTTTTCCATAATATCACTGAGCATATTTGATGTGAGCTTGATGTCATATCAAGTAAATCCATTATTGTTATTTACTTATCTCTTTTACTTGTTGTTTTGATATGAAACTAGATTTGATCACATATATTGCATGTACTAAGTGGGTCTTTTTCAGTATTGAGAATCGAAACCTGCCCTGCCAAACAGAAGGCTGATGCCCTAATCACTAGGCTGCGACAATTTATAGGTTACTCTCAATAATTGGGTGCTTCTGCATTTTTTGACATAAACATTTATGTTGCCAAAAAATGGCTCCTGAATTTAAATTGACAATGCGAAACAAATGCATATCAATTATTTGCCTCTGAAAGTGTAAAAATTACTTTTATTTACAAAAATCACGGAACATTTCAAATACATATGTCACATTTTGATTTTTTCCCATTAAGTATCACTTTTATGAAACAGTATTTTGAAGCATGAAATATGAAAAAATACTGTTTTATCAATTTTAAGTTGGTTAATAAATATAAGATTATATTTTTTTAGTTGAATCAAAATTCTTTTTCTCCATAGAAATTATTAAAATTGGCTCAAGTTGGACACAGCAAGACTTAGCAGGTTGTATAACAAATTTATGTTTTTTTGCAATTTTATCCAATATCTGGGTTTTAAATTAAATCAACAGTTTTATTGAATGAATTTTAATGAATAACAAAAAGTACTGAACATTATTGAAAACAATGATCTGCCAACAGATCACAGGAAAAGAAAATTCATATCAAATAAGAATGATTGATAAATATGGCTATGACTTTGATGGGAGAGTATAATAACAAATAGCTGTGATGTTTTTTGTATGACTTTAGTGTATTGTCATCAAAATGCACTAAATGCATGCAATAAAACATCATTCAGTAAAATTCTCCGTCATCAAAATGGAACAGTAGTAGAATTTTATATTAAAAAATGCAAGATAATTGAGTAATTTCTCTCTTAGCATTAATTTATACTTATTCTATGTATAATGAATATCTAGTTCACTTATATTTAAACTTGAACGTTATCATTCTTCCTTTCAATAAAAATAGACTATAGAAATAGTGTTATGCTTTTACAATATACAATTACCAATGATGTAAATGAAAAGAACAGATTAGTATTTTTTTTTTTTATCACAGATGATTTTCTTTTTCTTTTTTATAAATTTTTTTGTTCATGAAATGGAATTATAGTTGAAGGAATTTCTTTAATTTTTATTCATATTAAAGATAAAAATCTTGCTTAAAAAATCAAAGTGATTAAGAGATTACTACTTGACATGAATTTTTTTTAATCATGAGCTAAAAATTCTTTATCTTTCCTTTAAATAATGTATAAAATTTATAATATTAATAGAAAATTTTTATCTGCATGTGTAATTTACACTGAATATTCATGATAATATATTTAAAATTTTACTAATTAATTAATACTAAACAATGTAAAAAAATTTTTCTCTTTAAGGTGATATTGTGTGGTATATGTTAAAATTTATTTATAATCTTGCACTTTTTATTAATTTGGAAATACCTTGTTAAAATAATCCAAAATTTGACATGGTACTATGTGACAAAACACTGTGTCTAGATGTTCTTGACTCGTCAATTTTAAAGTTATTTATACATATATTGAATTTATTATCTTTTGGTGAGCACTCCTTATTGCATTTGTCACATTTTTGTGAAAAAGAAAAAATTATGTTTTCTTTCTCATAAAAATTTAATAGAAAATGTATGGATATATATATTGCATTTGTCTTCTTTTTCCTTATATCCATTTATATTTATTTTATGTTCTTTTGATTTGATTGCTTACATTCTAAATTTTTTCTAACTGTTTTTGTTTGTTAGAAAAAAATTTAAATGTTCATCAATTTTTTTTTTTTTTTTTACATTTAAGGTTTTTAAAGGGGTAATAACTATATTTAATATTATGCCTTTATATTATACTTTATACATTTATTTTGATTTTTATGTTCACTTGATGTATGCAATCAGTTCTTCTGAAGCAAACTTGCCATTTTCTCTACATTGGAATGCAATGTTACAAAACAAGTTTTTTTACCATGTGTTGATTTTTTGAATTGCTCTTGATATTATAAATTGCATTTCCTTATATTTACTTGTAGTGTTTTTTTGCAGGGAAGTATATTTCTATGTTTTTATTTGCTATTCTTTATACTTAATTTTGTGTTCTTTTAATTTTACTGCTTTTTACTCTTTGAAAATTAAATTATGTATGCATTATTATTTACTATGATTTATGCGTATTTCAGTATTTTTTTGATATTTGTAATACATTTCTTGCTAATAAATGAATCAGTTCCTTTGAGGCAAACTTGCGTTATTTTTCTTGATAGGAATGCAATGTTAGAAAACAAGCTTTTACAATGTCTTGATTTTCTTGAAAGGCTGTTGGTTTTATATGTTATGTATTCTTATATTGTGCTTATCTTTGGTTTTGTGGGTAAATATATTTTTTATATTTTTAAGTATGTTATTTTTTATTTATTTACACTTTTTTATTCTTTTAATACTTAATTTTTCTAAAGAAAAGGGTAATGCCTACATTTTGCTCTTTGTAAATGAAATTATGTGTACATCATTATTTATTATGATTTATACATATTTCAATATTCTGCTGATACATGTAATCATTTTTCTTTGAGGCAGCTTATTGCCAAATTCTTTTGATAGAAATACAGTATAACAAAACATATGTTGAAGTTTCTGAATGTCATTTTGTTACATATTTCTATATTGTGTTTGCCTTATTTTTGTGGTATTTAAAGTAACGTTTTTTCTTTTTAATGCTATCCTCTTTATATTTAAACTTTTTTAATGGATGTTAGATGTCTGTTATTTTTATGTGACAAGATAGTATTTTGTATTTATCTTCATTTATTTCTTTTAGTATTGATTTTTACATGTATTTCATTGCATTTGTATTTGGATTTTGTAGGGTAAAGGGTTTTTTTTTATGTTAATAAAGATATTTGTTTTCCTTTTAAGGTGAGCAAATTTCTAAAAGTAATTTTTATTTATTTGTGAAGTAATTTGCTATTAATAATAGTAGTGTTATCTTTAAGTCAATATATGGCAACTTTTTTTTGTAGAATGTACAAAAGTAAATAATACTCTTATTATTTGCTTCTTTAAAACAACTTTAAATTGTTTGATATTATACATGTAATAAAACTTTATTTTATTATGGTAAAATATATAAATCTCTCTTCTTTTGTTAATTTTAAGGTTTTTAAAATAAAAAGGATTGATTTACAATGTTATTGAAAACTAAATTACTATATAAGAAAATTTATCATAACTTTTATATTAATATTTGTAAGTCCCACCTGAAATTATTCTTCATGTTTGTAATCAAAAGTAGTAATGTAAAAATCAAAAAACTTGTTCTAAGTTTAATATTAAAACAAAATTATTCTGAAATGTGTTTATTTCATGTGTTGAAATCATGACTTTATTTTATATCATAATGAAAATTAAATTAATATATAAGTTTGATTGATTTCATTTTTGAACTGTTGATTTTGAAACAAGGATTTTGCTGTATGAAACAAAACAAGTTACTATGCCAAAACTGTGAAGTCATGTCAATTTCAGCTCTGAATTCTATAATTTTCATACCTTCCAGTCTTCAGCTTTTAAGATAACTTCTCTAAATAAACAATTTTACTATCCCAAAGCATATAAACAAATACTTTCCTCATTTCAGGTACTAAAATTAATGCAACTCTTACTATCTAGGCATTGTGCCAATGGTCTTAAAATGACAACCTTTGATATATCAATTTAAAACAGAATAAAAAAGGGGCATCCATTGTATGCATTCATTTAATAGTGAATCCTACTAATAAATAAATAACAATTTAGTTTTAATAAAAAATAAATAATAAAGTTCACTATTAAAGATATTTTAATTAACTATGTACACACACATATATAAATATTTAACATTTTTATTTTTATATGAGATCTTATATTTAAAACTTTGCTAAATCAGAATATTGAAATTTAGTATAAAACTCCATTACATCTATTCATTTATTGCTATTTTGATTCTTCTTGAAGAATTTCTTTATTATACATTGAAAAAATAAGAGAATGTATAATTTCTTTTCTATCATAAGTCACAATTTTAAAGTCTATAGATAATTTAACATATTAATACATTTTGAAATGTGTATTATTGCATACTTTAGTTTTAAAGGATATTTTTTAGTGATTTTTTCATCTATAAAATATTCAATTTGTACTGTGGAGTGGATTTTTTAAGTTGGTTATCAACTTTAAGGTTTATTTTTTTATAATATGATTCAAATAGCTCCATTGTTAAAAATAATTTCATACAGAAAAAAAAAAAAATTGCTTTCTTTGAGCACATATATTCTTGCAGCAATATAATTAAAATTTTCTTTACAGTTTAATTGTGCTGAAAACTAACAATTGATTGATGGACAAACCAAATTTGTTTGTAACATTCTCAATTAAATAGTTGTAGCCTTGCAATATATTCTGTACAATTTTCTATAAGTGCTAAACTTCTTTGTTTTGCAAGAGAGTAATCATTTTTTCTTCCAAAATTTTAATAAGATAATATGAAATATAGTAACAAAAGTAATTTATTAAAATAAGATTATTTTAATCTTATTTTAACAAAAAAAAAAAAAAAAAACTTCAGATATTGAATAAAACATGTAGATTTTCTTGTGAGAAATTTATTTTGAACATATACTAGTCCTAGCAAATTCAGTTAGAGTTGTAATTTCAATGCTAATTTTCTTCAAGTAAAAAGTGATGTTATAATGATTTAATTTTCATAACAGTTATTTAATTAAGAGAATAATACATAATTAATTACTCGAGGTGAAAAATAGAAGATTTTATCCTAAACTGCTACTCAGGTTGTAAAATGTAAGAGTGTATAGTTTTCAAAATTTTGCGTTTTTCGGCATTTTTAAAATTATTTATAAATTATATAGTTGGAATATTTCTAGTAATACTATAATTCATGTTTTTAAATGAATGAGTTATTAAAAAAATGTTGAAAAATTTTCTTTTAATCATTATTTTTAAATATATTTATATAATTTAATGCTGTCATTTATTGATAACCATATGTATTATCAAATAAGTACCACTATCTATAACTTGCTGTAATATCTCTATATTGATAAATCTAAAACAACTATTAATTTCACAATGTTTAGGTAACCATATGGGTACTTTTTTTATTGAAGAAAGTCTATTTTAAATAACTGAGATTTGATTTAAAATGATTGTAAAAATTAAAATGCCACTGAACTTTCTTACTAAAATCAATTTAATATTTCATTTTAGAGAAAGATGAAATTAAGAATTTGTTTCTTTAAAAAATTCTTTTATTTGCTTGTGTATATCTTGCACATTTTTTAAACTAATGCATCTAGTCTTGAAATTCAAAGGAAAAAAAAAAAAAAAAAAAAATAGTGATTTATATTGCATTTCAGATTATGTCTAAAAATTGTCATTAGGTTTTTTTAGATTATTTCAGCCAGTTTATCACAAATAATTTATTGTACAATATATTTTTAATAGATATAACTCACATAATTAAATCTTTAGTTAGCAGTATTAATACATCTGTGAAATTTTAATGAATAAATAAAATAACCATTTAAATGGCAATAATGTTTTCTCGCTTCTTATATTTTGTAAATTTCATCTTCTTAGATGTTGTAAATTTTATAAAAGAGAAAAATTACGCCGGATACACTTTTCCACCATATACCACATATTTTATGGAGTTAAAACAATGCCGAAACCAGATAAGGTAATCGAAGTCAGATTGAAGCCCAGCGAGCAAATATAGAACACTAATTGCTGCAACAATGTGTATTATGTTGCATGATCAACTATGAAGTATCCGTGACAATTGGTACAACTTAGTAGGATGCGCTTGATCTGCTTACATATCCAGATAAGATACAAACAAAACATTTCCCTTATGATGCTTCCACCAAACCCTTGCATAGTGCGACTAGGCTAAGCAACATGCATTCATGGTTTCGTGGAATTCTCGCCAAGCTCGACGCCAACTATCAGTGTAAAAATAAGATGTAGCGTGATTCACCCGATTACTTTATCCATAACCAATTCTTAAATATCCAATATCTTCCGACACCATTGTAAAAGAATTGGCACTTTAGGTGGTTTTCTTGCGGACACTTTATTTCAGGGAAAGATACAGGAAAGTGTGCTGGTGAAACAAAAGACACCCTACAATGCATCCATATCCTCTGAATTCTTTGCACATGGGTCGATCAGAAATCTGTTGATAATATTTATTATTTGATGATAGAAGTCTCGTTTCTGTAATGCAATTCGCCGGAGACAACGCCGATCATGCTCTTGGAAAACTCGAACGACAGTTATACCATCTAGACAAAGATGTGGGTTCTGATTCCAATTTTTGAAAACTTTTGATGTAGCTGTTATTAAAAAAACTACAGAAACCAAGTAAATAGATAAAAAAAAAATTACTGTTTTTGAAATTAAGTCCCCTACTAAACGGGTTCCAATAATAAGCCCCTTTTCCACGTGGTGAAAGTTGTTTTTCTATTTTACTTCATTCATCCTGAATTACTATTTTACTTATTTCATTCTTAGTAATGTTTAATAAAGATCTCAAAAATATCATCTGTGTGTAAATGTATAACATTAATTTTTATTGTTATGTATGCATGATAAACAAAATTTTTCGATTAACCCAGAAATTTGAAGTGTGTTGTTTTGATTATTAAGTCGTGAAGAAATCAATGAAGATTTATCTGATGATAATTATTATGATGTGGTGGATAGGTGACTGTGCTCATATATAAAGGCAACATTTTTCCTATACAGAAACTGTACCATATATTGCCATTGACATTGTTCAATAATTTGTCTAAGCATAACCAAACGCTTCTATTGTTTATTTAAACTTGAATCATTTAATATATGTATATATACATACATGCAATAGTCATTTATATAAAAAATAAGAAAACTGAATTATACAAAAACTTTTTCTAGATATAAGTTTTATAATATTATTAGATGAAATTATGTTTGTCTCCTTTCCAAAAACATTAAGTGGATTGCATTAACAGTTCTACCTTTTTAATAAATTCTGCTGTTACATTCTTGTATTTGCGATGGAGATTTTAATCTTACCGACTCTTAAACCAAGGTCAACAGCTACATGAATGTCGTAATTGACACATTGAAATCTTCACCAACTGTAATAATTCAGGATATGTTTTTCTCCCTGCAACTAATGGTATTATAGCCTGCAAAATAATCTTTATGATTAAGGAAATTAATGGCAAATACAAGAATTTGACAATAAAGTTTATCATCATGTTTTTAAAAATAAATAAGCTATGTAAGGAAAAACAAAAACTATAAAATAGGTATTGCAATCAAACCCGTTTTGCAATGCGAAGTAAATTCTTGATGTAAGTCGATCTAATAGACATTATCCTATTTGCTTGTGATATGAAATACATTTTAGTGTACTAAAATCATCTTTCAAACTTCATACTATTCGGAAATTTATTTTATTAAAAGAGCTGATATAAAGTACCATATCAAATATTGTATATGTTTTCGCAACTTTTGGAATTCCGTTAGTTTTCCATGGCGACAATGAGCAGAACTTTGCAACTTAATTATAAGTAATTTATGTAAAATTGGGAATAATATAGAGTTTACGCTAAATTGAGACGCAATCAATCATAGTTTTTGTCAAAATTGTGAATCAAATAGCTGCAAAAGTGTTAGAAACATGGATAGAAACAAATAAGACATGATTGATCTCATAAAGATTAAATTTGTCAATCCTACAAATAATCAAATCCTACAAATGTTAATGTGGAATTGTTGAAATTTTTGATTACAAATTGCTTGAATGCTCTCTATATCAGCAAATACAGTAGCTTTTTCGATAAATATTTAATATTGGAGTGTTATACTTCTCTTAACTGTTTGAACTCCTTGTTCATCTTCCTAGAAAATCCAATGCTTCGTAGATCCCATGAAACGTTCTAAAAGGTTTAACCTAATGTGATTATAGCTCTTTTTCAAATTCAACGTCTTAGAGTTTTTTGCAGATCTATCAATTTTATCTGTAAAGTTTTAACTGTATCACCTGTTCCATTTTCTCTCTATTAACTTCATCAATGTCCTATCCATGCAATTGATGATGTATCTATTCTCCTCTCTTGGATTGAGGAAATTGACTTCCTCTGCCATCTATCCTTGAAGAGGTGGAGACTTCATCTCAGAGTCTTTTACATCAAGATATCAGAAGTTACTAACATATGTTATATATTTCTTTAACGAGAGCTACAAGCTTCATAGCTTAATGCTTCAAAAGTGTTCCTTCTTATGTACTACGACGATTAAATTTGTTCAATATATAAAAAATAAAGTGTATCAAATGTTAAATTTATGAAGCTGAGAATATTGACAAATAAGTTCGATTAATAATTTGGCCTACGAGAGTTGGATTAAAAAAAAAAAATCCATAATTAATACAAATGGTGAAAGGTAATAACTTTGAATTAACATTTGCTTTAGATTTGAAAAATAGCAATGCATGGCGACTGAAGTAAATACTGAATTTCAAACTAAATAAAACGCACCAGACATATGCTTTGACAGTACGAGTGTGATTGTAAATATTTTTAAAAAGTTTGTTGTAAAATAACTAAGGTAGAACATTATTCAATGACAGAGTCACTAAAAACTTTCTAAAACCGATTCTCGAACTAAATGTTAAAATTAAAGGATTTGATATCGATGGATCGAGACATTGTTCCAAAGTCTCGGTAACAGTCGTTATTACATACATTGAAGGTGATGAATTTAATGCATTTTAATCTCAGTTTGGTAAATTAAAACCGTTGTGCATTAGAAACTAGTTTACTTCTTGTGAAGGAAACTTTTTAAACATAGAAGAAATTCATACAGAAAATATTTTCTTTAAATGGGGCTGGGGGTGGGCAGACTCAGAAAACGCAATTGTTCAAAAAAAAATACTGTGAAGACTGTTGTACGAATCTCTCTCTACTTTTATCTACTCTTAATTATAATTCAAAATAGTTATAATGTCTTACATTATCGTAATAACTAGTAAAAATATTAAGTTAGTAGTTAAGTAGTATTAACAAAAAACATTTTTAATTTTTAAATTTCATAATTTCTGTTATTTTTTCTCAGCTATAAATTTCCTTATTTTGTTCCAAAATCTTTTTTCAAATGTTTTGAAATCTTTTTATTAGTTACTTTAAAAGAACTTTCCATTAGTTTTTTTTTTTTTTTTTTTTTTTTCCACATGGTATTTTGTTTATGTAATCCAAAGTCAGATAATATAGTATTTTTTAATTTTGAAGAATAACTACTAAGCACAGCTGTATTAAATTAATTTTAATATATTTTGTTTACTTATACAATTTGTACAATAAATTATAAAATTTAAAATACTTTCTGGAGCGCACTGTATACATTATACCTATGAATTACAGATACCTTAGAAAAATTCTATCATAAATAATTCCTTAGGAGCTTTTACATGAAATCTTAGGTAATTTCACTTTCACAAATACTTTTGTGTTATGTAGCTGTATATACTAAATTCTTTCTTCATTCTTTACGTTCTTTTTTTAAATTTTGTTCGATTTGAAGTAGACTCCTATCATTATGTTCACAGACACATGAACAGTAAAAGATGTAGCTTTCCTCATTTATTACTACCAACCTTTTGGTTTGTAGTATTTCAAAAAAAAAAAAAACATTTTAAATTTTAGGTTTTGACTAAATTAGCCTTCTCGAAAGCAAAAAGTGATCGGGCGAATTGATAAACAAACCAAAACAAATTAAAAAATTTTTGACATAGATTACTGTGATGTCACCCTCTATTTTTTTTATGGAATAATTGATAGCTTTATGTATTTCATGCAACTAAAAGTATTACTCAATTATTTAAATAGTTTTGTAAATGGTGTACATATTTTATATCTGTTTTGCAATATTTGTATATTTTTCTTTAAGTGCAAAAATATTGAAAGCTAATATTTGAATGAATACTCAAGAAAAATACTGTAAAAAAATAGAATGTAACAAATCATATATCTCTTACTTGCTGAAGCAAGAGATTTGGTATAAAATTTTTCTTTGTTTATAAATAAATAAATTCCTAGGTAGGGCGACGGCTTGATAGACAAGTTTCTTGGCAGTAATAGTGACTCCTTCTGAAATAACAAAAATGTGGCAGATATTTTTATATTGAAAAATCAGCAAAATTTTAAAAAAAAGTTACACAGCTACATTAGTTATCTCAACCTAAGATAAGACTTCAACATTACTGTTTCTGGAGCATAGCTGACACCCGAATGGTTAGCGTTCTTGTCTTTATTTCATTTGTTTACGGGTTCGAATATCACTTTAGTTCGGAAGCTACTTTAAACTGTAAGTCGCATTCTAATTAGCCTTTGTGTTCAGAAAATGACTGATGGGCAACAAATTGTTGCTGGAGATAAATATCCGTAAAAAAGTTTCACTCTCTAAACGCATTTGAAAAAGTAGATGCATTGAAATATTTATGCACGTGGGTTCACAGTACATATAAATTAATTTCAAAAGCGTTTCCTTCTCTCATTCTCATTTAAATGGCATTTGTTAATTGAAGTTGTCAACTCAAAAGTGTGTTCTAAAATAATCTATATATCGTTTTATGAATTCGCAATTTTCGACTATACTTCTAAAGAATATTATTTTTTTATATATATTTTTGAACTAATTTAAATTAAAATTCACATAAAATCAATTTTTGATTTTAGATAATAATCATTTAGTGTTCGGAAATAATCACACAATAGTCATTTAGTGTTCGGAAAAAATTCTGAATATTCAATTTGGTGCATGTTTTTATATTCTTTATTTAAACGTTACCGTAATATTTTTATTTATAGAAATTTTTAAAAATCAAGATAAAGATTTTTAAACATAACAAGAAAAATCACTTATCATGTGCATAAATTATAATTTCATTAAATAGAAAAAGAAAGAAGGTAAACATCTCTCTTCAAATGTTTTGAATGAACATAGTTTATCATTCAGTAAAGTTTGCCAAATATTTGTTCAGCCACAATTTTTTGATTCCAATATATTTATTTGAAAATTACCATAGTCAATGTATACAAAATTTTTTACGGTGAGTGTGTAGAAATAAATTGCCTAAATTCCTTATTCCTTTTAAATTTATGTTTGTGTATGTGCACAGTTTATAGTTTTATTATATATTCATATAATTAATAAACATGTCGTGTATATTTAAAAATTTAAAAGTAGCTTTAGAAAATAGTTAAACTTTTACCGAGTAGCGGAATTTATAGTATGAATATTTGGAAAACTGTCCTGATATGAATTATTAATAACCCAAATTACCATAATGTTCATATCTTTATATAGATATTATGATAATTTGAATTGTAAAAAAAGCATGCAAAAAGCTTTTTTATTAAAACAAAATAATATTTGCAAAACTTATTGAATACTGAACATTTGGAAGAAAAAATGAAAACTATATATTTATAAAAAATAAAGAGGTTATTAAGGCTTGAAATAATTTTTTTTCCAAGTTCCATTTATAATTTTCAATGTCTTATTTTAGTTTGAAGAAAATTCTTTTTTGAATTATGGTGAGTAAAATTGTGTAGGCTTAATTAAAATATAATAATAAACTGTCTGCTTAAACACATTTTTTTTGACATGAAAAATAATACATTACGATATTTGGTTGCAAAATGTTTATTATTATTATTATTTTTTTTTGCTTAATCTTAAATATTTTTTTTAATTAAATTTTTTGTTGTGTTATTTTAGTTCGTAAACAAGTATGTAGCAGGCTGTATAAAAATATTTATTGAATAATCAAATAGGCATATGACGATAAAAAATTAATGGTTTCTTTTAAATTGAAATTTCTGAAATGTTTTTTTCAGTATATGCTTATAAATATTATTTTTGTAGCGGAGAGTTAATATTATTTGATAAACATAGTCTATAATGACACTTTAGCAAACGAATGTGTTATAATGTTCAAATGCCTCTGTATAAAAAATAAATAATATACCATATTTAATTATATACATTTTGTTATGAAATGAGAGTAATAAAATATATAATCATGGAGAGATTTGAATTCTCAGCATTTCTATACCAAGATGTTGTTTATAGTTTGTTTCAAAATAGAATTTAGTTACATAAAGAAAAACTACTGTAAAATTTCATCATGTGATATTTTTAGTTCGGTTTTTGTTCATTAAAAGACGAGCAATGGTCGATTATTTTCCTCAAGTTCGGCAGTGAAACTAATATCTAAAATTTCCTTTACTTTTAAAATTTTGTACCTACAATTTTTATGAATTTTAAAATAAGTGCGTAATTATATTATTTTCCTCCTTAAATACCATTTACTTTTTTTTCATTATATAATGTAACTAAGCGTTTACTAATGAAATGAAATCAGTACAGTAGTTTAGAAACGTTACGAAAATTAGGGTCATTCTATGTGTATTATGATTTGCCCCATTACGAATAATAACTACACATAAAATTATTTATTGATTTTTTTCAAGGATTCTTTTTCCTTTTTAGCTATTTACAGGCAACAACGAAGTTCTCACGATTACAAATGTGAATGCGATTATCTATTTACGATAATAAACATTTTATTAATTTTATAACAATTAGGTGGCAGATTTTTTGTATTGATTAAAAATAGTTATCTGTTTGCCCTGAATACATTTTTCAAGCTTGCGAAAAAAATGTATTGTAAAAACTTTTGATGTAATAGAATATTTTACTGCCCGAAATTTACATCTTGGATTTGATACAAGTCCCGATTACTTATTCAGAAAACTCTGATCTAGACAACAGAGCTTTATATTTTTGAAGTTCTGCCCGCTGGAATTATTTCCTTTCCACTGAACTCTAAAAATATGAGTTGTGTTTTTATTTATAAGTATGTATAAGTGTATGTGAATAAGCTATTTTCAGAGCTTATTGCTTAATGATTTTCCAAATTCTAATATTTATGGTTTAAGATTACTATTTCTCTTTTTGAAAATGTTAGAAGCTGAGTCGCAAAAAACAAAATTTTTTTTGTTTCCTTTTCAAATAAAATCGTCACTTAAACACTGAACTTTTTTCTTACACTTAAGACATTTTCTCTATCCATATTTCATTTGAATAATTTAATTTGCATACTTTTTAATAGTTTAAAGATTTTATTTATATAGTTATGTTAAAACATTGATGCATCATATGTATGAAAGAGAACTATTTTCGTCCTTTTGCACACCCATTTGATAACATTAAGCTTTGTTATGATATTATTAAGTTTGTTTTGAAGAATTTTGTGAATTTCTTATTGTTTAAAAACATCTTTATTTGTTTGTTAATCGATTTTTAAATGCCCTTTACTTTATTTAAATTCTAAATGGTTGTTAATTTGATTGATCAATGATTTGTTAAAAAAAAACTTGAATAAAGTTAAAAATGGCAGTTTAAAGGCAACCAATAATAAGTAATGGTTGATAAATTAGTGTTTGTGTTTTGCATTACTTAATGCATTGCAATATTTACAATTACTCAAAGAAAGATTGTTTCAATAGTGGATAACATTCCAAAAAAGAATAGTCTTCTCATTATTCATTTAATTTTCATTACAATTACAAATGTTCATTTAATATTAACTCATTTAATTAGCAAAATACCTAATTAAAATGTCTCAATTATGTTTGTTAAAAACAATAATATTAAGTAAAAAAGAATGTTTCAAAACGAGTATTTTATACTTGTTATTTTATACTAAAAACTATATATTAGTAATTGTTTAATTTAAAATCCAGTTAAAAGTGAAAACTATCAGTTAGATAATTAACCCATTATAGATACTAATGACTAGTCATCGACCAAAGCGTGTTTCTACTAATACGATTTGATTTGATTGCATTCGTTGCATCAATTAACCGAATCAATGGTAAATTCCTAATTGTAATGACTTAAGTACGCTTATCCATTCAAAAAATATAAAAGTACTTAAAATTGTTGCAATTTTTCTGTTCCACAGTATTTACAAAGTATTATTCTCTAATGGATAAAATTAAATTTTAAGGGAGTGCCAATCCTGGAATTGATAGATCTGATAGAGAACTTCATAGTACATGTCGTTTGTATAAATTGTTGAAAATACCAAAGATACATACAAATAAAAATAAATAAAAAAATTGCATTTTAAACTACATCCAAAGCTTTATTAATACTAATTTGAATACTGCAAAGCAAAATGATTTATCTTGAAAATAGTTATATTTTATAGGCAGTTTGAACAAAATCCACAAAATATGAATCGATAAAAAAAAGAAAAGTTATATAAATTTTCTCTAAAACAGAGTGATGAATTAAATTGGTTTCTTCATAAGATTTTATAATTTTGTTTGAATTATAATTTTGTATCTTCTTTCAATGATACATTTTATTTTGGCAAGAATTTTTTATTCATAGAGAGGAGTTGGTTTTGTGACCAAAGTTTTTGAGAAAATCTATTTGATGGATTGTCCAGCTGTGTGTTTGTTTGCTACGATTATTAAGATATGTTTTGGTATTCACAAATTATCATTGAATTAGAAGTTTTATTGGCGATAATACAAAAGTTAATCATAATATTCTAAGCAAATTTTTAGACACGATAGTTAAAAATATAATATCAATTTTCTTGTGAAATTTGAACATAAGGAAAAAAATTCTAACTTCCAAAAGTCATAAGTTACAGGAATACATGGATCAATATCATTTGACATTTAACGATCAATGATATAGTCATATAGATTCACGTATTTCTATTACTCATTATTGTTTTCTAATCGATAGCAGAAAGTATTAAATCTATCCTCTTTGGAGAATCAGATCTAGAATCAACTGCTTTGCACAAGCAGAATTAAATCATATTAGAGATACTTCAGTTGTCTTAAATTCAACTCCTAGCGAACTAGTTACACCAAAACTACGAATCATACTTTTTAAGTATTTAGCTGTTCAAATTTTTTGTGGTAGACATTGGTGGATATTTGATTTCATTATGATTTTTTTTTGTTGTGCCACCATTAGTATTTTCTTATAATAGCAACTGCGTTGACAAAACTGCGTTTCAAGCATTCTTAGAAACTAAACACTGGGAGTTTCACTTTTGTCCGACCACCTAACGGGGAAATATGCTTTGCATTCAGTGCTTTTGATCAACAAAACAGACATGGACACTGTAGGTCTTGACCCCACGATGGCCTGACGCGCCATAGAGTTTAGTTCTAGACTTAATAAAACTGATGGAAATGAGAAATGAATGGAACTTTACAGAATGCAACGCCTTATACCCAGAAAACCATCAGTAAACACTGAAAAATTTTATTCGTCATGTAAATTGATCATAAATTTTGTTTGTGCAATAATGTTTTGGCACGGTATATTTATTAGATCAAGATTTTGACAGATCTTTTTTAGCAATGTTTATGTGAGGACATATATCAATGGTAATATATATATATATATATATATATATATATATATATATATATATATATATATATATATATATATATATATATATATATATATATATATATATATATATATAAAGTATATCTAATCGTGAAAATAAGCAATAATTGAAATTTAGTAATTTAAAATGGTAATTTTTAAATTACGTTTCAACTTCCGCTAAATATATTAAATTAAAAAAAATCATACAAAATTTTACTACTGCGTAAGGATTTAATCTTTTGGTATAAAGTAACCGATAATAGATAAATATGTGAAAACGGAAATTTCAAAATAAATGTTATAATCATAAAGATTAAATTTGTGTTACACATTAATAACTAGGCTCCATTTTTTTAAATTAAAAACTCATTTGCATTTTGAAACATCTACTCAAGCTATGAAAATTGTAGTTACATCGTTCGTAGCCAACAATATATTAAAAGCTAGCTCTTCTAATTAAACCCTTATGTCTGCTAATGACATCCCATCAGGAAAGTCGATTTCCTCAAACAACACTCAGCTTTATTGACCTCCCAAGATTCAGCAGTGGCATGGGAACTAAGCTAATCCCAGTTAAAATGATGTCATACATTATGTGTTGAATTACACAAATGACACCATTTGTAATTTTGAGGTACTGGGTACCTTCAATCATATCAGACATGAAGTTTGTTTCAATTTCTGATGGTAATAAATTCCTTGTACCTTTTCTTAATCAGTATCTGTAGTTAGGCAAATGAGGAGAATATTCTAATTGTAAGAGGAAATGTTGGGAATTTCATGTACTATGCTTTGTATTTAGTAGGACATGTTGATTACAGAAAACAATTTCTTAGAAATGTCCTCATGTATCCCTCATATACGATTATGCATGTAGAACGAATTTCATTTCATATATTGATTGTAATGCATTATAAATTTCTTTTTGTAATTTGCATACACTCAGATAATTAATCGCTTACAGTTCATTAGAAAACACGAATAATTTTGCTTGTCATGATTTTTAATGGGAGAAAATTATGTATAAAACATCATTTCATATCATTCATTATTTCACTCAAATCGAAACAAAAGATATATTTTTATGATGGAAGATAACTATGTAATAAATTATGAATATGCATTACAATTCAACTATATGTTGTGAATTTAAATATTTAACTCAATTATTACAGAATACAACCGAACAAATGCATTATATTATGTGATAAGGGAATCAATATAACTACATTGATTAGATTATAATGGACTAATGATAAGATTGCTATTTTCGGATAGGAAATGCACAGGTTCATCCAAATCTCCGTTGAAGAAAAGTAGACATTGAGTTTTTATTTTCGGCTTACACCTCTTTTAGGGGGGTGCTTGAAAGTTTTACGGGCTCTCCTTCTTGATGAATAAATCCCGCTCACAACCAGAGAAGACCCTCCCCACCCCGGAAATAAATATGTTATGCATATTCAAAAATTCTTGTTACATTTTTCATTTGTTAAGATTTACGTAATGTGTGTCTTCAGAATTTCTTCATTTATTGATAAAATAATGGATGATGGTTTTGTTGTTAAATGAATTTTGTAGGTTATTACACATATATTAGGAAAAATTTTTTTTTTACAATGGAATCTCTCGAATAAAGATATGATATGACTGAAGTAGAATTTATTTCAAATCCAAATTCAATTCAATTAAAAAAAGTTTTAATGATCTTTAAATACGATCTTAAATTATTATGATTGTGAGAAATCAATATTTAAACTTATAAATATTTATTTCTCAACTTAGAAAGATTCTCTTTCAGAGGTCATGGCTTCTAATGGTAAACGTTCTCTTAACTTTCAGGAAAATATTACAATTTGGATAAAATACATATATTTTTTAAAATTATTCCCCCCTACTGAATGTAGAAAAAGCAGAAATTCGATGACATAAATGTTTTTTCCGTCCTTTACAATTATTCATGGATAACGATCGTAAAAGTTTGAGAGGGAAACTGCGTTCCTTCGTTCTTGAAGCCAGCACAGCTTATAATTTAAATTATCCGAAGATCAGTTTTCTGACTTAAATATTATTTTATATCCGCTAACTGTTTTTCATTTCAAAGTCCGTCAAAAAGCCATCAGACAAATATCAGGTCTTTTATATCAATACAATGCTGGCTTTTTTTTTTTTAATGCATAAGTTATTTGGATTTTAATAAGGAGCATAAAAATGATTGAAACTGATTAAAGTGATTTTTTCCCTTAACATTTACAATTTTTTTTATTTGAAAAGAATTAAATTCTAATTAAAATATTCAGCAACTTTTGCTTTTATTTTTTAAAAAAGGTTAACATTTAATCATTGAATAATATTTTACTTTTTGATATCAACATCTGATAAATTAATGCAATAGTATATACATATATATATATATATATATATATATATATATATATATATATATATATATATACTATTCCATTAATTATATATATATATATAAATGTATATATTTAATGATATTATGTAAAATATTAAATAATAACTAAATTAATTAAATAACAAAGAAAAACTATTTGAGTAATAAAAATGAAATGTGTAGAGATGGAAATTATAAGCAGAGAAACTACGAAGAAAGAAAAATATAAAGAAAAGGTAGAAATAAAAGCTTAATCCATTTAGTCGGGTTTGTGTGCGTTACAAAAAATAAATTGAAATGATTCCCATTTCATTTCTGTACAGATTCTAATAAATAAATAATATATATACATATGAAGTTAAGAACAAAGCAATCCATATTTTTTGGTATATAGTAGTAGAGGTTAATATTTTGTAAAGTATCAAACAATTCTGTTGGAAGAAAAATTATAGACACACACACAATCATATTTTCGTGCAGTTTTTTGATATGAAATTTCGTTTTGTGCAATCTTTTCATGTGGTATACGAGTTCAATGCTGTTGGAACTTGTAACACCATTGTAATGTGTTTTCTATAAATTAATACATGTTTCAAATTTCTAATACATTTTAGCAGTTCTTTTTACACAGATCCTAGAAAAAACAGACTCGACGTAATGCAATTTCAAATTATTAATCTGCATAAGTACTGCAAATTGCTCCATATTTTTTTTAAACTTTATTTTTGTACTCATAAACGTAAGTATTAAAACGAATCAGATTTTTTATAGTATCCGCTTTTTTTCAAAAAATAACCATCCACTTTTCATTGTTATTAGAAAGTGGCAATATATTAATTGGATAGTTGCCTTAGTAATTATGCAAATTCCATTGGAGGTTATTTTATTCTTACATAGGTATGTGTATTTATTGTTTTTCTTCGAAGTTCATTTCTTTATTAAATGAGCCAAGAGTCTACATAGTTATTCCGTCTCAGCTCTGAAGAACCCGAGTTCCCTTTAATGACAGCTTAAGATCTTTGTTATTAAAACACAAACTGCTCTGTTATGTTTGAGTAAGAATTTGCTTCAGTAAACGTTCCTGTAATTATGTACTTATTATCAATGTATTCTTTTAAGCTCATGCTCCTGTTTAAGAGCTTTGTTAATGGTAAAAGCAGAGATGAAATTTCAGCCATATTAATTTCAAGCCTCGAAAAGGAATTTATGTTGACATATATTAAAGACATCCATGGCTCACAATGTTTCTCGTTTAACACTAAATCGTTATTAAAAATAATTTTTATTACATCGATGTAGTTAAGGAATAATTTTTAAGGTACTTAACTAAACGTGTTTCTAGTGTTCGTAGAAAAGTTAAAAACTCTTGTAATTAAGTGGTTTTATTAAGGTTGAAATTATGGCATAGGTTTTTGGAACGTTTATTAATATATTTCAGGTAGAGAACGATATATTTACTTTCGTAACTTTTATTATTATTTAAAAACATAAATTTTTAATGAGGTTGTTATCCTCTTAAATTTCTAGAAGTAAACAAATCGTATGAATATCTGTGAAAACAGAAATGTTGGTAAAGAAAGGGAAGAAATAAATGAAATTCAAAATTATAATAATTTATAATTTAAATTATTAAAAATTTATGATTGACTGTAAAAATTTATTTAAAAAATTTGGTAGTTAATTTCATTTCCTAGACTGTACATTATATATATATATATATACTTTAGAATCTGTACAGAAATGAAATAATGGAAATTCTTTCAATTTATCTCTTGTTACCCTCCCCCCTCCGATGATTAGAATGGATTAAGTTTTTATTTCTACCTTTTCTCGATATTTTTCTTTTTTCGCTGTTTTCCTGCTTTTAATTTCCGTTTCCGCTCATTTTATTTTTATTACTCAAATTGTTTTCATTTTTAATTAACTAATTTAAATTAAATAAAAATTAAAAAATAATTAATTTAAATTAAATTAATTTTAAGTATTATTTAATATTTTACATAATATCATTAAATATATATACATTATATATATTTATAATTATATATATATATATATACACACATATATATACATTTGTTGCTAAAGTTATGTGTTGATGTTTAATTCTGAATTTGCTGTATTGAGTTGCGTAAAAAGGTTATTATTCAAATATGAGGAGACAATTGCCCAAAGATACCTCAGAATGTGCGATAAAACTAACGGCTTACGTCTCCTTGACACCATTTGGACATTATTGTGAAGACAATGCACGAATAAGAGGCATATTGCTCCAATATAGAGAAGGGGATACAATCCAGTAAAATTGATATAAATATAAACTGGATTTAACTAAATATAAATACTTTGATATAAAGACAAAATAACAATTAAATTAATTGAAATATTATTGTTTAAATGTTAATAAAATTTTTATCTTTAATACTGATTCTCCATGTCTGAAGATTAAATTGAGTAAAAGGAAAAAATGCTAAGTCTGTTGGGTAATGACTAACTCAAGATTAGAGATTTCAGACAGATCACTTTCACGTGGAATATATATATTACTGCACTGTTCTAGGAGCTTTGCGGATAGGTACTTCAGTTACTGGGCAGGTATTTGTCACCGGTGGCTATTTCCAATACAAAATTTTAGAAGAAAGACTCGTCTTTTTGCTCTGAAATTTTCTTGAAGTGGAAACGTTATACTTCTGGGCATTGTAAGATATAGTGAAATGGATCCCTTATGCCACCACCGATGCAAATAGGTGATGTCGCTTTCCTCATCCCTTAGTAGTAGGTTGGGAATGGCCCATAAGAGGTAAGAATTTGTTTTAAGTGGGGATTGTCATATGTCACTATGCTCGATACCTGTGATATTAATGATTTTGTAAATCAGTCCTGTACTGCGTTATTTCATATGTTTTGCCATTGCTCCATTGTATGTATCTTAAGGAGGCACTTCAAGAGTGATCTTCAAAATGGTAAGAGAGTTTCATGAGAGATATTAAGCGTTGTCTTCTTTTGCTGCAGGATGTGCTCTTTCATCTTCTTCGAAACTTTGATTAGCTCTTATCCAACTAACCTGGATCTTGAAAATAGTTATTAACAAGTCTCTGTTGGATATCGAAAATTAGAGGGGAATTGTGAATGGGGCTTAAGAGAACTAATAATACCAATGATTCACTGAGACTAATATTTCACTGCTGTACAGAAAGTAGATAAAATTTTAAATGCATTTTGTTTCTTCTTCCCTTTCCCAAAATCAGATTTAAAAATCAAGGTTATAAATACAATCTAGATTTAGTTTTCATAAAACTATCTTTAAAATTCTTTCAAAGAAAATTAACAACATTTGCTTATGCCAATCATCAAATAAATCGATTCTTGCAACTACACATTTGAAAACCTGAAAAATCTTTCTTACTACAGTTAAAGTATTCACTGATGTATAAAAAACAATGTTTTGAAGGCAGTTTTTCACTGAAAATCAAATTATTTTATTGGTTATATATCTAGTGTGTTTTCCAATTAAGGGAATATTCCTATTTAAAGTTAACAGCGAGCGGTTTAATTAAATTATCGAGAATTTAAATAATAATGTTATTAAATCAAAATGTTTAATTGGAATAAGAAAAGAAACTATAATTGGGGGTTATAATAAATAGTCTAAAAACATAAATATAGATTTTTATAGTTTGATTAATAATTAGCCTGTAGCATATAGGTGCATTCAAAGAGTTATCTTATACGTCTATTTGTATTATAAATATCTATATAGATATATAATACTTATAAATATTTAGCATAAAAACAACAAAATGTTTATAATTTTAACGTAAAATTAAGAAAATCTTAAAGGCCTGTAGCTTTATACACATAATTAAATTTGTGGATCATTACTTATCTTCTAAATCATATTTAGATAAATAAATCTTTAAATGTAATTTCCATAAAGACATTTCCTTATTATCTATTACTAAGCATATAGAATTAAAGTGAATATTTAGTTTTTGTTACCTCGATATATTCTGATGCATAATACATTTTTTTAAAAATACATGTTATTTTCATAAATTTTATGTTTATTACGGTGAAATAAAAGGAAAAGTAACATTTTCTATTCAGTTACAATAGAAGGATTATGTAAAGACACTTATATGTCTTGTCACGTTTTCCTTTTTCTCTTGGAAAGTAAAATAATCGACCCACAGCCGCCAATTTCTCGCTCAACTTTCTTGGATTTTAGAAAAGGGTCTTAAAGTATTAGTTACTGAAAATTCCCGATGGCTCTTGGGGGCTATGAAACTTAAATCCACACGCATTTCTGTTGAATTTAAAACTATATGAGTTTTATCATGTAGTTTTGCAACTATAGAAGAACTTTTCTTTACAGATGCTCCGCTGGTTATGAATATGGAAAAAGTTTTTTTTATATTAAATAGAATAGTTATTACGCTTGAAGGTTTTTTTTTATATAAAAAATGTTCTATTAAATATAACGCATTTTGTAATGTTCAACATGTGTTTGTAATATTTAAGGATTCACTTATTGAAAATTAGTGTAGTAAATGTTTCATTATTTTAGTAAACTAACAAATTTCGCTTTATTTTCCTTAACTGATAATAGTTTTGCAGTATACATATGAAAGACGAGAGCGATAGTTATAAATAAGTTATCAAACATTTAAATAATTATGCTAATAAATAAAAATGCTTTATTAGTTAATGGACAAAAAATCAATATTTTAAATATAGTCGATATTACATTCCATTGAAAATATAATCGATAATTTTACCAAGCATATGCATATGTTCATCATTTTTTTAAAATTTAAAGTAATTATGTAAAAGTTGCAGAAAAATCACTATTTTGATATGATATTTCAATATAACTTAACAAATTGATTAATTTCCGACTAATCAATTAAAGGGTTCAGTTTTTGTTTTAAAAGTATTTAGTTTTAGTGGTTCTAAATTCATTTTCATTTATAAAATTCCGAATGGTTTGCACTTTGAACTTTGCATCAATAGTTCTTGGGTTTGAATCTCACTTTGGTTTTGGATGTTGTTAGTGGTTCGAAACCCACTTAAAACTGTAGGTCCTGATCTAAGCAGCTTTCTTGTGCAGAAATGAACATTGAGAATCAAACAAATCAACTCTCCTGTATAAAAAAAAAAGTTACTTAAATCGATAAAGAAACCAAATAAAAGAAATATGATTAAGTTGATTAGATTGTTTAAAGACTGCCAAGGGAGAAAATGTAGTAAACAAGAATTTGTTTTATTAGTGTTATTACTTGAAGCAAATAATTTTTATTTCTTGCTCTCTGTTAAATTTAAAGTACTGTATATTGCCATGCGATATACTTTAAAACTGGAAACCAATTCTTCTGGTTTTTGATTCTTTTGAGAAATAGAAATTTTTTTCCCCAATGCTTGGCTGCTCTTATGAATTTAATCCTCCTCAGTCCTACTAGGGGCAAAAGTGATGCCAACTTATACAGTGTGTCACCCAATGCGTATGTCATCTTTGCCAAAAGGAGTAAAGTGGAAAGGAGAGAGAGAGAGAGAGAGGAACATCCATACCTGAACCAGGATTGGAACCTTGGACCTACTGCTTCGAAATTAGAAGTATAAAGTAATCATATGTTAAAAAATTAATGAAAATAAAAGAAGATTCTGAGGTAGTTTGCGCTGTCATCATTTATGCTTGAAGGTTGATTTCATTAGGATTTCATTATAAATTGGATTCTGAACCATTACAATGATATAATCCATAGAAGAGAGTTTTTAATTCACAAACTGTGGAATCGGAAAATGGAGCTCTGTTGATGAAAAATCATTGATTCATAGACATGTTGATATAAAGACTTTGATAATTATCTTTTTAAAGGATCTTATCGGTAAGACGTTTAACAATTCTTATTTTAAATTGTCCTCTTAGTTCATTTCAAAAGGTTTTGATCAGATGTTTTATTGCTTTTCATGAGTTTAAATTTGGATTTTACTCAAACTTAAGATTTTATTTTACGTGAAAGGAATTCATTTTGTGAAAATGATTCGAATGTTTTATGGTTTATCTTTAGTTTCTTGGTGATGCTGCGAACTAGTATGATGGTAAACTGATAATTTTTGCGATTTTTATTGAAATTTTGACGATGTCATCCTATTTATAATAAGTACATCTTTTATATTAAAAATACCCAAACGAAATCGAGAAATTTTGCCTTTATAATAAAAAGACTAAAATTTGTAGATTTTTTTTTTTTGCTGTCTTCTATTTTAAACACCATATATTTCCCAAGTGAATGGACCAAACAAAAAAGAGCAAAAGAATTTTTCAGTGCGAAATGCTACCTTTCTAATGAGGATAACTCAAAAATTATTTGATGAATGCTTTGAGATCACTACAGACATCTACCGAGAAAACATTTCTTTCCTCCCCAACCAAATATTACTATCCCTTAATCAACGCAAGTGATGAATTTAAAGCTAAGTCAGCTTATAATCCCGATATCATTAAAGCTTATCTGGATGTATATCTAAAAATAATCCTTAAATTTTTAACTTTGATATGTGAAGGTTTTTAGTTTTTCCTATATTCAAATCAAGATAACTTAGGGCGAAGTGATTAGTTGCCTTAATTTCAAAACGGTATGTTTCTGGTTCGAATCCTGATTCGGGCATGGATGTTCCTTTCTGTATGCGTGATTCCTTATCTCTTCATTTTCGGGGATCAGATGGCACACCCTCTGAGTATCCCACTGTATAAGATGCCATCACATTTGCTTCTTGTATCTCTGAGTTCGTGAATCCAAAGTGATGCCGAGCATTAGAAAAAAAAATTCAGATCAATGATGTTACTTTATGAAGTTATCACAAAAACCAATGTCTCAAAACTAATAACTAACATTAAAGCAATATCTCAAATCAATTTACTTTAATATTATTTAATAAGTTTTCGTTTCTAAATCTTTTAAGTATTTTTACCTTCATTGCAGACATGAACATTATTTAAGTTACGTAATCTATTTTACATTAAGTACTGAGGGAATCAAAATTGAATTAACTAATTTAAATATTTTTGTGATTATTTCATAGTACTCTTTATGTAGGAGCTAAAACTAATAAAACAGAAAAGTGTACTTTCAAAAATACTCAAAGTTGAAAATGTTATGAAAAGAATAAATAAGTTCTGTAATTTGTGTTACTTTTTTACTTTCGGAATTATGTATAAAAATTTTAATTTTACAAAACAGCTTAAAAAGCATTTAAAAAATTTAAAGTTCAAAATCAGATTTTAAACTGGAAATTTTATTTCTATAAATCTGAAGCAACATATAACATTAACAATTTATGGGTAGTTATTATAACCATTTTTATGAATTTATCTTTATTAAAATTTGTATTTTTTCTGCAGATAAGTTAAAGACAATTTCAGAAAAAAAAAATGTAACTAAAGGCTTATAAAATATGCACATTGCCTTCAGATTTTCAGAAATGACAAAACATTTTAGAGGTATTAAGAACCTATTAATCACAAAACAGGAATTCTTTCAAATTCGATACAAAGTAATTATATCGCTATTAAATAAATAAATAAAAAAATTGCGGTTTAAAACTTAATAGAATGTAACCCATTAAATTTGTGATGCTAATTTATTAATATGCTTTTTTAAAATGTGCAATAAGATTGTTTCGATAAATTTTCTCTAAAGATTTTAAAGTGTTAGAAATTGCAAAAATTTAACATCTTTAAAAAACAAACTAAATAAGCAAGAAGTAAAACTATGGGTTAACTGAAGGAAAAAATAAAAACTTTAAAGAAAATATGAAACTGCAAATAAATATTTAAAGTACGCATAACAAATTTTGAACTTACATAACTTATAAGGTTTTAGTAATATTATTTCAAGTATGAATCACCCACAAATAAAAAAATATTTGAGTTAAATAAAATAATTTTCAAATTTAATTATTATGTTAAAATATTTATATACATTAATAATTATTAACTTTAATTGGATATGTATTTTAAACTTAAAAGATAATAATAAAAAAAAGTATTGAAGAATTGTGATTTAATAAATTTTATTAAAATCAACAGGGGATAAGTTTTATTTCTTTAATGGTTAGTTTTAATTCTCTAGAGAAGATTCCATTTAATTTGATTAAAAAAGAATTAAAAACATTCCAGCCTTTTTACATGAATAACTTTCACGAATAAAATTAATTCTGTATAAAAATCAATATTTTTTTAAATTTGAGACGCTGAGTCTGTTTTAGGGAATTATTTTGCCAATTGTTACTAGTACACTACAAAATTCTAAAACAGCTATAATAAGGGATTAATTAAAACTGAAGATTAAAATTAAATTCAGAATTCAAATACGCATTGGGTATAATTAATTTATGAAAAAAGCAAAACAATTTATAAATATATATAACTGATGCAAATATATTACTTTATTTTTTTTATTCACTATATTTCTGAAGGATTTTATTTATTGATAAGTTATTACGCTTGAGCAGTTAGAGATTTGAAGCGATCGTAGATATGTAAAAGATCAACTCGAGTTATTACCAATATTTACAATTGTCGAGACTTTTAACAGATGGGAATTAGCACATATGATTGTTTAATGAGCTTAGGCATTTTTCAACAAGATACTTATTATTTATTAGCCAATACATTTAATTGAAAATTTAAAAAAGTTTTAAGGCTAATTTTCTTGGTTTTGTGTGATTATTTTTTAATAATTAGTTAAAACTTTGCAAACAGTGAGGAAAGAGATTTGCAAGTATTGAATTTAAATTCTAGTTGCTTTGTTATAATCTCCAGATTAAGATATAAGACTTAATCAGAAAACATTTACTCTACTGATCTATAATTCTATTTTTCTTGAATTAAAGCGTATCAATAACACATGCTTGGGATATTTTTTTTCCAAAGCTGGAATTGCTCTAATGACCATGAAAGTGGTAGATATGGTTATCGTTTAGTTAAATACTATCATGCTAATAAAAGGGATAAATGTGAAATTCATATTATATAATTCATCACTGGAGTTGGACTTTTACAGAAATAGGTAAACTATTCATTCTTCATATTTCAAAATCATCTGAGCATTACATGAAAATTAATGTAGAGTTCAGAACATAATTCACCACGGATAAAAGATGCAAAACTGATGTTCTACAAAATAAACAAATTTAAATCAACACAATTAAAATTTTTTCACAGAAAAAACTTTTTTTCAAAAGAGCATTTAAATGCAAGTTTATGCCCATAAATTTATGCAATACTAAGTGTTTACTGTCAAATCGATTCAAATTAATATTGTAGATTATAAATTTAAGGGTAATTAAAATGTTAGCGTTAAATATTTTTCATAAACAAATCATAATTAATGTTGAGTAATTGATTAATATGCGAAGTAATTGAATAACCAGTGCAAAAAATTACACTAAATAAATTTTAAATCGAATATGTTAGAAATTGTTTTAAAATAAAAAAATATTTAATAATTGTTGTTTAATTTTTGTCGCAATCAAGGCTTTATAAAATTTTCAATAAATAAAACAAATTCAAAAGCACATTGATAATTTACAAATTTAATTTGTAATTTCTCATAATGTGCTAAAAATATATTAATTGAGAATAGGCATTCAGAAATTTTATTACTTATAGTCAATTATATACAAAGTAAAACTTGATAAAATTGCATTCCAGCAAATTCCTTTTTATATAACGATTAACATTATATGCAAATTTATAACATTTTCTGAGTCTTCTACTTATCCAAACTGATTTTTAAGAACGAAAAAGTTCTTATAAAGTTAACCAAACTTTCCCAGGAATTTCGCATTGCTGTTAACCTGGGCCCAGTTAGCATTTTTGCTCATGTTATTAGACAAATTTGTTTCGATTCAGAAAAGTTCAATTGGTCCCCACATAGAAACGTTTTCGTGTGGGTTCAAAAGCCACCAAGAGAATCCCTTCAATTTAAATTTTTTTCATGATCGTGTCTTCCTTGCAAGAAGTGCAATAAGTCATTAGGGAACTTGAAGTGGCATATTTAAACAATGGAATTATACTGGTCTAGAAATACAATAAATTACTTACAACGACATTATAAGACTCATAAAATCAGCTGTTAACAAATTCTTTGCTTTTAATCAATCTTTAAGATTATTGTCGAAACTGAAAACAATATATACATTTACATAAAATAAATAATTCAGTGAAAATTTCAATGTTAATTACTCCGGTATCTCTTCGAGTCAAAGTCAGGATTGACGGTGCACAACTGAAAAGTTTCATAATCAATTCTCATTTCTGTTATCGTTTCTCTGACAATATGGCGTGCCACTTTTAACTCAAAGAGCTCCGCATGAACAGCTGCAAAGGCCATGTTCAAGCTACAGAGGACAAAACAGTTCTCCACGTGACTAGTATCGTTGTGAGAGTGGTCAAACAGGTGGACATCGAAAGCTCTTCTCATGGATCCAATGAACTGCGCGAAAGAGTTAGCGCTTACAAAGATCTCTGTGTCAAAGGATTTCAAAGCATGTATCCAGTTAGAGGAATTTTCTTTCAACAAGAACATTACCGTTTCAAATTGAAGCGGTGACAAGTAACGTTGGCCCATAATGTAAGCCTTTTTCCAGTCTTCATGGTTCTTATTTGCTCTGTAACGTAGTTCAGAAAAGACCAATATTGTGTTTGCAAATTCTCTTAACGAACTCATTAGAAATGATGAACTCCAGAAGAAGATATTCAAATGTTGAAGTCAAAATATACGGATAATTTTATGATATATTTTGCAAAAACTATGCTCATCAGCAGACTTCTCTAATATTTACTCATGGATAGCAAAAGTAATTCCACTTGTTTTTAGAACAGAACAAATATCACATCAAAGAGTCAAATTTCTTTTTATTTAACCCACTTTATTGCTGAATCATACGGATGTATTGCATAGTTTGTTTATTTGCAATACTTTTCTGGTTATCTATTTCTTCCAATTGAAAAGCTATTAAGCACTCCAAATGGCTGTGTAATTTTGAGCTATGGTTAAGTGACGAGGTTAACACCTCAGCTTTCATCTTCCTCTTTATGTCATGTCAGTCCAATGGAGAGATATTTTAACAAACTGCAACTATTTCTTGTTTCTCAATCGCTATTATTAGACTTGATAGATCTTTGGATGGGTCAGTTATAGAAGTTATAGCTTGTCGATCAAAATAATGTTTTTGTAAATCACTGTCTGAACAAAAAATATGTATAATATTTTTAAATACTTATATTGATCACAATACTAGTGTGATATAATCATGAACAATTTTCGGAATAATTTTATAAGTCTTTTTTAAGATTAAACATTCTTCTGTAATCCATTTAAGTAGATGATGCCATTTCAAATTATTGATGCACGGAACTTAATTTTTACTTAGTGTATCAATTTACTTTCTTAAAAATGGGATCAGTTTACTAATTTTGAGAAATTTGAACTTCAAGTATTTGTGTAAATTCTGAATAGAATTTGGTATTTAAATTTCTATGAAAATACCACTACATTGAAGTCACGTTTACAAGACTAAGCTAAGTTGAAAATGGCCAGCATTTGATGTTCTATTTTTAGTAAGCATGGAAAGTGCGTCTTATGTTTCAAGAAACTGCTATTGCTGGTGTGGAACATTCATCGTTTCTGAAAGGTAGAGAATTTAATATCAGACCTAGCTGAAGAACATCGTGCATGAGAGAACTTTTTTCTAATGCTCGGCTGCACTTCGGTTTTTCCCGATTCAGCTTTATAATGGGTGAAGTAATGGCATCTCATAGTGGTGCACCCAGTGGGTGAGCCATTTTCACTCCCATAATGAAGTGATAATGAAAGAAACTCAAAGAGAGAACATCTATGACCAGAAACAAGATTCGAATCCGGGACCTAATACTTAGAAGTTTGGGACGCTAACCTCTCCACCATCGGTCGGTGCGCTGAGAGAATTTTTTCAACTTAATCATCCGTAGAGTGCGATGTCTTTCCATTGGTATAGTGTATGAGAGTTAGAAAAAAGTATCATCTCAAGTGTCAACCTCGTCACTCGACTGTCGTTTAAAGTTACAAAGCAATTGTCTATGTTTACCGACTTCAATCTGCTGAAATTGGTTTCTGGAAACGTATTGCAATAACCCAGTTTAATTTGTTTCGTAGATAGAAATAGGCAGCCGCAAAGTGTTTTACTGCTTTGTTTGTTTTAGCTAGTAGTCTTCAGAATGCGAAAGTTTATAGAAACGTATTATTAAACGTTTGAATCTTAAAGATATTTTATGTACTCAGATGTATTTTTAGGATTTGCATCTTCTAGTATGAATGAAAATAGCTTAGAGTTGAAATTTTCCAAAGACTTGGTCGCATTTGTTTCCAAACAATGCAATATCATTTACAACACTTCTCCTTTGCTAAACTGCAAGGTACCCAACAGTGTTAGTCCTTTCACTCAAAATATAGCAGATGTTGTGAAGAAAAAATTATGCTCAATATACACACAAATCAAAGAAGATTGCTCAAGTTGGAAGATTGAAAATCTGGAAGAGAATTTTAAGTGTTTTGTTAAACTGAAGACATTCATAATACGAGAACGTAAATTTCAACTAGACGAATTTCTGAATTACTGTACAGTGATTTCTTTGATGGCAGCCCTTCTATACGAACGGGGATGTAGGTCTGCATTGGGATTTGTCGTACCACGTATAGCATTTACTCTGGAATATAAAAAGAAAGCTTGTGAGATCGATTCCAGCATTTGGTGTGACATGGGAAGAATGCGGTGTTAAAGCATAAACTTGCAGTTCTAATCAGCAGTATCAATTTCAAAACTGCAAGAAAAAATCCTTTGAGAAACATTTTTATATTTTAATATTTGTTTTAATTACTTATTTTAAAGCATCTTATTCTAAACATGTCAATTTTAAATCTATTTTAAGCAAACGTATAATTGTTTGCGAAAAATGCGTTCGGAAACATTATCAAATATGCATGTAAAAGATCGTTATTGAGATTTACAAAAAATATTAAACTCTAAATTGATTTAGCATAAGAAATTTTTCTACCGAATTTAAATATATTTTAAGGAAAATCTAAATCATTCTAATACTTTAAATGTTATCAAAAATATATTTGAGAGCCTTTATCACTGATTTTTGCGAAAGCTGGTTGCATGCGTTTGAATCATTTTTGAATAGGTATTTTACCAAATTTAAATCGATTTTATGCAAATTGAATTTATTTTTAGTGATACTTTTAATTAGTTAGAAGAGTAATTGAGAAAATTTACTATTTCCATATTACTTTTTTTAAATATAGCCAAGAATGTAAATGGAAGAATTGATTTCTAAGAAAAAGGTCGTCTGAATTTTAAGGATTTTATAAATTGTCTACCAAATACTAATATTTTTCAAACAAATTGGAATTTTTTGTTTTTAATTATTTGGTAAATTTTAAATTTTGAACTATCACCATAATTGTATATTGAAGCATTCATTATTAGTCTACTAAAATTGTTGAATAAGCATTAGAGATCATTTTGTAATAAAAATTTTGTTGCCTAAATTTAAATCTATTTTAAGTAAATAAAATGTTTTGGCAATATACTTAATTTACACTTTGAAAATCTTAACAAAAATTTATAGTAAATGATTTTACAAGATACACGGCTAGTTTAAATTGATTTCTATTTATTATTTCAATTATTTAGGTTATTTATTTTATAGAAAAATTTGTAACATCTCTATATTAAACTCCTTTACGAGTGTTTCATAGTTTGCAAAATGTAATTAGATATATTCACATTTATTAACTGGTTGTAGAAAGCATGCAAACTCATTGAATTACAGATAATTTTTTAAAAAATTTGTTTTTATTAAAGTAATTTGATTTTACTAAGAACTATTAATTGCGATGTCCGGCACTGACATTCTAAATAGTCTCTTTGTCTCTTTAATACTGCGCATGATTTTATGCATAGAAAATACATTTTTATTTTAATATAATAACTTAGATGGAGATCTTAATAAGCAATGTTATACAATTTTATATTTATTTATAAGCTTTCCCTAACTTTGAAATATTTTTCCTAGTTAAGATATATTTACTTCCATTGCTACATTTAAGAGGCTTTTAAATGATTTTATGTATTAAGCATTTTTGAATTGAAATCTTTATTACAAACTGGATTATTGAAAATTAAATGCATATGAATGCACATTCCAGCTGAATTTTGGATTCCTTTGTCAAATGTTTTAACAGTTTATTAATTAAATGTGACTTATGATCACACATTATGGGCTAAAATATAAATTCCACGAAACAATTATTAGACTGTTAAGAATAAAATTTTTATAAAATGGAAAACTTCAAAAACTTACTAAATATTGTGTAACATTGATGTAATCTAACATTGAGAATATTATGAAATTTGAATAATTTTGTGAAAATTGAGAATTTCCATTTAATACCGTAAACTGAATAACAAAATGTGTAATGAACTGAAAGAATTATTGTCAAACCTTTTCAATTAAAGACTATATTTCTGTAGTTATTTAAATCTGATACTTAATGTATTTACTTTAGAGTATCAAATAAAGCATTGGAAAATATTTATAAGAATAAATTAAAGGAAAATTTGAACTGAAATTATAGCCTACACAAAGTGAAGGTTACCGAGTTTCAAATATATGGTAAACACACTAACATAAATTGATATTGACTGCAACGTTTTCATCATGAGGTTCTCCGGAGGTTGATGGTAGGATTGTACTATTCAGAGCAAAAGGTCAATCCCAGCACTTGTTGAACAATGGATACTACGCTTCTGCTTTTTAGATGTAAAATATGTCAAAGTAAGTTGGGAGGAGTTTTTAGTTTTCTCCTATGACATATGAATGCTACCCTTTATTTGTAAGAAATCCTTGCAGGGAAAGCAATTTACCTGGTATGTATCATATGGTGCCTTACTAAATACACTTTCAGACTTCCTCCTACATAACATAAATCATTTATCGAAAGTCTTTTTAGATCCCAGACTTTTATACTCACTAAAGATGACACAATTGTACACTCACAATTAGTTCTCTGGGAGTTGTGATTTGCACAATCACCTTTGTACTCACTGAAAGTGGTGATTGTAGTCACAACAATCAGTTCTTTGTGAGTGACGATTGTTGTGACTACAATCACTACCTTCAGTGAGTACCATAGACTATGGACAATAGCAGATAGGGATCTACAGAAACGGTATATAAACGGTGAGAGTAAAAAATTCAGGCTTGAGGTGAACATTTTATTTAAATCTTATGCTTTCATGTGTTCTTTAAAAATAAATGTGAAAACGTTTTGACCCGTACACATGGTTTCGGACATTATAGTATATTCGATCTATCTCGGAAATAAGCATTTTATAAATTTTAATTTAAATTTAGATCACTGTCGAAATAACTTTTGCGCACGAAAATCACCAGATTATAATCTGAGAATGGCATGGTATGCAAAAATTGAAATGAACGAAACAGATAAAAATTTGTTCGTTTGTAATAACTTTTAATGAATGAACTGATATTTTTCTTAAAATATCTTTTTGAACAAGTAAATCAAGAAATGTGCTAAAATTAAAGAAACAGCTGAAACTAATTACAATCATGAGGTACTTTTCAATTTATCATTAGTCATCACATCTTTAAATCCTTTCATTTTTACAATATTTTTTATTTTCATTCAATATCAATCCATGTTCGTAATCTATGCTGGAATTAATGTATGCACCAATACTTGTTAAAAAAATCACTGAGCCCTAGTTTGAAATATTAAAAAGAACACTTTATAATTATGTTTTATTGTTTAATACTTGATTCAATTAAATATTTCGGATTTCATTTTTAAAATTTTAATATTAAAATACATTTATTTTTGTACATTTGAATATTTTTGTGATATCTAATCAATTTACCATTAGATACATTAAGGGCAAATAGCTTATTTAAACTAGACAAATACCTGTATTTTGTTGACCTTGTTTCATTTAATATACATAAGTTTAATAAAATTACTCCCTTATTCTTATATTAAATAAAGATATTTAAATAAAGCGTGGAAAACTGAATGAATTAAACATAGAATTCCTTTAGAAATGCTGAAATTGATAATTGATTTATTAAACATGATTTCATATTTTATTTAAGAGGCTATCTTAATGTTTAAATAACTTACACATCTTAATTTTTTCAATTAAGTATTATAATATAGTTAACTCCCAATGTTACAATTCACTCTTACTATATATCTGTTGAAATTAATGAAACTTATTCCGAAAATAGATTAAGAAACTAAAAATAACTTACGGTGATTGAATGATTAAAGCTCGGGAGCATTTAATCATTTTATCATTATACAATATGAATTAAATTATAAAAGGTTTTGATGCAATCGTTTTTTTTTTTTCAGATTTGTATATGTTATATAAAATGAAGCATTTTGGAATGTTAAAAAAAATTTCCCCAACATACTTGACTTTGATTTGGTTTGATTTTTATATCATTAAAACATGTTATTTAAATACATTATTTTCGAACAGCAAATAAGGGCTTTTTTCCAATATTTTTTTTTTTTAAAAAAAGCATTTTTATAACTAGAAAAATAATAATCAAAATTTTGAACGATAACCAAAAAGAAATCAAAAATTTTGTTACACTCCTATGTGAATTTAAATAATTACTCTCTATTCACGTATTTTCATCTAACATTTCAAGATACTCTCACACAAAAGCCATAATTTTCATTATTTTCAGCTGTTTTTGGTGTTGCCTATTTTCGTTCGTCATAATCATAAAGAAAATAAAACTATCTTTTCATATTTATAAAAAACGTAATACCTTTTATTTCTAAGAATAATGATATTAGGTTTCCAACGATAATCAAAAACTTAATAAATTATTATTACAATTGTGAGGGAACTTAAATATTTATTTCTTACATGACTTCACGAGACATTCCAAGGTACACTCTCGCTTCATTTTTACTATTTTTCGTGTACCGACATTCGTCCGTTAAGACCCTGCTAGACCTGCGTTGGGGAAAATCGAATCCTATGTTAATCCTATGGATAATATTTTAACGTTTCACAAGTGCTATTTTCATGATAAAAATTTCTGGTCTTTTGCAAATTACAAAAAACAGAGCAACTGTCACTTCGATGTTCATTTTTAGCGTTTAAAATTTTTTCAAATGTCAAAATATCTCCATCCGAGTAAATTTTAACCAAATTCTAATTTCATTGAGGTTGTACAAAATTTGGTTTAAAGATATTTCATTTTTTTCTCCGTACAGTTACAAAATGAACATTTTTTTTTTTAAGCTAAAAATATTTTTGATTGCATTAATATTTGGATACGAATTTTGATTACAAATCAAACTCATTCTTAATTCTGAAAATCCACTTCTGTACACAACGCCACCTATGAAACTGGAAAATTTTTAACGCCAAACTTGGCTGATTTTTTTACTTCACTACGGTAACATAAAGAAGGAGGAATTTCTGAGAAAAACTTCTCCCCATATGATTCCCGCTGTTTTACCATGTGGTTGGCAAACACTTCTAAATCGAGCAAGACGAATTAGCTTTTCTCACTCATGAAATAGAAAAGGCATCTGTAAATAATGCATGTTAGATTTCTGTTTATAAGCGTTGGAAAAGTAGCTATGATATGTACTTTTAAATCAACTTTGATTATTTTCATTTAAGTAAATTTTAAAAATGAAATATTATAAACTGTTTGGTGTTACCTTGTTCAATTATATTATATACTACGATTTTGAAATAAGACTACCTATGTATTAAAATTTTAAAGAACTTAATATATAAAATGCATTTTACAATAGACACACATACACACACATATCTATATATATATATATACATATATATATATATACATATATATATATATGTATATGTGTGTGTGTATATTTATATATATTTCTTATAAAATAAAATATCTAATAATAAGAACGATAAGTTTATTAGAATAATAGTGAGACAAATATTTTAATTTGATTTTTAATCATTTTCCGAAGTTATTGAGTTTTTACCTCTACAAATATTTGGACATTTAATTTTATTTTCAACTTTTTTCATGAAAAAAAAAAAAAAAAAACACTGTAAGGTATGATTAATAAGCATACGATACCAGAATACTAAAATATTGCGTCTAATAAGAAATTAAACACTTTAAAATTGAAAAATTATAAATATCTTTGAAAAAAATGAATTTGTAGTAAAACTTCAGCAGAAAAACATAAAAGCATTTCAATAATCAAACGAACGATAACAATATATTACAACACACTACAATACAGATGACATCAATACTCTTAGGGGAATTATTTTATGCTCACGAAATTTATTTGAGAAGAATATTGTCCTGCGCAACGCAAATGACATTATTTTTGACAAAAAAGGAATAAAATATCAAAAGAATGAATAAATATCCTGTAGCACTTAAGGCGATATAAAATATGTAACTGAAGTTATAGCATTGATGTTCGAGAAGAAATGCTTGAGAGAGAATATCAGGAAAGAAATTGAGAATCAATTAGATATGCTCAAAGTGACTAGTCTAAAAATAGTGTGATTGAACGACTTTCTTTCTCTGTATGGCTACAACAATAATTAAACCATAAATCACCTTGTTGAAACTAAGATGGGATACGCAGTTGAATACCGTCTCCAAACAGCTTTCTAATACAGTCATTCTAAAATATTCAACAGCAACAGCTGTTGAACATATTATTTACCTTGACGCATTTCTCAATTGATGTTGCATGCTGTTTTCCGAAAATTCAAATTTCTCGTAAATTCATTTCAACACTTTTACCATTTTAAAAGCATTTGGATCTTTTTCTCATTAATTAAACTCTGTAAAATTAGTCTATTTTAAACATGAAAAAAAGTGATTACAGTACGAAAAGAAAACTTCATCTTTCCACTAAAAGAAAATCGATAAAAAAATCGATTTCCTTTCCGATCGAAAAAAAAAAAAAAGCTGAAATTTAAAATCCAAAAAAATAAAAGTTTAACTATACGAATTTGTATGTTTGTGTTTGTATTAGAGAACTATATATATATATATATATATATATATATATATATATATATATATATAATATATATATATATATATATATATATATATATATATATATATATATATATATATATATATATAGTTTCTGTTTTTTCTTCATGAAATGTGAATTGCTCAAGCATTTCTCTTTACTTTATTAACAGATTTATTTTAATTACTATTTTACCTCATATATATTTCAAGGTATTAACTAAATTTCCCATATGCTCATGAAATTGTATTATATTTTACTCGTATTACTATGAAATTATATTTTGCTCGTATTACTAAGAAATTATATTTTGCTCGTATGCTATAAGTTGCATTTGCATTTGATTATTTTTGTTGACAAATCCAAAGAGATTACTTCTTTCGTCTTTCACTTAGTTAGAAAAAGGTAATTTATACGAAGGTCACTCTCTGAAATTTTTGAGATACAACTTGGTTTTTAAAATCATACTAACAAAATTTTAGGTGTGTTCAAAGTAGTCTCCTCCAGCATCAATGCACTTTTGTAGACGAAATTTCCACAGATTAAATGCCTCAAGCCATTGATTTCTTGGTAGAGATGAAAAAAAAATGCATTTATAGCCATATTAATCTCTTCTGAATGAAAACGACGTCCACGCAAGTTCTTTTTTAGATTAAAGAATAACCAAAAGTCGCACATAACTAGATCAGGTGAATACGGCGGATGTTCAATCACTTTAATTCGTTTTTGTTTAAGAAACTCAACTGTTAATCAGGCTGTATGGGAAAATGCATTGTCATTGTGAAGTATTAGTCCCCTAACATTCAGTTCTTGTAGAATTTCTGGAAAACATTTAGTGGTATACCAGTTTGCTGTTACTGTCTTCTCTCTTTCCAACTTGATGACTTTGACCAATCCCGTACTTCTGAAGAAAACATCTATAACTGGCATACATCACTTTTTTCAGTCCGCGTTGTTTTTTCACCATTTTGTCGGCGTGGGATCATCTTAAAAGACCCATACTTTGCTTTCTTGACGTGTAGGAACGTCAAAAAACGGTATGTATGTTTCATCGCCTGTTACAATTTTAGAAATGATGCGTTGGTCACCATCATTTAGCAAGTTAAGAATTTCATTACTGATTCTGACACGCTCCTCTTTTTGGTACTCAGTTAGATTATGGGGAACCCAACGGCAAACTCCTTTTTTCATATGTAATTCTTTTTGAGATTCTGAAATGGCTTTATGTTTGAAGATAGACTGTTGAAGCATTAGTCCCTGGAAGAACTCCTAGTTGCCCAATGACTACAATTTGATTAGCATTTGCAGGAGCAATCCAGGCCGACTATGAATAATAGTAGATTTTCCAGGTGTAGCCATCAATTATTGAGGGAAATTTGTTTGGGTGCTGCAGATAACACTTGTCCAGAGGCAGTCATCATTGTGCATCATGTAATTCCTCATGAATGATTTTGTGTATGGCTGTGGATCTAATGTTAAGTTCCTTCTGTATCATTCGATAAGTACAACGTGATTATCATCCATTAACATTTTTCATATGGCAGACACATTATCCGGGATTACTGCCAACGGTGGCCTTCCTGTGCGTTCTTCATCCTGAAGAAAATTGCGACATCTTCTAAATTCTCTAAACTATCTGAATACAGTAGCACGAGCTGGAGATTCATAACCAAATGCTAATTGCAACCGTTGAATGCATTCTTTTTGATTTAATCCTGTTTTAAAATCGTAGAAAATCATAGCGTGAAAATGCTTTCGCGTCAACTCCATTTTCTCTTCTGTTTAAAATTTATTCTACACTAAACAAGTTGAAGTAAGTCAGTAAAAAATCATCTTCTGTGTTAAAATACTTTGTATTTTAAAATTAAACCGTTATTTTTATTTTGTAAATTCTCGCCTGCGCGTATCTCAAAAATTTCAGAGTAACTCTCGTAAAACAGTAAAAAATGTTCGTTGAAATTTTTAATTCTTTAAAAAAAAAAATTTTATTACCTAGTGGCTAAAATTGTTCCCCGAATAAGGTCATAAATCTTGTTGTCTTTAAATATACACGTGAATAAAAAAACGCTAGTATATTATTAGTCCGTGATAATATCGGGGGTTTGTACAATTATTTCATTATCTTTATCTTGATATCAATTAAGGATTTTTCCCTTACAGAAGGTCCCAATCAAACTGCCAAAATTCTTTGCATAAAGAAATGAATTTCATTATATTATATATACATTTGCCTTACTAAAACATCTGAGGAAAATGAAAATCTTACCTTTGTACAAAGTGATCAGGAATTTTTTTTATCATTTTGGTTGAAATGATTGAGTAGTTCTGGAATTTTTTCTAATTGAAAGAAAATAAAGATAGAAATAAAAATTGAATAAAATTCAGTCCTTGGCTCAAGTTTTAAGCATTTAAATTTGTATTTAAATAATCCAAATTATTATTCAGTTTTTAATTAAAAATTACAAATCTTATTTATTCGTTGAGCAACTGGGTTTCAAAATTATTTTCTGCTAAGAATATTTATTATATCTATCAATTTTGCATTTAGTTTATTTTCCCATTAAATTTTACCCATAGTACTTCAGAACATCCCACAACTACATAGCAACAATTGAAATTCTTAAATAAAACAACCTCCATACAAAAAACTTTATCGTCGATTGTAGCACAAGATTTTATTTTTGCTATGCGTGACTTCAATTTCAGTAGCAATGAGCCATGTTGCTCATTGCTACTGCATTCAATGCATTCAATATTTTATTTTTGGAAGTTTGGTTTGTTTGTCGCTCAAGGCTCATTTTTTTGCACACGAGGGTTAATTAGACCGGGACCTACTGTTTAAAGTAGATTCCGAACGACTACAAAGATCGATGCGCTAGGCCCACGAACTGTTGAACCGAAGGCAAGAGCGCTAACCATTCGGCTGCTAACCCGGCTCTATTTTTGGAAAAGACTTACTCACAAAAGCTCAAAGTTAGGAGTGGTACAATGGAGGGGCGATGTGAGACTAGACTCGTTATAGGTACTTATCACAGCCAAATTGTAGATAATGGGCATAGAAAAATCGGTGGATATGTGCTCTGCTTGGCGCATTTTCAAAAAGTCGCTAACTGGCGCGTTTTTGCGTGTTGTCTCGCGGAGTTGAATGCTCTGAGAGACACTACACAAAAACGGCATTTCTAGGGCGACGAAACGGAAATCCGTGTTTTTAGCGAATTTCACTGTTGGTATGGTAACAAAAACAATATATTTTATTTACGAATTGTATAACAAAAAATACACATAATTATAAAACAAAATGTAACAAAAATGTCTACTACATAGGATTGCTACAAGGAGTGCATTTAGGATGAAATAGTCAGGGTTACCGCGCTTTGCACGTCTATCTCCCATTTGAGCTGTCAATTATAAATTATGTAAGGCAATTATTCTGTTAATTGAAAAAAACCATGATTTTTTAATGCCTTAAAATATACATAAATATACATATTTCCAATTAAGGAAAATATTTGTCAATAAAGATAAGTTTGACAATTTAATCATTGCATCAATTCTCATGCTCAAAGCTAACCTTAATTGTAAATTGTAATCTTTGACCATTTGTATTGTTTTCTATTATTAAAATTTTTTCCAACTTAAATTTCTTCCAACCAACTTTCCATCTTAAATGTCTTCAACTGTTTAAAAATGTTTAAATTTTGACGAAAATGTTTACATTTTATAAAAAAAGCACTCATTCTTTTTTTCTTGATAATAGCAATATTAATGACTTATTATAAAAGCTGCAAAATGTTCTAAATAAAATTTCTTCAACTGCCTACAGTTAAAAATCAATTTTTCTAAATTGTTAAAACGTATACACAACACATTCAACTTTGAAGAAAATTATTAAAATAAAATTAGAATAAATTAATCTCTTTAAAAAAATGAGCATAAATATATTTTGGATGAAACTTTAACAAAGCTAATAAGTGAAATTTTCATGTGTTAATTGTTTTCCTATCTAAAATTTAAATGAAATAAATGCTGCTGTGAATAGTAATTTTACACATTTACTTTAATATTTAAAATTTATAAAAGATAACATTTTCATAGTAATAATAAATGATTATGACATCTTAACAAAACCTCTCATTATTTCTTATTTTTAGGAACTAGTCATCTCTACTTGAAAGGAATTCAATACCTGGACTTTCTGAGCAGTAGCAATAACTCAAAATCATGTTTCACTTTGTTAGTAAACTTGGCATTCATTGATGTTTACTAAATCTTCCACCTTTCATTTAAAGATTTAGAACAGATAATGCTTTTATTGTATGATCCTCCCAAAGCTTCATATCATTTCTTACTTTTAAGAATTAGTCCATTCTAGTGGAAAGGAATTCAGTAGTTGGATTAATTTATCAGTTGTCGTGACTAAAAGTTGTGCATCATTTTGCTTAGAAACATGGCACATCCATTTCCATATACTAATATTTTAATCTTTGTTTCAGTATTTAAAATTTATAACACATAACGTTTTCATAATAATATATACTTGGAAATTTTCATATTATTTCTTACTTTTAAAAATGTTTCCACTAGATGAAAGGAACTCAATATTTAGACTAAGTAGCAATTTATAATAGATGGAATTTATAGCTTAATATTTGAATAGAAGTAACAGACAATTATGATATATCTGAGCTTACATTTTCTTCAATTTTAGGAATCAGTCAGCTTCAATTGAAAATAATTCAATATTTTGATTAACTGAGCACAGTTCTAGCTACACAAAATTATGCTAATAAATCTGGCACATTCATTGCTATATACTAAAAATTTCCACTCTTCTTTAGAATTTAGAAGTAATGCTCACTAAAAAAAAACACGGATATCTTTGTAAAGTTTTATATTATTTCTTACTTTCAGGAATTAATCCCCTCTGGATGAAAAAAAATCAATACTTGGGCTAATTGAGCAAAGTTGTTGGGACTCAAATTCATGCATCATTTCACTGATGATTACTGTTGCTATAGAGCAGGCATTATCCACTCCCATAAATTCAGCGTGTGTTGCCAAAAATGCAATTTTAACACAGCTAAATATATGAAATTTTTCTTTCGATTTGTCACAATCATCAAGTTTTAATAATTTCTTTTTGGACATCAGTCTTAAAACACAAATCACTTCAGTGAATGATTCTGCATTACAAAGTGTTGTCCATAAAGGTAGTTTCAGAACATCCCACCAGAGTAGACCGTTGCGATTGATAACTGACAAGGCTGTGAGGAACTGGAAAGCCGATAATTCTTTCCTCGCAGAATTACGTGCTTTTATCCACTTGGAAGGGTTCTCGTGCTTCTTGTAATGCGCCTTGGTGAGAAAGAGTATATTTCTTGCGAAAGAGTTCATCATATATTGCCAAATGAGTTTATTAATGTATTCCTGAAGTGGAAAGTATGCAAGATGCTCAGATTCAATGGTTCGTCCAAGTTAAAAAATCGTGGACTATCTTCATCAAGTAAAATACAATCGCACTTTCTTAATGTTAAATAAATTCTTTACTTTGCCGTTATGCTGAAGTTCTTAGCTATTCACACGTAATTAGATTTTGCTTTGAAATGCCACTTGCGCACATCGAATTCTGTTTCTCTTAGATGCAACTAATACAATACATCATTGAAGATGAACTAGGAAAGTTGACCTCAGGTATCAGTTGCCACCATTATGGTCTAAATTCCCTATTATTATATTCATACTTTCTATATTGATGTCACACAGAGATGCTCAACATATTAGCTATAAGCATCGGGTAAAATTCTAAGGAAGCCGACGGAGAACAATTAAACACAATCCATAAAAGTGAAATATTGATCAATATTTGTAAATTTTTCTGGAACTTGAATCCAAGCACACTGTGAGAGTAATATAAGTGGATCACAATACCACATCAATAAATATTTAGTAAAATCTTAGGTATAAATAATTGAGGTAATTAGATTCTGTATTATTAATTACTTTCAAATATATTAAGATAATTTTATCATAAAAAAGGAGACCTAGATCCTGGAAAGATAGAATTCCGTTATATTTACAGGGATTACATTAATTAATCTCGATTTCATGTCCTTCCATTGCTGTGGTGGGGAAGTTAAGCGAGAAAGACCATCTTTGATCAACAATCATTATTATGATTGCTTATCAAAGACCCTCATTTGATCAACAGTCATAATTTTTTTAACAAAATTGTGTGTCTACCGACACATATTAGAATACGTAGCAGATTGAGGTGAAATCTGTTATAAATATTGTATGTTTTAAATATATAAAATGTAGTTAATTCACTACCACAACAATTGGCGCAGAATGATTAGTCATAAAAATAATAACAGAAAATACCCTAATAAAAAACCAAATTATTTTCAATATGCTCGAAAGTATTTCGTATTTACGTTTCTTCAATCTGCCTGAACGAACCTTTGCTTACTTCCAAGTTTAAGGCTGCAATACTGAGTAGTATTGTACTTAAAATCATATCTTTATATTAAAGCTGGTTTTTTGAGAGTTTCATTTTCTCCAACAAATAGCACATTGATAAACTCTTTGGCTGGCAGTTTGTGTGCTTGACTCTAATTTCAAGCATGAAAATGTGTTTGTAATAATTCAGAATCTACTCAAAAACTATACATCCTAATCGAATGTAATTTACTGTTTATAAAGTGACTGTAGGATTAAAATCAAACTAAAGCAAGACTTGATCCTATGTAAGCAATTTTATTTTCGTGTCTTACTTGGCACTATACCAATTGCAAAATTACAATTTAATGTCTCCTATAATAGTAAAATTTCATAATCTTCGCGATGAGTATTGCCTATTTAAGATTAAAATAATTATTTTTCAGAGACCAAAATCATATTTTTATCAAACATGCTAATGCAGAAAGTACAAAAATGAGATTTTGAAGATTTCACATAGAATGCACACAATTTTACTTATAATGATGAGTATTGCCTATTTAAGATTGAAATAATTATTTTTCAGATTAAAATATTTTCATGGTATACTTTCAATATTTCATGACATTCAAATTTTTTTATGATTTCAAATTTTTTCAACTGATGACATTGAGATTTTTAATTACTCACACATAATGAATACTTAGAAGACACGATTTAATGTTTTGAAATTTGCTGAATACAATTATTGGTTAGACAATTCTCTTCAAGCAAGTTGGAACAATTAAAGCATCTAAAATAGGTTATTAAAAGAAATTTAAAGTTATTTTTTTTATCAAAAAATTTAAAAAATCGAAGGATGATAAACATTTTATTCTACCAAGCACTTTAGATAATAAGAAAAATTAAAAGGTTATTGATTAAAAATTGAGATTTTTTTTTCAATTATATATCAAAATATATAGTTTCTGATTTTTGGTTATTTCGGAATTTTTGTTGTCAAGGTACTTGGATTACTTTAATTTCAGTGTAATATAATTTTAATACCAAATGGTAAATTTCAACTTTAATTTATTAATTTTCTTTGAGCATTATGCATGTCAATATTTAACATTTAATAGAAAAAGATAAATTTATGATATGTTTGAAACTATGCTTATATTTTTATGAAATTTTTAATTAATCTTACAACACAGAGATTTTATTTATAATTAATGATCTTATAAATATTTGATTGCAGTTTACAAGAATTTCTGCAGTTATTTTTAAATCCGTAAAAGAGCAAGTTTAGAAAGTTTTTTTTTAATTTGCAACTCTGTTTAATAAATTTTAAGGGTTTATATTTATTGCTATATTATTCAGTCAATATTTTTCACAATAGAATTTTTAGAAATTTCATTCTAATTGCATGTAACTAGTTTTAATGTTTGATTTTTAAGTTATAGTATAAGATAAAATGCTATTATGCTTGAAAGTAAATTTAAATATAATATATAGCAGACACGGTTTTTTAAAAAATAAAATATAAATTTAGAGAAAAATTTATCCATTTCAGAAAATTTTCAGATTTTGGAATATAATGGATTGAGATTATAGCTTAAAACTGTATAGAAATATATTTATTAATAAATAATTAAGATTTTCATTTACAAAAATACTTCAATAATAAATGCATTTGTCATTATTTAACATAGTGATCCGATGACTGATCATGCTGAAAATATCGTCTATAATGCATCTTCAATAACTCTGCATTTAATTTTATCTTCAAACATTTTTCACAATCCCTCATCTTAGAAACGATTTTGTGAGTAACAGTTTAGGTAGGTAACAGTTTTGTGAGTATATTCCATGCATATTCAATCTGACTTAATTTTGAAAATCGTAATAAATACATCGTGTTAATGACGTTCTAATTTTCCAAAAACCTTTCAACCACGCAAGTTGTATGCATTAGGGGATTTCTGTACGTAAGTAGATCACAAGGACAATTACTACCAAAAACTGACAAAGGTATTCAATAAAAGAATTTACTTATTATATTTTGTCAGTTTAACTGCCATTTCTTGTACATGAAGGAATTGGACATCATGGAATTATGCAGTTTTATATAAAGACTTAATATGGTTGTGAAAGAAACGTAAATAATTTGGAAATTTTTTTTTTTTATTTCTAATCGCCCAGATAAAATGACAGTTATAGCAAAAATACAAATAACAAGAAAAATGAAAAATAAAACAGTTGTAACAATAGTCTATGTATCTAAAAGGCCACTGGCCTCCTAGTAGCGGTCCCCAATTGAGCGTTTCAATAACGCCTTACAATGGAGCAGATGGTCACGATCCATGTCCCCTCCCAGATTACAGAGGTTGCAGAGAGGACTTGATACTATACAAAGACGGTACAAGTGTGTAAGAAGGCAGTCATGACCGGTGGTGAGCCTAAACTCAGCCACCATTTTAAGTCTGGGCCATTTTGAGACCGCAGAAAGTATGTCTTTCCAAGACTTTTGCTCTGATCGAGATTCTAGAATCTTTCAGACAATATATTTTTAACTAGGCGTTTTATTATGCAAAAAGATACACTGGAAAAAGATGTTTGTAAAGTCATGGCCCACCTCTTTGCCAGTGTATCGGCAATTTCATTGCCATGGATTCCAGTGTCCGGGGATCCATTGAAGAACAATGTCTTTCTCATTGGAAGACAAACTCTGAAGTATGCTCCAACATTCATGGACAACAGAGGATACAGAATTTGAAGTAGGCATCAAGGATTGCAATGCGACCCAGGAGTCACTAAGTAAAACTGCCTTGGAGAACCCATTAAGATGGCAAGTCAACTGAGAAAGAGCAATCCTAATCGCAAGCAGTTCCCCGTCAAATGCGGATGCAAATGTTATAATTTGGAAATAAGTTTATTTATTAATAGTAATCTTTACTAAAGCAACCCTCATGTTTTCAAGAGCTGTCAGCAAGATTGTCCTAACATTCTTTGGATTTCATACACTGAGAATCAATTTTAAACTATATAGTAAATTGTTGAAAAGTATTCTACTGTTGAGTCCAATACTTGTGTTTACGAAACTGCAGAGTTTTTCGTCGAGACGATATCTGTATCATACCAATTACTAATAAACAAGTAGTGTTAACTAGAAAAACAGTTAGTTTTTTTATGAAACAATATTCAAGAGTTTTAAGAAATAAAAACATGCTATAAATGAAAAGTTAACTACATAACGATGCAAATAGATTGACAAAGCTTTTGTAGATTCATCGCAATCTGATCATGTTTGTTATGATAACAATTACATAAGCAACTGATGCTGGAAGGGTTCACTTTGAATTTACGGACAGCCATTTATATGTCCACTTTCCAATAATAAGTCATATTGCATGTATTTGCGTCACTCAAATATAGTCACTAACAGCACACTACTGAACTATTAACTGAGTAAACACAGCAGCAATATAACAAAATACAAGAATCAAAAGCACGAAAATTAACTTTTTACTCACTTTTTAATGTATTGAAGTCAACGTGATCATATCGGTAAATTTTTGCAGATCAGAGATTTTTAAAAATATTTTTTCCCCAAAAAGATATTTACAAGTTATTTATTTGATTAGACACTTATGTTTTTCTCGTAAGTATGAAATAAATGCAAAATGAAATATCTTTATAAAATATAATTACAAGTTATCTTTTTGAGAAATTGTTTCAATTTGCATTCATTGCATACTGTGAGAGAAAGATAGTAATGCTTAACAATTTTCAAAGAATCGCGTAGTCTTTAAGGAATTCAGAAAATTTAATCCACATATACAACAAAGAATGTCTAACAATGTTAAAAGCTTTCCTTATAACTACTAAAAATGGATGGCACACAGTTTTTGCTATAAAATTTCCATGAAAATGTTCTTTTTCGTATGGATAAAGTATTTTCTCTACCAAAGGTATGGATATGTTCAAACACCATTATTCTATCATTCAGCACAGTTGCAAAGAGTACCACATGATTAAGTCTTATATTAATAGTAGAAATATCGAAATTTAGTTTAAAAATATTTTTGGAAATTATTCCATAATAAATATTTAAATTATAATTCAATGTATCAATTTCCACGATAGGAAAATAAATCAAAGTTTGTATTGTTAAAACAAAGTTCCGACGTTTCAAAAATTTGTAACACTTCACTGATTGTAACTTCTGAGACGGACCTGGTATTTTCCAACCCTATGTATTGAGCATAAGTTGCAATAATTGCAATTTTAATGCAACATTGAATGTGGCACATTGCTTCTTCCGGAACATTTTGTGTTGCACATTTTAACAAATGAAGGGTAAATTCTTTTTTGCAATGATTCATAAAAGTTTCAAATGTGCCTGCATCTGTGAAGTATTGTCCGTGATTTATTTCTAAATCAAATATCCGCATATATGCTTCTTTTTGCAACAACTGCACTGCAGCGTCTAATTCAAAAGATGATAAGCAACTTTGTGCGGAAAAATATGCACGTTTCCATTCCTGAGGATTTTGTTCTTTGAAAAGATATGCTTTTACAAGAACCAGTATTGTTTTAGAAAAATTCATTTTATGATTCATTTCGCAAACTAAGAATAGAGAATAATACAAGTTTCTGTAAAGCATAATTGACTTGGTTAGATTCTAGTAATGTTTTAAGCTGGTTATTTATGCTAATCGAAGACATTAAATACAGCCCACCACCACTTGATTTTGAATCAAGATCTAGTGACGAGGATAACACTTGAGCTGGCATTTCCTTTTCCATGACACGAGCTGGTATTTCTATGTGTTACAGTATACTAACATATGTAAGTTGAACCTTAAGATATTTTTCATTCATATAGGCTCTTTCATCAAGGCTGACTTCGAATGGGTCAAGCGAAAACTATTTATCATCTGGCTACTATTATCTGAAATAAAAGAATTTTAGGTATCACCAGGGGTTAATGCTAGGATAGTATTCTTATGAGAGAAATATCTTTGGTTTGATCCCACCCATTGTTGAACAATAGGAAATTTATGCTGCGCTTCTGTATATATATCTATAGGGATGGATTATTGGGATTTTTCCAGATTTCTTCATTTGGAAGTAGCAAATACGGCTCCCTATGAAAAGACTTGCCAGAAAACAAATTACGCGGTGGATATAAAAATGTTTTACAATAGCCTTAGGGTATTGCGCGTACTCAGTATAAAAAAACATTTTTTCAAATTTGCATTTTAAATTTATCTTTGAGTGCAGCTTTTCTGGTCATTCTTAAAAACTCGAGCTTGCTAAAACTATCAAAGTTTTTAGAATTCTGATTGATAGTCAAATGACAGGGTCTGTGCTATAGAAATTTATATTTAAACTTCCATTGTTTATTACGTGAAGTTAACGGTAACGATTCGTGCTCCCAAACTCTGAGTCGATCTTCGGGCTGGGTAAGATGGACTCGCTCTTTCTCTTCAGTGGGTTGATAAACTCAGTAACAAAAAACACTGAATGTTTTGCGTTAGACTCACCACTTATTCGGGACATTTGCACCCCAGTGTCTTCAATCAGGAAAATAGATATAGGCACTATTGGTCTTGTCCCACATGTGGGTTGTCGTGCCACTGAATTTAGTTGAGTCTTAATTGTGATTAATATGAATAGAAAATATATTAACCCATTGCTAGGTTAAGACTGTAAATGCCATTTTTGCTGACACTAGTTTTACATACTTAGGAATTCTGTTTTAATACTATAAGAACTTAAGACAAGAAAACTGTATTAAGGGATTTGAACATCTAACAGGTGTCCCTTTCAAGGTTGTTTTCATAGATAACTCTTTATATTCCAGTTTAGCAAGTGAGAAACCCCAGAAAATTCTCAATTACTCAACTCCGGTAGATGCGCATGTATACAACTTTCACCTTCTATAACTCAGCAGTAGTTATAACAATCATAAAAGTGCAATTCATATTTTAATATCCAGTGTCAGTAGGAATGATATGTAATCCAAGAATGTTTTTTTTTTTAAATAATAAAAGTTGTGAAAGAAGAAACTCTTGAAATCTTACGTCGTTTTGATATTGGTCATAACTTTTCAACGCAGTTCAGCAATTTCATTTGAAATATGTTCAATGCATTAAGCTTTCGGCTATTACTATAAGCACAATTTTAAGCCATTAATTACAACCCTTTGTAGCAAAAATTTTTAGCCTTTGATTATAAGTTTAAAATTTTCTCTTACCCGGTTATTTTTGAAAGTAATAGTTTTATGCTTTTCTTCTCTAGAATTTATGAAATTAAGGTATTACTTCTGAGCATTTTTATCAATTTTTTATTATAAATACCAAACAGCAATTTTATATCTTGTAAAAGCTTTATGAAAATAACCGATATAGCAACATTTGTGAGGAGTTTTAACTATAGTGAGGAAACAAGAAAATATACGATTTTGATAACGCGGTTTTAAATTTTAATTACATTAATAATATTTTATTATTTATAATAAATGACTAATTAGGAGACGAGGTTGGCTTCATAATAAATGATTGACTAAGAAAGAAGTTTTAACGTTAAACTGTAAACTATTTACTAAATTTTATTTTTACATATTTTGCCTATTAATTTTCACTATCAGACCATTGCTATATTATTAAAAATAGATTCTCATTCAAGATAATTTCTCTTTGTATTAATTCTTCTATGGAAAAAATTAATCTTAACTTTTTATTTAAATTTGCAGTAAAAATATTTTAAATATAGAAATGCTATTTTTATTATATCTTCTATACATAAACTTGAAAGTTGATTAATAATCACAAATAATTCTAAACTATACAGCTCATTAAAAAATATTTCTATCAATATTTATTGTTAAAGATTGTTTGAAAGAACAAAACTATAAAGAAATGTTTGATTATTTAAGCGAAAGCCTACAGTATTAATGTTACATTAAGTTATTTCACACAGATTGAAATTTTAAAATTAAAAACGCGATTTCTTGGATTTGCTTAAATTATATCCAAACGTGCTCTTGTGTATGAAACATTTAAAGAACTTAATTTTCGATACAGAGTACATTTTACACACTACAATGGGAATTCCTCAAATATCCTTAGTGCGATTTCTGGAGAACTTATTGCTATCGTAAATTTGCATTTCGCGAGAATAAAGTTAATATATTAAAAAATATACTTTTATTGAAAAAATGTAATGAATTTAAGATGCAAAAAATACTTGACATTTAAAAAATTTCAAATTAGAATCTAATTATTTTCATTTTTAAGACTTCAACAGAAAGCTTTTCAATAAATTATATTTAAACGGTTTGCCTGACTACTCTTAAACTTTTGTCATTTCTTATAAATTGCTTTTAAAAGGATTTTACATTAATTTGAAGAATAAATGTTATTCGAAACTTAGTATTTATTCCGCAGTATCAAGATAATTTTTCTTTATAAGTATAAATATGTTTCACTTGTCAAAAGCAATCACAAGTAATTCCAATAATTATCTAACAGTGTAAATTTAACAAGTCATTTACTAGAAGATAGGATTATCAGTAAACAATTATCAATATGAATGACATTCCCAAAAAATTTACAATTGAATACTGTGGTAAGAAATTAGAATTTTAAGCATAAGACGTGATATATCTAAAATGCAACATATGTCAAACAATTTTCAGCTCTTTGTATATTAACATTGTTTTGATAGTTTTTCAAAAAAGTACCACAAAAGAAAATGTATTTTGACTTGTGCAGAAATGGTTTAAAAAAATTATTTTCTTTCTTTAAATTAATATTTAATTATTTCTAAAAATTAACTAACTTAAGAAAATTTTATTTTCTAAAAATGTTTTATTAAGAGTTTTATTAATTTGCCTATACAGTTTTAGTTATGACAAAAACTTATCATGAAATAAATAGCAAACTTTAAGTTATAGACTAGCTTATGTTATGAAAATCATTTATGAATTAAATGAATGATTGTTATGAGAGATACTGGAAAAGTATTTTAAAACTATTAGTTTAAAAAATCATAAATTTTCTCTTAATATCTCTAAATCTAAATATATTTGAATTATACAAAATTGAGTTTTTTATTATCTTACAACATAGAAAAATAACAATTTTCTTACTGATTTTCCTCCATTGAATTTAATGAATCAAAGTAATTTACATTTTTCATTCACTGCTGTTTTTTTACAAGAATGTGATTAAAATCTGATATATTCTATTTGAAAATTTTCTCACTAATTGCAACACATTTAAAAAGGTGAAAATTTAAAAATATGTTCATTCACATCTAACAGGGAAAGAATGAAACTATTTCTTCTTTGCTGACTTCTTTTGTTTATTTCTTCTCTTTGGAAGAAACACAGGTGTTGAGCCTGACCTTGGCATACTACTTCGCAGACTTTGGTTTGGCATATTTCTTTGAAATATCTTCAGCAAATTGTTACTTGGATTGCGAATACAAGTTCTCAAGATCTTAACATTTGCGACAATCGAATGAACAGCATGGTACAGTGCATCTAAGTAACCGCGTTGCGAAGAATGTATTGCAAAGATTGCTATTGCTGTAGCAAGCTCAAAAGCTCTCATTAAAATATAATATTGATGCATATGTTCCTCAAGAATCACTCTTACAGCTGCATCAAACATATATCGATCAATTCGCAATCTAGAGTCAAATAGAGAAAAAAATATCCCTTCGTAGTAATGCCGTTTATATTTTAAAACACTTTCCACATACTCTGCGTCAGTCATAGTAAACCGAACATTGGGATTCTGTGGAAAACAATCGTAATTAATTGGATTCCACCGTGGTATAATACGGTATTCTCTATAATAGAATATTGCTACAAGATTCACCAATTCACTAGAGTATTTTGTGTCCCAGTATATGGAGTCATGGTAATCGGCTACATCCACTTTTAATTTATTCTTAAAAGCGAATGAGGCTTCTTTCACGTTTTGCGATTGATTTTTGTTATCTTGCTGTATATCTGCAACTTCTCGACTTGAAGCAGATCTACTGATTTTAATATTATTGCCACACGGCTGGAAATCATTTTCTTGACTACTGTCTTCCACTCTTTCTTGCTTACATTCAAATCTTTCAGTTTCAAGAAGTCGGGATCTATTATGAACAGTAGTGGAATCAGAGTTTAATTCGTCTGAAAGTGGTACAGAACTAGGCTCTAACAGCTTGAGGTTTCGAAATTTATTTTCAATTTCCGTATATTCTTCAGTATCCTTTCTATTCGCAAATCGTACTTGCTTCTTCTTCTTTTTCTTTTTTAACTTATCCTTTTTAGCTTTGCTTTCATCAGAATGAAGTTCACATTTTTCAGGAAATTCTCTCTGTTTAATTTTAGAAGAACCGATTTCATCCGTGTCCGGTTCCATTATAAATTATGAATATAGTTTATTACTAAATGCCTTGATTTATACCAGTGATAAAAATTGCGTCATTAATATACTATAAGAAATTAGATTCCTTTTAAAAATTATATAGATAAGCAGTTCATATTATTCAGAATCTTAAAGAGTAAACAAAATTTAGGAATTAAACAGTTAATAACAAATTGCTTACACACGCTGTATAATTGTATGATGTATGCACTGATGCCGTACTAGGAATTCAAAATTGACAACGACAGCAATCTAAAAAAAATCAAAAGATGTTGGACAGCATCAGAAGTAAAATATAGTAACATCGATTTTCATTTAGTTCCCATTTCTGATCAGCCGAGCAGGTGAGGAATTGAAAGTGCAATGAAACCCAAATGCTTTAAACTTTAATTCCCTTTTCCTTCACCAGGGTAGGCGTTGATAATATAACTGGTTCTTATTCCTCCCCTGGTAAAAGTCATTATAAATTAAAAAAAAAAAAACTATACTCAGCTTTGAGGAACTCAATAAAAGAAAAGTGAAGGCAGAAAAATTATATGGCTTAAAAATCAGGCCATTCTTTCAAACTCATGACAAATTGAGCATAATAATCTGGTTAAAGAAAATGAATGTTAAACTCTTATCGATTAAAAATTACAATTATATCAATTATTATGAATTCTTGCTAGCAAACAAATGATTAGAAGACATTCATTTTTGTTCACAAGAATATAATGACGCTATTCCTTAATCAATGATTTGTTTAAATTTAGCGATACTACTATGTGTGTGTTTTAAAGTAAAAATAACTCTAAAAATGAAAAAATAATACATATTTTCATAGTTTTCAACTTAGTCATAAATAATTATGGGCAGATATATTTTCCTGAACAATGATTATTTCATGAAATCATGTAATGTGATATCCTCTTTTTAATATTTTCATTAAAAATAATGCATAAGATTATAGTCTTCAATTCAGTTCTAAGAATCAGGTGTATTTTCTTAAACAACGATTATTTAATGCAATCAACATCTGAAGTAGAGTAATCTTAAAATTTTGTTTTTACAGAAATTAAAGTACATACTATTTATCAAGTGTTTTGTTAATTGTTTTTTTCTTGACAGATGAGGGTAGATTTATCAAAAATTGATTATGTGAATAAAACATTAATTATGGATATTTTGTTGCAAATGTGGTGTCACAAATTTTTATCTGTGCAATGGATAATGTTTTGAGATTTCCTTTCCAACCAAGTGAACATGGTAGATTCAAATATTGAGTGAATAATATAGTTGTTGACCGTTATTAGATTTTTAACCACATAAAAATCATTCATTGAATTTTTTAAAGATTATTTACAGGAATACCAATTTTGTCTTCTTAGAGTCATTGCTTTTTGTGAATTATAGATTTCTTACACATGAGGCGTTTGATGCCTCTGCATTTGAATTTTCAGATATTAATCATCAAAATCTCACATAACCACTTAAGAACCACTCTGTAATTTTGACTTCAGAACCACTCTGTAATTTTGACTTCAGAACCACTCTGTAATTTTGACTTCAGAACCACTCTGTAATTTTGATTTCAAATATTTCAATTTTATGATACTATGTTAATAAATTAGATTAATCAGTTTACTACACCATAGAGAATTAACTCAATTTACGAGTGAATTAATTGAATTTAATATTTGGTTTACTCGTAAAATATAGTTGATCAAAAAGTGTCGAAAAAATATATATACACAAATTGAAAAAAAATAGAGGATGCTTATATTTCATAAATTGTGTTTTATATTTTATCATAATCATTGTAATTTTTTATTTTATTAAACTTATATTTTCTTTTATTTAGAGTTAATAAGTTTCAATGACCACTATAAAATAGTACTTCAATATTTTTGGTCTGTGAAAAAAAATAGGATACCTGCAAAAATATTCTCATTTTGAATCCAAAGTTTACCATGTTAAAAACATTACTTTTTTAAATTGTCTTTCGAAAGGTAGATTTTGTTGAAATAAATCCTCAGTTTTTGTGCAGTTAAAATCCCTGGTGAGGAACCTTAAATTGAATTTCAAAAAGGACAAATTGTGGATTATGAAGATACTTGCAAAGGTGTTAGAGAAATTGCAAGGCACCTACACCTCCTAAATGCTGTTTCTAACTTCTTGAGAACCCAAAGAGTCAGAGGATAGCAAAAATTGCAAGGCATAAAAAATTGACTCCACTTGATTAAAAAGTTCTGTAAGGGTTTTCCTTAAAAAAAAAAAAAAAACACGCTTGTAAGCATTTTGAAAGCACAAGATCAAACTAGAATCACGCATAAATCCAGAAGAACAACTATATAAAATTATCAGAAACTTTCATGTTCAATAAAAGAAAGTACCATCGTATATGGAACGAAAGGCACACCAAGCACCAGCTACAATGGGCCAAAGAACAAATGCCTTGGAGCTTCAAATGGACTTCAGTTACTTTTTCTGGTGAAAAATATGCAATTTAGATGGTATATATGGTTATGAAAATTATTGATATTGTTTAGCTACACAAGAAGAAACTTATTTTACCAGACAGATAAAAGGAGGCAGTTTAATTGTTTGGATAGCTGCTGGGTACGATGGAAAGACGGATGGAAGGCAAAAACATGCAGACAAATTTTAAATTTAGAGCTTCTTCCCAATAACGCTGAGCTAGATGGAGAAAGTTGGATAGTTCAAGAAGATGGTGCACGGAACAAATGGAGTTAAAAATTGATTTGAAACAAATAATGTTCGGTTTTCGCCATGACAATCTAAATGCCCAGATCTCAATAATATTGAAAATATATGGTCAGTAATTGTTCGGAGTGTTTACGGCAAAGGCAAGTAATATGAATCCTTGATGGAACTTCAAGAAGCTTTGAAGTGAGTTTGGGACAATTTTTGATAAACTGAAATTTAAGACTTATATGATTCAATGCCAAATACAATCTTTGAAGTAATTAAGGCAAATGGCAGAAGAATTTCCTATTAATAAGACTTTTATTTTCATTATTTAGAGCTGTCCTTTTACTTTTTCATACAGTATGATGTGGTTGAAACTAATTTTTCGCTGTGATAAATAAGTAGTTTCTCATTTCATATGACAGATACAGTTATCTGATTGTAAACAAGTTTTTCTAAGTTCTCTAATAAAATTATTTTGTAATCTTTAATTTTGTTCCATTATTTGAATAACACCTTGTGTCCTTCTTTTTTTCACCCAGTATATATATATATATATATATATATATATATATATATATATATATATATATCACCCCTTTAATTAAATGTATCATAATGTAAAGAAAAATTGAATAAATCTACTACATTTTGTATTGTAAATATTTGAAAAATAAGATAATTATAATTTATTTTCTAATGAATTTATTAACTTGAATTTATATTCAAGAGTTATTATAATATGTACAATAAATAAAAATAATTTAGAGCAGACCTATTGTAATAACATGATGGAATGAATATTCATTGGATAAATGTAAATTCAAAAATATGCTAAACAAAATTAATTGAACCAGAAATTAATAGCAAAAATTTGCTAACGAGTGTAAGATTACACGCAATAAAATAAGTTATAAAATTTGCATAGAAGAAACTTTTTGTCAGAATGTTCATTTTTAACACCTAATATAGCTACTTTTTTAAAATCCGTTAAATCAATTAGTTTCAAGTCATTAATTTTAATTATTAAAATATAACAAAATTTTGAGTATGAATACATAAAGAAAAACTTACACGCTTTTCCCACAAAATATTAATTTTTTTATTGTTACAAATTAGAATGATAAAAAGTCAGTTCATTAAAATCACTGAAAATTAACTGATTAAATAAGATTCTACATTCCTTAAAGTATTTATTTAGGCAGATTAAAAGACTTAATGACGTTAAATTAATTGTTTCAAGGTTATTGAATTAATAGTGCATTTTATATATCGACGCATTTTTAAATTATGTAATATATATTTATATGTTAAAAAAATTAAGTTAGAAATGCTGTTTAATACATAGTAAGTTGAGGCAAAACTTCTCCGTCCAATATGTGTTTTCATTAATTTTTTTCTTTGGGAGCGGGGGGGGGGGAGGAATAGCTAATGAATTTTACTTTATTACGCTTATATAAAATAAAAGTTTTTTTAAGTACTAAAAATAATGTCTCAAAAGGGGTCTAACTTCAATTACTCACATAATTTGGTGGATACCTTTATTTAAATTATGTGAATAAATATATATTGTTGATTATTTTATGGACAAAATAAGTACTCATGATTAGAATACGGGGCTCTAACCTGGGTAATTCTGTACAAATGGTTTCATATTTTTACCAAGTAGCCATGTATTAAATATTGTCACTTTGCAGAAAACGTTTTTTATTGGTTCAATTTTATTGTGTGAAGGAAAGAGAAATATCAAGATGATTGGAACTTAAAAGTATGGTAGATAATAATATGATAGGGCCAGAATATATGAATGCTAACTGATGGTTGAGTGGTGAGTATTCCTGACTGCTGAGCTGCGGATCCTGGATTCAAATCCTGGTACGGTTATGGATGTTACTTTCTCTCTCTGTTTTTCATGTCCTTTCTTTAGAGATGAAGTCTTAATGAGGCCCACCCTATAAACGGGTTTCTTGTGGTATGGCGTTGGTAATGCTATTCGCTTCTGTGATTTGGTTCACAGGGGCCCAATGGGTAACGTATAATAAGAAGCAGCTTTTCTTATTCTGTTTGCTTAGCCAATAGACTAAGCCAGTACCCTGAAACCATAAACTAATAAAAAGTCCAAAACAAGTCTAGGAAGGAAAGTTGGTGACCAGGTGTAAAATGCGTGAAATTGTCTTTCATACATATGAGGAATATCTTGCTTTCTTAGTGAATTTTAAGACATTTGTAATGTCTACTAATGTCTACACGACTACCATTAAAAGTGACAGAACCTCCCGATTGCTTGCCATCATACCAGTCATAAAATGGATGAGAATACCAAAATGAAGCAATCATAGATATATATATATATATATTATATATATATATATATTATATATATATATTATATATATATATATATATTATATATATATATATATATTATATATATATATATATATTATATATATATATATATTATATATATATATATATATATTATATATATATATATATATATATATATATATATATTATATATATATATATATATATTATATATATATATATATATATATATATATATATATATATATTATATATATATATATATATATATATTATATATATATATATATTATATATATATATATATATATTATATATATATATATATATATATATATATATATATATATATTATATATATATATATATATTATATATATATATATATATATATATATATATATATATTATATATATATATATATATATATTATATATATATATATATTATATATATATAATATATATTGTACATATATATAATATATATTATATATATATAATGTATATATATATATATATATATTTATATATATATATATATATATATATATATATATATATATATATATATATATATATATAAGGACATTATTTCCTACAAATTAGAAAATACTATTTGCTATGGAATCAGACACTTCATTTCCACTAAGGCCAACTTGTGAAGGGATTCGTTGTAAATTATGGCCAAAACAATGGGAAATGGTCTGGAATATTGAACTACAGAACTTAAGAAAAATATTATGCATTTAATCACTATCATCTGCGCAGTCAATCCTCAGTTAAAAGCTTTGTTTGCAAAAATCAAGTAATTTTTTCGTTAAGACACAAGCATCTTCATATAGTTCTCGCTATCGTTCTTTAAACTATCTCCAGCTTTAAATATTATCATATACTTAATCTATTAGTTCTATAATGACACATGTTTCAGATAGAACTCTTAAAGTTCCAATAAATTAAAAGTTTTTCAATTCTGATTTTAATAGTTAGGTTTAATTCGATAATACATTCAAACACAAAACTCTCGATAATTAATGCAACAAGTAGAACGAGTTAGAATCGTCAAAATTCTGGTTTTTATTTAATATTTTTTGGCTTCGTTTCTCACCTCAATTTTTATATCGATATTCCACTTTAAACCATAGGTTCAGTTGAATTAAATTCTTAGGACAAAGTGATATTAAGGAGGTAAACCAATTAATCTAAATAAATTATATAGCTCAGAATACATTTATAAAAAAAAATCAGTAAAATTAATTTTGTAATTGTCATTTATGTTATCAAAAATTCATTTTTCGTGTATTTGCATAAATGTTTTATTTTCTCTTTAATATGAATAACATGCATAATTAGCTGAGCTACTAATTTTATAGAATTTTATCTGGGAAAAAAATTGGTATACTTATTTTTTTGAAAATAATTTTAATCAATTTTTGAGAAATTCAAATTTTCTATATTTCTAATTTTTACAGGAGGTTTGTTTGTTGCTCAATGGTCATTTTTTGCACACACGGGCTAATTAAACCGGGAACTACGGTTTAATGTGGATTCCGAACCACTACAAACATTCATACCCAAGGTAGGATTCGAACCCACAAACTGTTGAACAGAAGGCAAGAGCGCTAACAATTCGGCTGCCAGATTGGCTTTTTACAGGAAGCTTTTAAGAACCTAATGTACATAAAAAATTATCATGCTAAATCTTGTGAGATTATCATAACAAAAATTTTATATTAATAAATTAAAGAAATATACAAACTTTAATATGTTTTTAGTAATCAAATTCAGGAGTGAATTTGACAAAATAATTATATTTCGCTAACATATGTAATTCAATTTAAATCATAAAAGGAAACTATAGTTACCCACCAAAAGAAACTCTATAAAATATAGAATTTACGTGAAAATGAAAGATTTTTTTGAACCTATCAAAAATAAAAGCATTAATGTTATTTAATCAAAAACAATTTAGTTCACGGAGAAGTTTTTAAAATTCCCATTTTGTTTGCTTAATATTTTATTACTATTATAACATTAAAGTTTAAAGAGAACATGTAAAATTGAATTGAGAAATTTAAAATACTGAAAACTTGAATTCAATTTATACCAGTCTTTCTTGTAAACGTTTCATCTTTTGCTTTTGAACTTAATATATTTCTATTTATCTTGATATATTTATAATTTTTAATAATCACTTGTACTTTCGAATAATATTTGTTTTAAGATATTTTATAAACGAATGTATATTAATGAGTTATCAGAATCAGAATTAAATTATTGCAAGTATTTAATTTTCAGAAATAAAACTCCTTCCCTCTTAGAAGAGTAAAGTTAAAATTTCAATTTTGACCATAAATCTATTTTAAAAGGATTCATTTGTTACAAATTGAAAATGAAATTACTTTCAATAAATAAGTTATTTTTTAAACCTGCAATATTTTAAAATATCGTCACCCACCTTTTGAATAAAGCACATTAGCATAAGAACACAACCTGATAAGAATTCAAATTAGATGAATATAAATTTAACAGCGGTAAAGATTTTTATAAGTATTTTATTCGACATATGTAAATATGGTATTTAAACTAAAAATTGTCTTATTAAATGATTATGCTCATACTTGTTTTATCTAGGAAAAAATTTAATACAGAAAATAATTTAGATTACATTGCAAGAAATTTGTTGTAACTGTTGGTTAGTTTTTATTGTTGTGGTTCTCTTTGTTAAACGATTTAAAATATACTCAAATATAACAAAAACATAAAAAAGTAAATCCGCAGTTATGTGGTTAATTTATTTATTCTTAATATAAATCTTAAATTAAAATGAATAAATTAATGTATTCATTTATTTAAAAAGGAAATTCCTAATTCACGCTACAAGAATATTAGAAAATTTCTTGTAGATAAAAATATGAAAATATCTGAATATTTACATACATTAATATTGTAGTAAATTATTGAAATAACTTGAAATAAATCTTAGAATTTTTTAAAGAAATACTTGTAAGTTGCAAAAAAAAAAAAAAAAAAAAAAAAAAATGAATCACAATATCATTTTAGGATCCTTAAATTCCTGCATGCGTCTTTTACAGCAGAGTTCTTGACAATGCCTTACGACACCAAGAAGAATAGTACAACTCCTTTTTCATGTTGAATAGTGGAATAGAATAAACTATGATCATGATTGCACTCACCGGTGCATTTTGGTAACCGTACAATACGGAAAGCGCCGCAACCACTGCCAGCATGCAGCAATAATTGAGGAAGTTACTGGAGCTGATGCATCCCTTATGGAATACCTCCAGAATCTTCACAGCGCACCACGTATATTTGCTTGCAGTCATCTGTTGGAAGAAAGGGTGGTTCACGAACAGGGAAAAAAATCCACTCCCATGAGTTTTAAGTATCTGAGATATCACTCTTGCATGACGTAAAGTGTAGAGTATTAAAGGATTGTGATTTCGGGCAAAGGGAAATATTTGTTCGCATGTCACATTGTAGTGTGACAAGACATGAGCCACAAGATCATTGGCGAAACTGAGTAATAAAATCATATTAATGAGTAATGCACAAGGTAGGGTGGTTCTTAGGACCTTAACACAGTAATGCAACTGGTATCTCATTCTTTCAGGATTCCGAAATTCCCTTAAATAAAAAGGATTGTACACGACACACATAAATCATAGATAAAACTTAAATATATGGAACGCAATAGTCCGATTTTACTAATGATTTATATTGTATTGGTCAGTTGATGGAAGTTTTCTACGAAGTTTAAAATAGATGGCGTTAATATCGTTTCTTTGTATGCAATTTGTTCCTTGCTACCTACTTTTGCCAACGCTAAACATAGCTAGTCACTTTGTGAATTCGAAACAATGACGAGGTCCATGACTGAGCTATCATTCTTTAACCAATGCTACACCAATGAAAATACACTATGATGATGATGACTTACTTAATGTGTTCCAGTTATCACTAGTGAATACAAGGGATATTTAATTAGGATAGCTATTTTTCATCATACTCAAAGGACTCTTTCTTGAGCAGAAATTATTACCTGATGGTAGTGAGGTAATAGCTTTTATTCCTGACCCAGTCAAAGAGGCTACACCAGCTTCCACTTGTATCATGATCATCTAAACTGTTTCAGCTCCGTAATTTCTGATATATTTTATTCTTTATTTAATGTAGTTATTTTATGATAATATAGAGAAGTCAATATTTGATTTTTCGTAAATAAATCTAAAACATATTTTGAATAAAAAATTCAATCATAATTATATCATTTTATGTGTCAATAACAAATACTTAAGAAGTACCTAGAAATTGTTGAAACCAATTTTGATATTTACATTTAAGAAACTTTTCTTTTCACTGAAATAGCAATTTAAAATCAACATGGATGGCAGTTGTTTAATATTTTTATTTTGCGCATTATATAATAATTCTAGAGAACATGAACTTGATTGGCAACATTATAGTTGTTTTTTACTGAAATTATAGGGATCAATCCTAACACAGCCGAGATGACAGCCGAAATGTTAGCGCACTTGCCTTCAGTTCAACAGTTGGTGGGTTTGAATCCCACCTTAGGCATGGATGTTTGTAGTGGTTTGGAATCCACTTTAAAGCGTAGGACCCGTTCTAAGTAGTCTTCGTGTGCAAAAAATGACCGTTGAGCGAGAAACAAAACCAAAAAATAAATCCTAACACAGATAAAGAAATTAAAGGTTACAGGATAATAAATCATGTAAATGAATTATAATTTATGATAAATATTGTATTACTATTTTTTCTTGAGTGTATTAAAATTTCATAAAGATAAATTTAGTGCTCATCACAACATTTGATTCTTGTTCAATATTTTTAGCTATTTAAAAGGGAATAACAAAATACTAAGCCTTTCGATTCAATAGTTCTTGGATACGATTCTTAGTTCTGGTTTGGAGTTCGTTTTGAACTGTGAGTTTCTGTTCAATTAGTCATTACGTGGAAAATGACCTTTGCGCACAAATAAACTAATCAAAATTTAGTATTGTGTTCATTAAAATTTTTTTAACATGCGTAAAATCTCTGCAATATTAATTAATACATTAGTAAAAACTGGAGGAAAAATAAATCTAAATTTCAAAATCTTTACAATAAAACAGTATTTTAGAATTAAGATATAGTGATCATGAAAAGAAAAAGATAATAACATAGATCTGATTTCGTTGCTTTTGACCATGGCTAAAAATTATGAAGAATCGACTATTTAGTGGCTTCAATTGACAAAAATATGTAGCTAAAAATAAATCCTAACACGCAATTAAATTAAAATTACAGTTCTCTTATTCTATGAATATCAAATTTCAAGAGATTTTCCAATTTTTCTTACTGTAGAAACATGGATTTAAAAAAAAAAAAAAAAAAGGTTAATATACTAAAATTTTGAATCCGATAAAGATTTAAAATTCTGCGCTAAATTAAACAACTAATATGGGAAATTTTAAAAATATCTACAATGTTTAGTAAAAAAAATGTATAATCTTTAAAAAAAGTAAGTTTTATAACATTCGTACGCTGAACAACCACCACAAAAATCTATTGCAAAAATGTACTACACATTATTGTTAAGGTTTTTATTTAAGTTGAGGGATTCACAGGTAAAATACACTACTGGCCATTAAAATTGCTACACCAGGAAGAAATTCAGATAACAAAATGATATTTATTGGACAAATATATTATATTAGAAATAACAAGTGATTAAATTTTCAAAACATTTGGCTGGATAGATACTAAGAAATCAGTACACAGAACAACCACCTCTGTCAGTAATAACAGCAGTTATACGCCTGGGCATTGAGTCAAACAGAGATTGGATTGCATGTACAGGTACAGATGCCCATGCAGTTTCAACATGATGCCACAGTTCATCAACCGTAGTGACTGACGTTTGGTGACGAGCCAGTCGCTCGGCAACCATTGACCAGACGTTTTCTATTGGTGAAATATCTGGAGAATGAGCTGACCAGGGCAACAGATGAACATATTCCGTATCAATGAAGGTCCGTATAATACCGGCAACCTGTGGTCGGGCATTATCCTGCTGAAACGTAGGGTTTCGCAGGGCTCGAATAAAGGGTAGAGCCACGGGTCGTAACACACCAGATATGTAACGTGCACTGTTCAAAGCACCGTCAACGCAAACAAGAGGTGACAGAGACATGTATTCAATGGCACCCCATACCATCACGCCAGGTGATGGGCCAGTATGACTATGTAGAATGCACGCTGCCAGTGTGCGTTCACCACGAAGCCGCCAAACACGGATGCGATTATCAAGATGCTGTACACAGAACCTAAATTCACCTGAAAAGATGACGTCTCGCCATTCGTGCACCCAGATTCGTCGTTGATCACACCATTGAAGGCACTCTTGTCTATGAAGCAGCGTCAATTGAAGCCGCAGCCATGGTCTCCAAGCTGAGAGTACATGCTGCTGCAAACGTCATCGAACTGTTCGTGCAGACACTTGTTGTCTTCCAAACGACCCCGTTTCTTGACTCACGGCTCGTGACGTGGTTGCACGATCCATTACGACCATGCGGATAATATGCAGGTCTTCTCGGCTGCTAGTGATAGGTGACCGTTGAGATCCCGCATGGCGTTCCGTAACCCATCGATTCCATATTCTTCTAACAGTCATTGGATCTCGACCGACGAGAGCAGCAATACTGCGATAAGATAAATCGCAATCCCGGTACGCTACAATTCGACCTTTATCAAAGACAGAAACGTCCTGGTACGTATTTTTCCTTCTTACACGAGGCATGACAACAACTTTTCACCAGTCAACAACGTTGAAATGCAATTTGTGTATGAGGAACCCGCTGAATGAAATTTCCTCATTTAAGCACAATGTAAGCGCCAAAGCGTCGCTACAGGCGATTGCTTTGTCTGAATGCCCAGAAAAGCTAATAATTTGCATATCACAGCAACTTCTTCCTTTCGTATAAATTTCACGTCTGTAGCATGTCACCTTCTTGGTGTAGCAGTTTTAATGGCCAGTAGTGTATTTCAATTTGATAACAGTCACATGTGAAGAAAATGAAAACATTAGAAATCAGGTAACTTGTTTGAAAAATCAGTCACCTTCGTGACAGGATTTTATTCCTCTGGCAATTGAAGATCGTTATATAGAGATGATTCATAAACTTTAAAATTTTCTCAAAGATTTAAAAAAATATTTTTGCTGATTTAGCATTGTGTAGAAGGCATGTGGTATATTCAATTATCAACTTCTTAATATATTTTGCTATGCTTTAAAATTTGTTATCTCTTGGCCATGTTTAACAGCTTAGGCTAACAGAAATGCACACCTCAAAACCTATTACAATAATCTAGGAGACTGTGCAAATGAAGTTCTTATTAAATTGAGTCTCTAGTAACATACAGTTTTACATAGTAAGGAACTTAATATTTGTGCATCGGTAAAAAAGCTTTGAAGAGCTGCAACTTCAAATGCTCCATTTCTTTTTGAGAATGGAAAGACCAACTGTGAGTATTGAATGCTGAGGCTTTTAATATAAGCAGAGTAGTCAGTGTTTATAAAAATTCAATAATAAAGAATAAGAACAAACGTTTCTATAAATAACAATGAAGCGAAATAAGAAGTTGATAGGACATGCGAACAAAGTATTTTTGATTATCTTTAACAAGACGACAATGGTCGAAAATCTTTTCATTTTAGCTCATGAATTTTATCATTGAACCTTATATAAATGGAAAAATCTCACGTAGTTTGGAGATCACAACTGTAGTTGGTTGGAACTAATGACAGAATTCAAGTGTCATGAAGTCTGTTAAAAAGGAAAAATTTGTTCAGACGCACGTATCTTCATATAAAACAAGTTGTTTCTCGTTGGCAAATATTAATAATTTAATCAAACTAAACACATACTACTGATTAGGTAACAATATTTACAGATAATTAGAGACATCATTTGATTTCATCTATAAACTTTTTTTCAAACCAACAAGTGTATTTCTATAGAACACCTATGAGGGTTACTCTGAAATTTTTGACATACGCACAGACGAGAATTTACAAAATAAAAATAACGGTTTACTATTAAAATACAAAGTATTTTAAAACAGAAGATTTTTTACTGACTTACTTCAACTTGTTTAGCGTAGAATAAATTTTAAACAGAAGAGAAAATGGAGTTGACGTGAGAACATTTACGCGTTATGATTTTCTACGATTTTAAAGCAGGATTAAATCAAGAAGAATGCGTTCAACGGTTACAATTAGCATTTGGTGATGAATCTCCAGTTCGTGCTACTGTATTCATATGGTTTAGAGAATTTAAAAGAGGTCGCAATTTTCTTCAGGATGAAGAGCACACAGGAAGGCCGCTATCGGCAGTAATCCCGGATAATGTGTCTGCCACACGAAAAATGTTAATGGATGATAATCGTGCTGTATCTATCAAATGATACAGTAGGAATTTAACATTGGATCCGCAGCCACACACAAAATCATTCATGAAGAATTACATAGATGAAGAATTACAAAAAAGTAGTTTGCAGTTGGGTTCCCCATAATTTAACTGAACACCAAAAAGAGGAGCGTGTCAGAATCAGTAATGAAATTCTTAACTTGCTAAATGATGGTGACCTCCACGTCATTTCTAAAATTTTAATAGGTGATGAAACATACATACCGTTTTTTGACGTTCCTACACGTCAAGAAAGCAAAGTATGGGTCTTTGAAGATGATCCCACGCCGACAATGGTGAAAAAAAAAAACGTGCACTGAAAAAGTGATGTATGCCGTTTTCTTCAGAAATACGGGATTGGTCAAAGCCATCAAGTTGGAAGAACAAGAGACAGTAACAGCAAACTGGTATACCACTAAATATCTTCCAGAAATTCTACAAGAACTGAATGTTAGGGGACTAATGTTTCACAATGACAATGCATCTTCACATACAACCGAATTAACAGTTGAGTTTCTTAAGCAAAAACAAATTAAAGTGATCGAACATTCGCCGTATTCACCTGATCTAGTTATGTGCGACTTTTGGTTATTCTTTAATCTAAAAAAAACTTACGTGGACGTCGTTTTCATTCAGAAGTAGAGATTGATGAGGCTATAAATGCATTTTTTCGTCTATTCCAAGAAATGAATGGCTTGAGGCATTTAATCTGAGGAAAATTCGTTTACAAAAGTGCATTGATACTGGAGGAGACTATTTTGAACACACCTAAAATTTTGTAAGTGTAACTTTAAAAATCTAGTTGTATCTCAAAAATTTCAGAGTGATCCTCGTATAAGCAAGATAATTGAAGATATATATTTTTTATGGTCTATGATTATCACTCTTTGATGGCATTGTCTATGATTGGTATATAAGTATAGTAAAATTATATATTTATTTTATGTAAGCTTTTATAAAGTAAAGTTTTGATGATTATGTCGTTTTTTAATTAATTTATTTAAATTAAAATAATTTATGAAATTTTATATAATATTATCAGAATCATGAACCAAAAGCATTATAAATAAAATATAAAGGGTATAAAATATTCTAACTCTCCCTCACAGCATAGTGCATATATAATATCTTTTATACATTATTGATAACATTAAATTTATGAAATTAAGTCGTGGTAGCCTGGTTAAATAGGATGTTCGCTTTCGTTATCAGAATGTAGGGAGCTCGAACCCCGAACCAATCAAAAGTCCATGGTGTTCACTAATAACAGCTGGACCACGTTAATATATATTGTGGTTGCAATGTCCTTCATGTGAAATGATATCTTTGGGAGGGGTAGACCAAGACTAGGGATCTTCTGATAGCTCCATGCTTCTACATCATGAAGACCCCCTTACGGGACTACAATGGCACAGTTGCCGGGTGCCCCACCATATGGGGTGCTATTACTTCTTCCCCTTGTGCTGAGAGCTGGAAATCCTAGTAGCAGAGCAATATACACAACAACTTTATAAAATTTTATAAATAAATGATCGCGATGAGAATCCCGAAACAATAGAGATAAATTTAATGAAACAAAAGTGCAATAAAACATTAAAACTTTAATTTTATGAATTTCATACAGAATTTTTCCAGTTCCATATATTTAAAAATGTTTAATATTGAACTAGAACTTATTACGTAAAATAAAAAAATAAACTTAGAAAGATAACAAAAATAGTCAAAAATAGAATCAGAGATTGTACGAATTAAATTAAATTTTTCTTATTCATGTTTTATTGCAATTTTATTTACGAATTATACTAATAAATAAAAAATAAATTCTTAAAATTTCATATTGGATGTCTGCTTTTTTTAAAAAATAAATTTGATAAAAATTAATATTTCAGATTGTTAAACTTGTGAAAATTAAATGTATATTTAATATATTAAGTATGATCTGGTTTAAATGGGATCTCTATTTTACATATTCAGGAAACTATTTGAAAATTGATTTATTAAATACTTGGAGAAATAAATCAAAGGGCTTTTGACAAAATCTGTGGTAATGCATTTCGAATGGCTTTTCTGAAATTCAAAATAAATAAATTTTCTTCACTTGTTAAAGAAACTTGCATACAGAGCACATGGTAGAAAAATCTTAAAATGATTTATTACTTCAGTAAAATTCGCAAATAATGTATTATCAATGTAAAGGTAACGTATACTGCAAAATGTAGGGGTTTTTATAATTTTTTCACCATGAAACTTATATTTTTCAATACATTTCTATTATTTTGTAAGGAAAAAAAATTCCTGTGAACAGAAAAATTTAAAAATCTGTAAATACCTTTGAAAGTTTTGAGCTATAATTGACCAAATTTATTTTCTGGAAAAGATCAATATGAATGGGTGTAATTTTTTTATGAGTAAAATTTTAATATTGAATAAGAAAAAGCTCTAGTTTTTAAATTTGACTATAAATTTTTTGATAATGGGCATTCTCAAATTAGTATGCATAAATGTTAGCATACATGGATTGTCTAAAACTAAATTGATTCCATTGCATTTATGATTCTGATAGTACTTTTTTGAACGTGTATTATATACTATATGAATGAAAAAAATATATGAAAATTTTAAATTTTAAAATATGCAAAGATATTAATGTTCCTCGAGATAACAAAGAAATATAAGAAAATCAATCATAAAAATAAAACACTGGAATTTCATTTTTTTATATCATAAAAGCATGAAGTTCTGCCCACATATTTTCAATTGCTTATATCCGCTTGTCAATTTTTGCATGCTTAAATATGATTCAATTTTAGCTAAAGTACACTCTTACATGATCAGACACATGTTTAGAAATCTTAAAGCTGTTAGGCTTAGCTTTCTTAAAGGGTATTTTTAAGAGATTTTTATGAATTTGATAGAAAATGTCTGAGGGGATCCATGAACGTTCTAAGCACATGGTTAAATAATTTGCCAGCTTGTCAGGTTTAAATGTCTATTGTTAAAAATTGAGATTAAAATGTAAGCAAAATATTTTTGGAAATAATTTATTACGTTTTCGTATCCTGAAATGTTTTTGTCCAAAGAATGGACTAAATTAATCTTGTCGGTAGTAACCAAACTCGAGAAAAATGTTCGAGTCCAAAATAATTTTTCGAATTCGTTTACTTTTTCACTTCAATTAAATATTTATATTACGTATTCTTATTCAAATTACCTAGATGATTCTTTTTATACATTTATTATTTGTGTTTAAAAAACTTTCTTCCACTCTCATATGGCAAAAATTAGTATTGTTTCTTTGGTAGAAGAAAAAATTAAAGAAAAAGAGAACTTGTAATATATTCCTTCGTTTTTTTAATTGTTTACAACTTTGCTATCAAATATTTTTTGTAGTGCAGGCAAAAAGTTTGAAAAGGGATTCACTAGCAAGCGTACACTCTAATAATAATCTGCATGATATGAAAATTAAGAGTTCGTCTTTTTACGGTCCAAAAAATCTGATATATGTAATTCTTAGAATCAAAATTAGACTTTTTCCTTTAAAGTACCGTATACTGCAGTGTCACCAGCGTAATTTTCTCTACCATTTAGATTAAAGCAGCCAGTTGCTGTTCAAGAAATCTTTATAAAGAGTAAAATTCTGGAAAAAATTATTTCATAATTTTCTTACTTTAGTACATTGATTTATTTATTCTGGTTTTTCTCATAGAAGAAACGAAAACATTTCGAGCAGATTTGAGATGGATATTTATAGTCAAGTATGCAGTATTTTAAACTTTTCCATTCACACGGTTTGGATGAATTTGTTACATTATGGTGGCTTCTTGTACATGAAAATTAATTTTTTTTAACTGTATTAGAACCTGCGGCTTGAAGATTTGAAGCTACCATAAATATATCCTTACTTTAAGAATTCAAGTTATGAACTGTTGGATTGATGGCTAGAATGTTGACCGATAGTAAACAGCTCGGTGAATTCCATGACACTGAATATTAATTTATTGTAATATTAAAAACATTCTCCATTATCTCATTTTTTATAATTCTGAAAACATTAAATAAAATACTTTTAAAAATTAGAACATGCATCACAAACTAGTTTTAAGTGATTTCACTTATGAACACTAATTTAGAAGACTGCACAAAAGTTGCTTTTGACTAGAATACTAGTAAAACTTTCAAGAGAGAAAATTTAGATTTCTTTTACCATAATTTATATATGTAAAGTCAAAAACTTTCTTGGAAGTTTTATTTTTTTCAAAATTTTTACTATTAGCATGACATTTATAGTAAAATTTCAAATTATCAAATACATTCAACATAGTTATTGTAACTAAAAAGTAAGCTTTAAAAATTGCATTTGAACTAAAAATTTAAGCCATTTCAGTTTTAATAACTTCGTTGACATTAAAAATGAGGAATAATCATTAGCTTTGTGGACAGAATCTAAATTCTTAAAAAAACTCTTTTCAACTTCATAAATAAAAGAATTTTATTGATAATGATACATGTTCAAGGTTTTATTCTAAAATTAAAATAAAGATGCCAATTCAAATTTAATTAGACCTTTTTTCTTACTTCTAAAATTTCGATTTAAGTCTTTTCACCAAGCTCAATAATTTATCAACAGTGAAAATTTGTATGTTCTCCCATTTTACAATCCCTTTGTTTTTTTCTGTATTTGATGAATATATATAATTAGAAGTTTATTCTGATTTTTTGATATATACACAGAAGATTTGGAACTCAAAAACATGAATTCTTTACCTAATATGATTTATGAATTATTTACCAAGAATGATGAAAAATAACGCCCGGAAATTTGTTACAAAGCACTAGATGTAGAATACAAGCATGTCCTCTTTGATAATTTTTGAAGATTTAATTAGTGACGTATAGATTTTTTTTTTATAAGTTTATTACTTTGCACAATGAGTAAACTAAAATTTTAAAAACCTTAATCATATCTATATAAAAGTAGAAATTATCGGTGTAATATTAATCTGATAATGAGGTATTCATTTTTAATATATGAAAGAAATTAATTTATTACTAAACTTCTCCTTAACACTTTTAAAATATCAGCAAAATTTTTAACACTTGAACACTACGAAATTTTCATCATTTTTCTAAATTAAGATTGATAAAAAGCCTACGTTGTGATTCAATCCCAAAAATAGTTAACTACTGATTATACATCATATATTTAGATAAATTCGTACAAGTAGTGTTACGTTAAAATTCTTTTGCCAAGCAATAATAATTTAGTGTTTTTTTGAGTCTATAAAAAATCTTCAAATTATAAGTTAGATACAGAAAAAAGCTGACCACTTAAATAAAAAGTAGTTTAGGTATCTCATTAAAATTTGTTAACAATTTTTAGTAATTATATTTAAATATAGTTGTATTTATCCATCATTATAATTGCACTAAATTGCTTAAATTTCGACGGATAAAAACCATTTCACTATAAAAAATGTATTTGAGAAGAAATTTCTCAAGAAAGGAATTAAATTTTCCATTAATGCATTTAAATATTGTGTGTAAATAAGATCATAGAAAATTAGAACTAAAAATTTTGCAAACTTGTCGATCAAATTACCTGTATTGCTTAATAAAGTTATTTTTGAGCCACCTTCACAAAAAACATCTTTTAACATAGCATTATAGCTTAAGAGATTTGTGTTAAATACCTTTAAAAGAACTTTGGAGATATTAGACGAGATTAAATGCAAAATAAATCTAGTCTAAATTTAGTTATTGAGAGTTACACTAAGGATATGTCAAAATTTATTTATTTATTATGAAAGTAAGCACAGAATGTATTTTGAAACAAATATCAAGGAAAATCAAATTTCTTAGAATGAAATTTTTTATTTACATCCTACAGTAAAATTATAACTAATGTAGTAGTTAATTCTAGTGCAATAAATTTAATGAGATTACAAAAATTTAAGATTTTTACGTTATTGTGTAAATTTAAAGTTAGCTGTAGTGGAACTTCAAGATAATTTAAGGTACATCAAGTAATAATTTAAGAGATATTATACTCTCAAATTGCTATATTTATAGTCTTGAATAACAAAATCATACCAAGAATGGAATATTTAGTTTTTCTCATAAAATTAGATTTACTTATGTCAAAGTTTTACAAGGAAGAAATTATTACAGTTCAAATTTAGTAAAAAATGAGAAGTCTCATTCAAATTTTAAAAAGGGAAAAATTATGTATTAAGTTTTTGAAGAATATGAATTTTTGATTCCTTATCCAAAAATAAAATTTTTAGAGAATGATTATGAAAATTCAAATTAAAGTACCAGTTTCATTGTAATATTATCGTTCTACCAAGATTTGAATTTAGCATATTCTGATTTGCAATTTTTTTTTTATAAATTATAATACATATCACTAGTATTTTTTTTTTTTTATTGTATGAGATTTTTCATCCAATTTGTCTTCAAAATTTATATACAAAATTTCCCTTTCTGAACTCTATTTTAAATTTTAGTTAACAGTAAAATTCAATTAAAATCTCAATCGGACCTCTCCCCGATAAAAGGCAAAAAATAGAATATGCATTTCAAAATTGAGTTTATCTCAAGCAACAAAAGTCTATACGTATAATACTCTACCCTTTAATTATTAGTTGGGAACATTACGTACCAGACAACAGATGTGTCAATTTTCCCCAATATTAATCAAAGCAAATTTTCCTGATTTTAGATAAAAATCTCACTTCATTCAGAAAAGAATTTAGGTCTCAGAAAGTGTATTCTACAATATACACAGTTTAAGCTGAATATATATATGCATATAAATTTAAAAGTCGTAGTTACTTTAACTTACTCTCACAAACATGCCAAAAATATCAATGAAAAAAATAAAATTAGGCCTAGATTTCATATTTTAGTCAAATAAAGGTTGATAATAAACTGCAAATCAAGATCACAAATGTATTTAATTATTTTAAATGAGGAAAGCAAGCTATATGACTTTCCAAACTTATACTTTATATATAAATACAAGTTTAAGAAGACCATTAGGTCAATGAAAAAAAATTTATTGCTAAAATTGCCGACAAAATAAACCAATGGACTAAGTTTTATTTGTATTAAACAGTTAGATCTTTAAAAATGCTGTAGTTTAGGATTTAACAGAAATATTGGTCCAATGAAGTTTAATGACTAAATAATTAGCTTTTTGTCAGCCTCGTTTGGTTAAGAGATTGTTTCTATGAGTAATGTCTCAGTGGCATTTGCAGCCAGGACACGAAAGTTCGTTTCGATTAGTTCTTCTCGGTCTTTGAATTCCAGAACTACTTTCAAACGGGGCAAAGGATTCAAGAGCTTCTTCGCCTAAACTAGCTATGAGCAGTTGGTGCTTCTCATGTGTTGTTCTTTCTTCATCTATGGCAACTAATTCTATTGCAGCTTGTTCCATTTCCTGCCAAGATTTGAACTGATTTTTACTTCTTGCATATCCAATTCTCATTGCTAACAATCCATGTATGCGAATTGGAGAATTGACTTTGCCTTCTTCAAAATACTCCCTCATAGCTTTCTTAGAAAGACAAACACAAGCTTCCAGAAAAACTTTTGCTTTAAAGTCTTCCATAACCTTGGTTTCATAATAATCTTCCAAATCATTCACGGCCACGAGTCTAAGTGTGTTTGCTTGAGTGTTCAACTCAGCCATTATAGCATGTTGCACTGTTGGAGAGAAGTGCGGATGGGGATTCTCTGAAAATAATCTGAGCATAGAGTCAAGTTCTAGTGGAAGTCTTTTAAAATGGAGCAAGAAAACATGATTCATCACTTTCAGGATAAATTCAGAGTTGGCAATCAATACGTTTTTAACTCTCTCTTCCTCAGTTTCAGTACTACTTTCAATAGATCTCTCTAATGTGTCTTTACCATAGGCATTTCTTATAACTTGTTCAGCGTAATCATCAAGCTCTTTCCAAGTATTATCAGTGAATGAACCAGCTTCCCTACAAAGTACTAGGGCTCTGAATAGGGTCCTAAAAACTATTTCAGGAGCTTTCATATTACCACTTAAGTAGTCTTTAACAGATTGTGTTCCACAACGAATACAGAATCTCAAGAAATCCTTGCAGTTGAAATGATTACAGATATCATACATTTCTGCACTATGAGGCAGGAGAAAATCAATGACAATCGAGTTTCTTTTTCCCTCTTCATGTTCCATTAAAATCAGCGTAGCCTGAGTTATTTTTGGTGTAAAACGGCTAAGCCTATCAACTGGATATTTTTCCAACAATTTGTGCAAATCTTCTGGGAAGATCACTGATTTCACTTTGAAAATAAAACTCATCATACGCAACACAAACAGGTGGCTTTCCTCTTCCCACTCTTCCATACCTAAATATGTCTAATTCAGGAACGTAAAAAATCTTTGATGAAATATTCTAATGTATTTTACAAAACGCACTATCATATTTTATAATTTAATTCCTTGTCATTGTTGCCAGATTACTTTAGGTTTTAAATTTGAAATTTTTTGTTTGAATTGATAAATACGTATCCCCATTAACTGATGCATAATAGCTTATAGGTGATATCTGAGATTTAATTTTAATAAGATTTTAAGGTAGTTCTTCTTACTTTTAACCACGTACCAGTAGGAAAAAAAAACATTTGCAATGGCATTTTCCATTTTAACTTCCACACCACATCGAAGATCGAAAGAATATGTTTTCTTTGATTAATAAACCAATTTCTAGTTTTGAGCTTTATGTCCGGCTGGCATTTCAACAAATAAGATTCAAATTATTAAATACCTATAGATTAAGAACACTTTTGGTTACTTGAAGTATTAGCATATGTTGATATTATTATTCAGCTTTGAAATGGAGCATATTATAAACCAATGTAAGAATAAAGATAGTCATTTTTAAAAAATAAATTAACAAAATAAAATTATAAGAGAAATTTTTAAAAATATATTTCTTTAGGATGTACAGGTCACTTTAGAAATAGATAATGCACCTTTTACACATAAAAACAATGCATCAAATTTTGTTGAGGCGTGTCTCAAAATATGATGTAATAAAGTTGTAGGCATCTTGCTAGCAGCCTGGTTAATAAATGTATGGCAATTTTAATAGTATATACGTAAATAACAATTAATGGAAATTATTTTATCAAAATCATAATATTATTATAGTGTACTACGTCATGGAATTAAATCTTTTTATGGTAAAAAACTGGAAACTTTTATAAACTAAAGAAATTGTTTAAATTACAACTATTGAAGAGGCTTGTTTTGATTACATAATTAATGACTTTAACAAAAACATACTGAAAAGCTTTCAAATAATCCGTTTGTAATCTTATATAAAAGGATCATACAGAAATTTTAAAATTTTAAGTTAGTCATTGTCATTACCAAGTTTTACCTATACCAGAAAATCTTTTTACATTATATTTGTATTAAGAATAGTAATAATATATTATTTTCCTTTTGTAGGTTGCATATAGGTTTGTAAAAATAGTTGATTGGCAATTTTTTTGGGTTTCTTGCCTCGTAATGTGTTCTGAATCCATCTATTATCTCAGAAAAATATTTTTGGAATGCAAATTTTGATGAGTTTAAGAAAAAGACATGCGAACTTTTTCCGCAGTTAGAATGTAACCTATGTCATGTCGTGTATATAGAATTATTTAAGAGGTATTAAATTTTTATAATTTATAGGTTAGCTAAATTAAAATAGATTCACGACACCTACATTTTGCTTAAAGAATTTTTAATATATAGTTTTGATATGAATAGCTTCTGATTTAGTTGAGATTCTAGATGCGGATTTTTTACTTGAGAATTTGCGACACCATAATACGCCATGAAGATAATGTGTTAATTAAGAAAGTATGTGAATTCGCAGCAGTAATTGCAAGTTTATCTAACTGTGAGAAATATTTTAAAATTTAACTTTCATAAACATGAGTACAAAAAAGAAAGACGGAAACAAAAGTAATACTTTTCTTGAGGAACAAATGATTATACGTAGATCATAAAAAGCAGATATATTCAATTATATAAAGCAGTAAATACTAAAGTAATAAAATATCTAATAGAGAGATTGTCAAAGCTGTGTACTTATACAAAAATTTTGTTTGTAGAAGTTGATTGGTTTGCTGTTCTATCAAAGAGTTTTTGCTATTGTATTATTCTTGAAGAAAAATCTTTTAACTAAGTTTTATAACAAAAACGTAAAAGGTACAGCTGTGACGTTGCAAAAATTTATTCTTGTTTATAGTATGTAAGAAAATCAATATCCAACTACATATTCTATGTTCATAGGAAAACTTCAAATTATAATTTCTCTAGTGACTCATTGTACATATAATCAGTTTTTAAACAGCTATTTATGTTAAATAGCCGTGCAAACAAATGGCAGGAAGTGCCCTAATTATACTGGATGTTATCTGCGCAAAATGAAAAAAAAAAGTTTGAGTGTTGTTGGTATTACCATTCCATGAGACTTTCAAAAATATTACGTAACTTGATAAATAAAATGGATTTTATATTGAGTTATAGATGGACGATTATCTTTTAATTTGCCAAGAATGTTAGCATAAGTCATTATTATATGTGAAGCATAAGACACACATTAAATCATATAAGTATTTCTACATTGATCCAAATATTTTGAGATTTATAGATAATGTACCTTTCACACATAAGAAACGATGTATCAAATTTTGTTGTGGAAAAAAAAATGTCTCAAAATATCAGGAACTAAAATTTGTAGGCCACTGGCTAGCAGTTTGGGTCATAAATGACGGACAATTTTAACAGTATGTACATAAATAAAAGTTAACGGAAATTATTTTATCAAAAATGTAATTTCTGCATCGATCCAAATATTTTAATTCTTAATATTTGCCGAAATTAGTGATTGAAAGCTTTTTTAATCACTGGTAAATGTTATGCAATATTGTTATAGAATAATTAAGCTTTAGAAATAACGCATTTAACTTACTGAGCAAAGTCACTTTTACTTTAAATAAAATTTCATTGCTTATTGCTCTACCTGAGAAACATACGATGTGCGAAAATTTTGATAGATTTGTATTATCAGTTGGTATTACAGATTAAATAAGCTCCATGTAAAACGCATACTGAACATAGTCATTTTTGCTTTAGATAGAACACTATTACTTAGAATCTGAAAAATCCGATAAGCCGAACTTTTTGAAAGTATATCATCAGTCGGTGCTACCGAATAATTAAACTTCAGAGCTCCATGCATAAAGATTACTGAATATAGACATTTTTGATTTCGATGGAGCACTATCACTCAGCCTCTGAAATATCTGATAAAAGCGGTATTTTGAAAAGGTTATGTCATTAGAGAGTGTTACACAATAATCAAGCTTCAGAAGTCTAGTCATAAAGCCTGATGAGCATAATAACTTTTACTTTGGATTAAAAACCATCACTCAACCTCTGAAATGTTCGATAGGCGCAACTTTTTGAAAATGTCTTTTTATTAGTAAGTATTTTCAACACGCTTTCTCCACAAAAAATGCGAATCTATATATGGTAAGAGTTTTGAGAGTGGGAATTCTTAATTCCAAATGCATACCAGAACCAATTAATATCATTGCCAAAATTTAAGGATGTTATTTATCTCATCATATGTTTATTATACAGGTAAAAATATTGATTAATATACTGTGAACAGGCTAGTGTTCTATTTTAGAACCGTATTGCTAACGCATAAAAAATACTTTAAATTTTCGGTTGCTGAAATGCTGGTAGTAATGAATTTTTACTTGAATGTCACTTGTCATGAGAACTACCTGGTCACAATTTGATCAATTGAGGACTTATTTAAGTATCTAGTTTTATTTCATCTCACAAAATCTGATTTGAGTTTCATTGCTTTCCTACAAATTGCAATAATTCATGTTTATTATTCTTCAATTATTAATTTCTATAAATGCATTGCTTTATTTCAAATTACCTTACTCATGCAGTTTCCCAGTGCAACGCTTATCTGTTAAGTAAAGAGTAAAATACACGACTACTGAAGAGAGAGAGAGAAAGAGAGGCCAAAAAAACATAAATGAACAAATCTAAAAATTTTTGTAATTAAAAATCTTATTTCAATATCATATTTCCAAAAAATATATGATTTTAATTGATGTTTAAATTGTAAATCGTTTAAAGAAATTCAAAAAAATTCTAGGTCTATTTAGTGGTAAATAATTCATCTAGGCAAGTTAGTAGTTTGATGCATCATCTGGCGTTGGAATAATGAATGACACAGAGCCAATTATGATACATTTCCGTAAGGAGTAAATGATATATTTTTTGATTCCTGGTCATGTTACAAAGCAGATTATTCAATGAGAAAATCCAATCACCATTTTATATTTATCAATTTACTGATTCACCCGATTTGAAACTTGATAGTTAAGGGCTTTAAAACTGCAGTAAGCTTGTTTTTTTCCAAATTCTTCGAATTTAACCTTATTGGAAAATTTTTTTCATTAAGGATAACATGTATTTATGTGTCTCAAAGGAAACAAAATTTTTTCTCAATTGATATACGTATGCAGAAAGCATAATTTCAATGTTTATTTTCCATTAATCAGAAGTAGGGAACATTCAGCTTTTATTCCAGCGGCTGGTCATATCGTTTGCTTACAAAAGAAAGCTGTAAATCTATAGTCTTGATGAGGTGTCTAGCCATTTCATAAATTCGGTATTTTATATATATATATATATCGTTTCCTATTGTTTTTATGTTATTATTACACTTAATATTGATTATTAATCATAATGCACAGTCTAATAATTATATTAGCACTATAATCAGGTAGTTAGGTTAAGTACTCGCAATGGGTAATATTCAACATTGTGATAAATATGAAAAGCAAATAAATTTGTAAATATATATTTTTCCTGTAGGATCTTTATTTAACGTATTAATTACTTTATATCTATTTATTTAATTTTTCCTTTTTTTTTTAAACATAATGTTTGACATCTTTGCATGCGGCTTAACCTACAGTACTACCCTTGGTGTAGGAAAATTTTAAGATCATATCAGTTATGTTTCTCTATATTCTGCATTTCGCTATTATTTATAGAGTATGATTTTTCGTAGAAACAGAGTGCTAGGTACTTAATATATAGAGAAAGTGTTATCATACCCAATTAGTTCGAATTTGTTCATTTCTGAATTAGACCTCAGATTTAGTTATTAGCCTTAGGAATTTAACTTGATGTCTTTCTAACATGTTTAGATTGGTCTCCGCTGTCCATTCCCAAATCGGAGCAGCATATGTAAGGATGGGTTGAAATTAGGCTTTATGATTTAATAATTTATTTTACCAGGAAAACTTTGAAGTAAAAGGCAATTTTGGCAGATATGAATTTAGCTCAAATTTTAGTGAGGTTTGTTTTCCAAGTTAAGCGTTTATCAATTGGGAGATCCATATTCAATATTCAACCTTATTAGATCAGGGATTCAATCTCTTGAACTGCAGGTCCAAATAAACCCCTCACAACGAGTTACATAAGGTGATAGAAAGAGAATTTAGTGAGGTGTGTTTTTTCAAAGGTAAGCGTTTATCAATTGTGAGACCCATATTCAATATTCAACCTTATTGGCCCAGGGAATCAATCTCTTGAACTGCAGGTCCAAATAAACCCCTCACAACGAGTTACATAAGGTGATAGAAAGAGAATTGCAGTTAGTATACCTAATTTGCTGAATGTGTCATTTGGAAGGAATAGTGTAGAGATCATTTCCACCTCTTGAATTTTACTTCCTCAAAATGGAAGAAACTTTTAGTGTTGTAAGAAGAAAAACAGATCTCACGAACTACGAAGGGAATTAATATTTGTTTTCTATTTTTTTCATGTATTTCTTACGTTTTGTATTGTAGCAAACTTGCACAAAAATATTACTAGAATAAATACGAAAATTAATATAATTATTTAATAAAACGATATATAGATTAAAAAATATAACCATTCAATTCTAGAATTTTGTAGACACTTTGTTAAGAAAACAATATTTCTAATGTTATTTTCTTCGCTCCATAGTTCAAAATATTAATCCGATATTCTTTTACTCAAAGATGTTCTTTTGTTTTTTACTGAAAATAACTCGATATTGAAAACATTTTTTGCGAAGACATATTGAACAAATTGGTATAATAGATATATTTTTTAAAAGAAATAAATTGAATATCTATGGAGTAATTAAAAAATGAGTACTTGAAAAATATAACTACAGCAAAGTGTTTTTGATTAGAGATTTCTAATTAAATGCGAATAAATATTTTTTGAATACACCATTAAGGTTACTCATAGCTATATTGTTTTGATTCTATTTTTTATATCTTTGCATTTTGTAAGTTATATGAATTAATAATTTATCAATATTTTTCAAGCTTGTTTGAGATGAAATAATGAAAGAGAACCTCGGGAGTCAAAAGCTAAGTCCAGTTGGATGATGACCCTGAAAAATTAATGTAGTTAACTTTTGCATATCACCTTGAAGTGTATATTAACACAAGCATTTTTATAAACTGCAGACAAATGGCTGACCGTAAATGGGGACAGTCTTTTCCAGTCAGAAATTCAATACCAGCTCACTATTTTAGTAAGATTGGTAATAACCTACACTACTTGATGCCATAGATGGTATAAGAAAAGATTTTCAAACGAAGCAAATATTATTAGCATTACATAAATGGATTATTGATTAAAAGTTCAAACTATTTACAATAGCCAAAACACTAAACTTGGAAGTATTTTTTCTTGAATGACCTATCTCCATGACAGAGTCCATTAATTTAAAACATTTTCTCCCTTTAAATCAATGGACTCACAAATTACTATTGATTTAAAAGAGGAAATTGTTATTTCCTAAAATTTTAGATGTTTCGGATATAATGTGTGTGCATTAAGCTTTCTTGTAAAGTTAATTTCCATTTAAGTTATGCATAAAGAATTGTATTAGCCAATATATGCCTGATGTACGAATATTTTTTACACATCAGGATGTTGGATTGTTCCAGTTTTTTAAATATTTATTAATGTATAAAATATTTTCGTGTAAGTTTCACGTGAAAATAGTAAAAATATTTTCTATTATATATTTATAATTAATTAAAATGGAATTTGTGTATATAATTTTTATGAACGGATTTCTTTTAAATCAATTGTCGTACTGTACGAATACTTTTTATACTCACTGTATATAAGAGTTTATATATTTAAATTAATCTTTGATAAAGAAAATAACATGTGGTATATGGAATAAAGAATAAGTGGAATTGGCTTTTAAAAATGCATACTCTTAACCTTTTTCTTGTTATATTTTCAGCTCTTTTAGATTTCTATAAAATAATTCTACTTATAAATCTAAATGTAAATTCTAAAATTTAATGAGAAGAATTTACTTAAGCAACTGAATTTACTACTACAGGAAGGGACATTTATATTTTTCATGTTACGTCTTTTAGGAATTGTAGTTTTATTAAGGCTGATTTTGACCAATTTTTTTTAATTAAATTGAACATAAAAACTTTAAAAATATAATAAATTTCTGAAAAAAGTGCTTCTCTTTCTGTTAACTCTTAAAGATTTTATGAAACATGACAAAAAAATATGTCTTAAAGTTTCTCGAAGATATTTTCCATTCATTTAACAAGGAAATTTTTATATAAAACATTCTTTAAAAATTAGTTTGATGTATTTAGGTTTGAAAATAGATTGTTATGAATAACCTCCTTATTCTACGTTTTTCAGAAGTTTATATCAAGAGTTAAAATGAAAACGGCTGCACAGAAAGAAATATAACAGATACTTCAGGATTTTAATTCTTTAACTTAGAACAGATTCCATTCAGAAAATTTATGTATGACGCTTATAGTTAATTTAAAAGGATTCCCACTTTTTTTTTTGAACATTTTATGAGGTTACTTTGTCCACGATGCACACTATTTCGGCATTTTGTCAGCTCCAAAGATGAAGGCATGCAATTTTCCCTTTTGAAATAGTCAGCTTTGCTTAATACTCACAGGGAAGGAAAAAAACATGTGCATCATCGATTTCTCCTTATATTTTTATAGAGAAATTTTCTTTAAAAAATATTTCTTTGATTTTTGAAAACATTTTGCTTTCTCTACCGCATTAAGAAACATGATTTTGAAATACATAGCCGATCAGATTTACATTGGAATGTCTGAAAAATGAGTAAACTTCAATATTTTCCCAACTATAGGATTAACATCTTTGCTTTAACACCTTTTGCGCACAGAAGCCAATTTGATTAATAGGGTGTTAGTTTCAAAAGTGGATTTCTAACCACTAAAAATCAACGACTAGCTGGAGAATCGAATTCACGAACTTTTGAATCAATAGTCACAACTTTAACCATTCAAATGTTCTCAAGAAGTCGAAATATATTCGCAATTGTTTCATACCCTACTAGATTTATTTTTAGGTGATTTGCATAGAAGACACTTTTGTGGTATAATAGGGTTTTAAGCAAAATTAAACACTAAACATTTTACTAAATTGCTTTTTCTCTGACAGATAATCAAGTTTTTTAATTGAAATTTGCTTACAAATGTTGATTAGCTGATATAGCTCAGAAAGAGTATTTTTACAAAGTATAATTATTCTATTAAATAAATCGTTGTACTTATATCACTAGAAATGGGTTTCACGGGAAAGTAAAATTAAAAAGAAATTGTACTTATAAATATAAGTTTATGTATACGGTCCAAGTAAGATTTTTCAGTGATCTACTCAAAAGATTATTTAATAATCACGCACAACTCGTAATTCAGAACCACGATTATAAACGATAAAAGCTTCAGTTGCAACTTCCACAAACGCAATATTACATAAGTCAGATAAAATACAGCGAACATATTTCACCAATTAACAAATTGATTCGCTAGTTTCCTGCCTTCAGTTCAAAGATTTGTGTTTCAATTTTTCGAACGTTGAAGATCATAGTGGTTCAGCAATAATCTTAAATCGCAGATCATGGTTCAATCATCTCTCGTAATAGAAAAAAATAGTGTGACTACTAGTGCACATGAAAATGGTTAGTTTGTTACCAAAAAAAAAAATAATAATCTTTGAACGACAAAGGATCTCTGCTGGACAGAAGTTTTAAGGACACGTTTAGAGAAGAATTCGATACCCATATTGTGAACCAATAAGGGTTGGTAGTCTCCTTAAGCAGATTATATATGTTAGATAATTTCCTAGTCGTTCAACACGTTTCGTTTTGTTGGTCATATTTTGGACACGAGGGCTAATTAGACCAGGACCTAAGGCTTAAAGTGGATTCCGAACCACTACAAACATCCATGCCCAAGGTGGGATTCGAACCCACGAACTGTTGAACCGAAGGCAAGAGCGGTAACCATTCGGCTACCAGCTCGGCTCAACACGTTTCATATTAGCTCTGTTCAGATATCCATTCTAAGGTAAACTCGGAGACTAATACTTGAAACTCTGAATAATTATTGAGGATATAATTCAAATTGCCTAAGTAGCTGAACCTAGGATATTCATTATTCATTCAAAAACAATTTTGTAGCAGTAGAATTTGTAAAAATTACATTTATATTTCTGCAGCGTTTCTTTTAATACTCATACTAGTAAAGGGATTCTTTTCACAAAATTAAGTGTAATGCTTTTGTTTACCAGTATTGAATCTGTCTCAAAATTAATTAGCTTCTGTAGTAAAAAAAAAAGTATAATTCATAGTATAATTTCCTTGCCCATTATCTAAATCCCAAAGTAAAACTTAATTGACAATACTCTATATTAAGTATTTCTATAACTAGTTTTCAGTTTTAAATAAATTTATATAAGTAGCTTTTATGCTTGAAATCTTGTGACTTAAAAAAATTGTGAAAATATATATATATATATATAATTTTTTTTACATCAAACATTTATTAAAATAAAAAATTTGTTTCGCATCAGTGGTAAAAAAAATGACATTTTAAATGAGTCTTCATCAGGCATATGAATATTTTACGACCAATTGTAGACAGTCGAGACTTAATATATTTAAATGAGAAGTTTATCTTAAGGTTCTTTAGTAGTGCAACATATATACATTAAAGAAATCTTTATGTTAAAGTATTTTTCACTTAAACTTTTCCGATTCCTAAATTCATTTTAAAATTCCTCTTATTTTCTTAAAATTAAATTCTTAAAAGTAAATTTTAATTGTAAATGTTTCATTATATTTTTAAAGTTTCTCGTAACATAGAATAATTCACCAATCCTAGCTACCTCGCGCTTGATTTTGCCGAGCTGGCATTCGAATGGTTAGCGCTCTTGCCTTCGGTTCAACAGTTCGTGGGTTCGAATCCCACCTTGGGCATGGATGTTTGTAGTGGTTCGAAATCCACTTTATACAGTAGGTCCCGGTCTAATTAGCTCTCGTGTGAGCGACAAATCCGACCAACCATCGCACCAACCAAAGGCTTAATTACTTAATTTAGAAGTTTCCGTGTAAAGTTGAGTACTCACGAAACTTTCGTGTTCCAAACAAACTATTCGAAAATAAGAAATGTATTATGTGTGGAAAATAATTAGTAGACAAAACTTATAGAAGTAAAAATTGTAAAGACTATGGTGTTTTCAAAAATAATTTAAAAGAAAAGAGCTTTAAATGTAATTTAAATTCAACGAATATCTATAATATTAAATTTGATATTTCAAAAAAGGAAAAGCAATACCAATTTTATAGTATCTGTAAAATACATTATTAATTTGACAATGAAGTAGATATCTAAACAATGCTAAGATTATTGAGAAAATATGGAAATTTTTTCAGTCAAATATGATTTTATAATCCAAAATTTGTGAATAAGAAATATTTAGAAACACATTAAGGTATTTAGAGAAAACTTATATTTATATAGTTAAAGTACACATTTCTAAGTGCAAACTAAAGTAATTGTAGGTTAAATACACTTCAGTTGATTTAAAAATTACTGCAGTCATTTCTAGGCCTAAACAAGACCAATCTATGCACCTGAGATTTGCATAGCTTGCAAAGAATATCACTCTTACTCCTCGTTTACAGTTTTATCAGATCTCTTAATATTAATTCTTTATGTATTTAGTTATAAATTCAGTTTTACAAGATGAAGAAATAGTCAAAATAGATTTATATCATGCTTAAAATGTTTACAGTGGTACAATCTGAATAAGACGCACAATTATGCAATTAAGTAGCGCTAACACATTTCTTAATTTTTTAAAATTAAACAAGATTTTCTATTAATGAGCTCAAAACCGAGAATTTCTATTTGAAAGTATACGAGCAAGAATCTTCAAATTTTAATAGTTTAAAAGTTTCGATATTAATCAAATAGAAAATTCTAAGAATCTCAAATATTTTGAATTTGTTTCATAATTTTGTATATTGAAGATACAAGAACATTATTAAACATAGACGTCTTTATTTTTAAGTGATACAAGATAATTTTAAATATATAGTAAAAAGTATTAATTGCATGTACTTAAGTTTTTTACATTCAAGCACTGAAATAAAACGAGGTATTTTCATTAGCTTAATTTTACATAAAATGTCATTTAAATTTTATATAAAATGTATATAAAATAGCAGTTTAAAATTATTAAATGTAATCAAATTAATATTTTCACCTTATCTTATGAAGTCGTAGATGATTTAAGGTATATTTTTCAAGAAGAACTCGGAAACAAGTTCAAGAGCACGGACAACAACACTTGCATTTTGAGTGATGGGATTCATCATCGGAAGGGCTGTTGAGCATTGCAGCACTTTCGGATCTTGGTATCACTTGATACTGAATTTCTGGGTTTCTTTGTCTATATGTTGATATAATACAAGCTGAAGCTCGAATCATTTGATTCCACAAGATAAAATAATGTTGCACATTCTCCTTAATGTGGGTCAGCTCTCCTATTAAATATATAAATACTCTCCAGGGCGTTTCAGAATCAGAGTCTTCACAAAAATCACTTAGCGCTGTTTTTGTATAACATACGGCATCAGTAAGGAATCTTATTTCGGCACGTAAACTTATTTCGCTAATCTCAGTATCGTCCGGGTATTCTTGTCCTATTTTCTTGGAAACGAGGTTTTCATCGTTCAAAAGAGCAACAATTGCAGCTTGAACTCTTGGTTGAAAGCGATTATCTTTTTTCTCCGAAAAAGAATCCAACATGGTTTTCAGAAGATGAGGTATAGTTTTGAAGTTCAATATAAATATGAAATTCATTATTCGCAACGCAAACTCGTGCAAATATTTTACGCTTTCCACTTCCTGTTCAATTAGTCTACGTCTTTTTTCTGCTTCTCGAGCAACGATATCTTTGGCAATAGTTTGTAGCTCCACCCAGGAATTATCATTGAAAACATTGCAGCGTTTACAGTTCTTTAGGAGAGATTTAATACCATCGAACACTCTGAAAAGGGAATCAATCCTGTTATCGATTACACAGTCATCCATCGCTTTAGCAATGTATCGAATGCTAACGTTTAGAAATTTGACGCAGCTAAAATCTTCGCCAAGAGAGCGAATCTCGTCATGAAAAAAATCCCAATTTTCTTCAATCTTACTCGCGGATGAATCTTCATAATTCATTAAAATTTCGACAGCTTCTTTAATTTCTTTGGTGAATTTGTTATTCTCTGCAGGGATACATTTCTCGAGATTATCAATCATTGCTTGAAATTCTTCGGGAATGCTTTTATTGTATTTAAGAAATACAGTTTTCACCATTAGACACAGAAACAAAGATTCTTGAGTCATAGTGGAGGGGCTTTCTTATTAAAATCTCATAAAACGTTACTGTAAAAAAAATTTAACTTTTAAAAAACGTTAGATTAAAAAACTTTAGAACAACGACGTCTGTATCATTTTAATTGATACACACTAGATTCAATTCAGTTCAGTTTACACATTTTTATTACTTTTATACTAACAGCTATTTTACTTTTACTTGATGTTGTTGTTGTCGTGTGCCAGCTAGGCTGGGAATATGGGATGTGCTGCTCCACTTTTCCAACTGAACCATATTGGGTGTAGAGTCCGGCTTCGTCAGTATACACATGCCATAGGGACCTGTTTATAGGGTGAGCAATCATTCACAATCCATTCATACGAGGAAAGGACAAAGACAGGATAGATACAGAGAGAAAGTAAATTCATGCCCAAACCGGGATTTGATCCCAGGACCTCCCTATCTGCAGTCAGGCACGCTGACCACTAGACAAGTTGGGCGGTACTTTTACTTGCTAATCTGATAAAGTGACTTGTAGTGTTTATTTTCTTTTGAATTGTAGCTTGAGAATAATGTCATACTAGAAGTTTACAATCTGTAATTGACCCAGGTCTTAGATAAAGTATTCAAAAAGAATCTGGAAACGCTTTCAGGTAAGATGTGAATCATTGATTTTTGTGCTTTGAAGAGATTATTGATTTGATATTAATTAATTTCAGAGCTTCTAAGTTAGACATTTGGGGATATCAGCAGTATGTTCTTAATATAGGACTTAAAGATGATGTTAGTGGAGTCCCACTTTGTAGAAATTTGAACTTCATAAAGTATCATTATAAACGAGTTTTAATGATCTAAGGTAACAAATAGGAAATTCTGCGTGCATTTTTGAAAGAAGCGTGATAAAGAAATCCATTATTTCTGCTAAGAGTAATGGATTTGCCATAACTAATCACTATGGTTGTAAAGTATTTATAGCTTTCTTATTTGTTTCAAATACCCGGACACTTGGAAGACATTATGTACATATTTTTGTACAAGGGCGAAACTGATAGCATTTTGAATAGGAGAGCACTCAAAGGATATTATAGCGTAACACCGAGTGTTTTCTCGTAATTTAGAAGCAGACTAATCCAAAACCACTCCCCTAAATTTAGACTGACACACTTTGATTTATAATTCCAGTTTGTACATAATACAACCATGACGGATTTACGTGCTTCAGTCGTCATTAACGATGGATTTTCACCAGCATTGCTATAGTAATCCTTATCTTCCGCATATGAGAAAATCACTTTCCTAATTTCATCAACCAGACCAATGTGACCTCTAATGAGATAGTTATTTTGTAACATTAAATTTTGGACTGTCTATTTCAAGCAAATGAAACCGTTAGGTACCACTGAAAGTGTTTTCCCTTATTGTGGTCGTGCAGATTTTGTTTGTCTATAATTTTGAGAGCAATACTGGCGGCAATTTTGACTCTAGATCGTACTGTTCACAGAGGAGACACCAGACGAAGTGGAACACTCTAGTACTCTAGGTTGGGGTTTAGTCATAGGATTTACATTTCTACCTCATTTCATTTCATAAACTTTTCGTGAAGTCTGGACCAGAAAATAGCCGGTGCTGATCTCGTATTTATTTAAATTCGGAAAAAGATCAAGGACTTGCATTTTGGTACTTATAATATGCGTTACAAATTGTCCTTTTACCGTCAGAACCAAACACATTAAACTTGCTTTCGTCCGTGAAAACAGTTTTCAAAAAATCAAGAGGTTTGCTTATGTATTCTTTGGCAAAAACGAGGTGTTTCTGACGATTTATTTCACTGATAAAAGGTTTTTTCTTGGTGTTCTACCACGTAGACCAACAGAGGGCAGCACGTTTCTTATTGTTCTTTCAGAGACCTGTACTCCAGAAACTGACTTGACCATATAAGCCAAATTTCTCGCGCTGGCAAAATTATTTTTTTCGAATTCTTTCTTAACTTTTCTCACCATTCTAGCATTTAGCTTCTTTGGTCGTCCTGTGCGCCTTTGGTTTCCAACCGTACCACGTTCTTCATACCTTTTACACACATTTATCACTGAGGAAAAATTTAAATTTAAATAAGCAGCAATTTCATGATATGTTTTTTCTTGATTTCGTATCAAAATTATCTTTTCATGTGTGCCTGTACCAGGTTCTTTTGTTTTAGGCATAACTACTTAATTTAAATATTTATATAAATTTATACACTTAGAAACTTTGTTCACAATTTATACTATGTATTATAGCTAAACAAAACTAACTACAAAATTCAGAGAACACTAATTATGCCAATACTTATTTTCACTTGACTTACTTAAACAATTGTTTTTTTAAAGTAAAATTGGTAGTTAAACAAAACTTTTAAAACACATTTATATCAATGTAAATTTTGTTTTTTGGTTGAGAAAAAATTATCAAAACTGTATGATTTTCTTAAGAGTTAACATTAAAAAACATATTGTGCCAATACTTTTTACCGCCACTGTATATATCTTATTAAAAGCAGTAAGAATGTAACTTGCGAATTTGATATAAATTTCCAAGTTAATTTCCATTTTTGGCGTAGAAGGACGAGCGAAGACTTATGGTGAGTCATTAATTTATATAATTAAGTAAATATTCAGAATATATCATTATCGTAATACTTTAACGATTGAAAATGAACTTTAAATATAATTCATTTTCACTTTGAATGTTTTGTTTTCAAAGTTAAAATATGCATCAGTTCATCAGATTAAAAAAAATCTTTATTTAAGTTCTAATGCAATATATGCAAACATTGTAGAATATTATGATGAAATTTATATTTTTTTTCAAATATTTTTAAACTGAATTGATATAGTTTTATTTGGTTAATTCTGATTGAAATTGAAGAAAATGACTTCCAGATAAAATAAAGGGGTATTATATTAAAAATCACAGTAAATTTCAAAATCTGCATTTAAAGATCTCAACGTTACCTAATCAACCACATACTTTGTTTTTATACATTTAAATGTAAATTTATATTTAATGCTGTAATTGTTAATTAATTTGAGATAAGATGAAAAATTCGCAAAATTTTAATAATTTATAATTTATCGATTTTTAAAATTTAATTTTTAGTGTGTAGTTGTAAATATGTTTTATGTGTGCATGCAAAGTCCCTGTAAATCAAATAGAGTACAATTCAACTTATAAATACATTATGCTGTGAAATTTATGGCTAAAGTCGAGGTGCTAGTGCGGGTGATGAAATGAGTCAAACTGGCTAACCGCGTCGGAATGTGTCTTTATAACTTCCGTTTTATAACGTAACACGATTGTTTACTTGTGAGTTTTTTGTTTTGTTGGCTATTAACCCTTGAAGCATTTGATTAATAATTTGTTTTTAATTCATTATATACAATTAAAGCTTGTGAAATAGTTAATTTAGTTTAAAGTATCAATTTTGTATTTGTGTATATTTTAAAAGTTAAATTTAAGTTAAAAATTATTTTTTTATTTTAAAAGTTTATTTTAAGTTTTTAAAGATAAATTTTCTTTTGAATTGTTTCGTTGTAAAATTTGAGTTTTAGAGTGAGTGTGTAGACAGCGACAGAAATTTATGAATAGCAATAAATTGAATCTGCTATATCTTTTTCAAATTCTCCAAGTGATAATTAGGTAAATACTTTTAGTTTGACATCCAATTAAAATTGCTGTTGTAATAATAAACATAATTTATCAAGTATTGTTTAAAATACTTGACACGTATTTAGGTTTACCATGAGTTGTAGGAATTAAATCTGAGATTTTTAAAAAAATGTATGTTTAATAATGTAATTAAAAATTCAAGTTTTTTCATCTTATTTACACATTATTAATTTTGCCTTATTGCCCGATAATGTCCAGGAATAGATCCCTTTTCACTAATCTTTTTTAAAGGTAGGTACCATTGTTCAGAAAATTTTCATTTCTAGTTATTAGTATTTTAATACTTTTGTAGTAAGTGATGAAATATGTGAATTTCTAAAACAGCATGTGATTGCAAAGCTAAATTTTGAGCGCGATCTGTATCTGGTAGCCTGATATTGCAAGTGGTGAAGTAATTTAGGCTGTTGAGATAACTGTATTGGTGCGAAAAGTGGCACAGTCGAGGCCAAATTCCCAGAGTTACCTTTTATCGTTATGATTTTTTCAAATATATATATATATATTAAGTAAAATTCCATTTTTTTCTCAAACACATTTATTCAAACAGATATAGTCATTTCATGATCTCATATTATATAAATGATACTAAAGAACTACTATATAGTAAATTACAAACATTAAAAATACTAGTCTAATTAATCTTGTCAATACAAAAATTGACTGGTGAGTGACATCTCAATTATAGGTTTTAATTTTTAACTAATGTGTTTGCTTACTGTAACTTTTTAATATTTCTTACTTTTTAAAAATAAAAAAATTTCAATATTTTTTTTTTTAAGTTTTTACTTGTATTTAAAACTTGGATGATGAGCTTTTGAAACAGTTTCCTGTTCACTGAAAATTTTTGTAAGAAAGACTATTAATCTAGATATTTTATAAATAATTCAAAATATTCTTATGTGGTACTATTTAAAATAAGGATATAATATCATATAGTGTTTCAGTTTGTATTATTTCTGTGTTATTTTGTCACAATCCTGAACTAAATGTCAGTAATTATTCCTCAGAAGAAAACCAAGTTATTGTGGTTGTATTTGCCTGCCAATCAATACAATATTACAAAACACAGTAATTCTCCATTAAAATATTTATTTAGCGTTAACTAGAAAACATTGCGAAGACACCCCGTATTGACACATCATAAAGGAAAATATGCCAAGGCTGAGACACATCAGCATGTGAACGCAACTCCATACTCTAGCTTGTCCACTCCAGTAGCCATTCAGCCAATATGGAATTTCGCGTCGGATACTGTGTTACCACAAACTGATACCATAAAGTACTGATTACAAAGACTTTTGATGGAGGCAGGAATAAAGGCTGGCCTAAAATAACGTTTGGGTGTAAACGTTGGTGGTGACTAAATGAAAGAAAAAAATTCAGATAGGCCAGATGGGAACTGCACAAAGAGCAGCTCTGGACAAGAGAGGATGTAATGAAATCATGGCCTCTTGTGCCACGAGTTTGAAACAAATTTTACTTTTTAATGAAAAGGACTAATCAATGTAATCAAAATAAGTAATTTTTAATAAAAGCCAAACCTGTCGCTTTAAATTTGTATACGTAATTCTTTTAAACTCAAGACACATAAAGTTGTTTGAAAATGAGTTCGCCCTGATTGTAATAGATGTCCAGTTGTCCTTTTAGGTCCTGGTATAAGGTTAGGGAAAAAATGATTATTCATGTAATAAAAGTACTTTAAATATAGAACAATAAAGTTTATTTACAATTTTAACTAAGCTCTTATTTCTGTGGCATGTATGGAACTAACGAGCAAAATTGTTATATTGGGAAACCTTAATAATTAGAAAAACTGATAATGGTTGCTTTGTTTACCATCTGATTATAACTTTTTGTAAGTAATGGTTAACGGAAAATTTTCGAAACTTTAAAGGAAATTAATATTTTAAATATTGTGTGCCAAGTATCAATCTTACTAAATAGAGATAATGCATCTTAAAATATTTAGAAAACTGTTAATACAAAGTAATGATAGAATTTGAGAAACACTATTAAACTGAATTCCGAAACCAATTTTTTTATGTCCTACATTGATTATAGAATCATACACAGCAGCATATTTTTAATACATTGAAATATACACAGTAAAATTGCATACACATATCCTTGTGTAAAATAATTTTCAAAGAATTAAATTTTAAAAAAATGTAATAAATATTTCCGAGGCAAAATATAATTTTGAATGAAGGGACTTCAATTTATTAAAAGGAAGACTATTGAAATCAAAATGTTTTTTTCAGAAAAATATTCTAAAATTCTTACTATGGACGTGATTACAAAATTATTTGAAATTTTAGAAATAAAATTTTTAATTTTTTAGAAAGTATTTCGTTGAGTATTGTTAAAAATATTTATTGCAAGATTTTATAAAGATTAGTTAAAAGATTTAATATATTAACAAATTTATAAAAAATACATAAAACTTCAAAACTGTTATGGACAGAAAAATTCAATAATTTTTTTATAATTCTTAGTTATTGAAAAAAATTTCAATTAGTTATGTCAAAATTAAGGTATTTAACAATTTCAATTATAGTTTCTAAAATATCCAGTAATTTGGTATATTTCAGACGTGCGTGTAAAAAATCCTTTGTTAGATCTTTCTTGTATATTTATACTAGAAAGACAGGCCAGAAATGAGATTTGAAAATATTTACTGGAAATAATTAAAATGCAGATTCTGAATTTTGAATTGGAAAATATTTAACATTCTGGCTAGTTTCTTTCGTTTCTATCACTGCCTAAATTTTGTCATTTGTTATTGGACTGTGTGGTAAGTATTCGGCCAACTTATTTTAAAATTAGGAAAAGAACTTTTTTATAAATGTGCCTTGTACAAAAATGTATTATAATATTTACGTAATAATTAAACATTTAAAGTAACAAACTTCACTAAAAAGTTAGTGAATAGCTTGTAAGATGTTTTATTCTTTAATTTGTAGATAAATGAATGCATTTGGTATCCATTAAACAAAAGTACCCAATTAATATAAAATTAGAATTTTTGTATTAAAATTCAAAAATTTTATAGGAATAAAAATATATTTTTAATGAGAAGGCAAGAAATTCCTATGTTTTCAGTTATAATAGCTTATACAAACTCAAACTCCAAAATAAGTAAACTTTCTTTTTCAGAATATTATTCATATAAAATTGTAGCATTAAATAGTTATTATATATAAAGTATAAACTGTAATTTGTGTGTGTTACATTTCTTTTTTGATTTCGGCAAATGAATCTTTAGAAAAACATCATATTCAAGTTTCAATCATAAATGGTTCACTGGCTCAAGCTACAACAAGTTCTTCTGAGTTCTCGAAATTGTTACTTTATCTACAAATTATAAGTATAATTTAGAAACTATATATATATATATGTATATATATATATATTACTGCTTTTTAAAAACTTTTAGAGAATAAATATTGTCCAATTTGCCGCAGTATCATTTTATAAAATTTTAATTCTATATTTAAAATATGTCTTCAAAAAGATCTCACATAAATGAAATGGATTGTGAAAACTTGATGACTTCAATAAAACCTTGTAAAGGTAAACAGTATGACACAAGTATAATGGCTTCCACCACGTGTGAAAGAAATGATACTGAAAACATAGCTGCTCCAAGCCTATCTGATAAATCTGAAAAGTTTGATGAAAATGTAGGAGTTTTAAATATAACAAGATTGATGAGAAAGTTTGACGAAGACTTATTTACTGCAACTGAATCTGGTAAATCAGAAAAAGATGAAATAAATGAGTAACACCTTCAAATATCCTTGATAACGTTGAAGATTGTAAAAAATGTTACATCTACAAGTATGTCTTGTGAAGATGAATCACAATTCGAGACTTCAAATATACTCAGTACAAGTAAAAATAAAGAAAATTTAGTTGATTTAAAGAAAAACTAGAGATTATAACAATTTTTTAAAATTTATAAACACACTTTTTATTCATCCGATTGTTGAGGACAAAAATAATAAAATGACTTCTTCTGCACATAACGGGGAAAAAATTGTTTCACTTGATATGAATGTTGAAGGAGATTTTCTTATCCATATGTTAAACTGTTTTTTTTTTTTTTTTTTTTTTTTTTTTTTTTTTTTTTTTTAAATCAATGACTTCTCTTCCTTAAAACTCCAGGAGCATGTGCTTCTATCTTCCCCTATTGAATCTCTATACTTCACGGCGGAGATCAAGGTAGCATTTGCATTATTGAATAAAATGGTTGACTTGTTTTTCCACTTCCAATTTGCTCATCAGAATTTGTAGACGAACTTTCTTTCCTTCTTAGATCTTTTAGTGGATGCAGATTCTTAGAATTTTTGCTTCTTTTTATGAATAGGTCAACTGAAGATATCATCGGAGGAGATTGTGGAGTGACACAAGATAACAGATATCGACAAAACTGTCAATCTGCTCGAAGATCTTAAAAGGAATAATTTTTTAAGCGAACTTCATACATTTGCCTTGGAGATAAAACTGCGATTAAATGAAATTCAAGAACAAAAGATTAAATTAATCCCTGAAATGTTCTAATTTCAGAACACAAAAAAAAAAGCTTAAAATAAAACCTGAAAAAAAAATTTGGATAAATTCTCTATACATTGCAAGTTATTAATTACATCAAACAAATATTCATTTTCTTGCATATATTTACAAAGATTTTAGAGAATAAGGCAAATTTTTAGTATTGTGAGCTATGATAATTTCAAAATCTATTAATGATATGAATCATCCGAAGGTACTGAGCGCTAAATTACCATCTGAAGGAGTTATTTGAAAGTTAGATTTCAAACATTTATTGCAGGAAATTGAGGATTAGTAACATTATCTTACTGAATGGCTGGAACGCGCGCGGAAATTTTTATTTTAATATTAGATTCTAATTATTTCATACAAACAAACTTTATCTTGTCATAAATCAAATATTTTAAAAAACTTTAAAGTATATTTATAAATGAAAATAAAGTCTTTTATTCCAATAAGTATATTTTATTAAACTTCTATTTTATGTTATTTACATATTTAAGTTGTTTTATATATAATATGTAATTCTATAAATTTTGTGATTAATAGCTTCATAGTATAAAAATAGATGAAATGTTTAAATACCATTTAGTTTTCATACTAAATTTTGTTGAAATACTTAAATTTTAAATAAGGATATTTATATCTTTCAGAGAGAGAACGAGTATTACTATTTTAGACAATAGCTTTTAAAAGTAATAAATATTCCTTTGAGAAACTAGCTTATATTTTAGGTCAGCAGTTATAAACGATTCATGTGAACTGAAGTTTATTGTAAGATAAATCAAATACAAATGATGCATTGATTGTTTATACATGTCAAATCTTAAAAATATTTATTTTAGGAAAAACAAAAGTGATTTAATAATTTTAATAAGGTTGTTTACTGTAATTGAATCTATGCTTGTGTTTCGGGGCTGAATTCACTGAAAACTTTCAATTATAATATATATATATGTATATAACTTGAGATGTAAAATAATTCTTCTCATTTAATACATTTATCTTCTTTCTTAACCTCTGGTTTGAATTAGACCAGGTCCACGATATCCTTCGCCTTCAAAGAATCGAGGACAGAAAGAGAAAAGGGGGCGGCTTCTGGTGGTATTAGCTATTCTGAGCACCTAAGAAAGGCAGTCTTTGCTCGTTCACCTGTTTAGCATAATCTGGATAAAGTGGAATGGCATATTTTATTTATATATACATTTATAGATTTCACTGTTGCTATACATATTTCATTGTTATGTATATTAAAATACATTCATTAAGATTGTATTTCACTTTTAATAAGCGCATCTGTACATTCTGATAGAATTCTATGAGCAATGAAATAAAATCAAATTTAAGAATTTACGCTCAACTTAGAAAAAAACCTTAAGGATGTTATCGATACAAAAGTAACTAGGTGAATTACTTCATGTGTATTATAGCATTTATTACTATCTTACACAGAAAAGGATTCATTATTTGTGCAAATGATTTGAGATTGTTTCTTCTAATGTATCTTTAAAATAATTATTGAAGTGTTAATTATAAGACAATTACCAAATGAACAGGAAAAAATTAGTCTAAAATTTTTTCGACGCACAAATGTTTTTAAATTAACTCTTATTTCCCATTTGCTTAGAAATGCATCACATTTGTAATTTCTAAAATATAGTTATTTTATTTTGATATATTTTTTAATTTATAACATTATCTACAGGTATATTTTGATATGATCAACATTTTTCCGATATCTAACCAAATGATATTTGTGAAATTATTTGCTTATATTTTACACGACATAAATTTATTGAATTTTTTATTCTAATGTAATTATTTAGAAACATGGAGCAGGCTTTCACTAACTTGTGTGTTAGCATGAATATTGATACCATAAAATTGTATAAATGTGTGTTTTATTTATTATTTTTTGCTGTCACAAATGTAGTGAGAAAATCTGTTTCTCCATGCTTGTAGTTAGAGAGAGAGAGAATAATTTTAATATAATAAGAGAATAATACTATACAATATTGAGCTATCTTAAATACATTACGCAATATACTAATGTTTTATATGCAATCATTTTTATAACAAATTTATAGCTAAAATTTAATAGAAAAGTTTTTGACATTCATTTATATCAAGTTATTTAAAAAATACTAAACTGATTTAATATATATTAAAGTCAATATAACTTTAAGTCTTCATTACAATACAAAATTATTGGATAAATAAAGAAAAGTTAAAGGAAAAATTATACAACTGGTTTAATTACCCATTTTACGAAGCATGTCATTGAGTAACAACCAATCATTCATAGACTACAAGCTATATAAGATATTTCTTTGTAAATAATTAATAAAGACACTTTAACACTGGATTTCTATTTAAATTTTTCTGTAATCAATATTCCACTTCTTCAAAACTATGTCTTGATTAATCTGAACTAATGAAGTCTTTATTTGAGACACATTTATGAGATGCCTTCAGATTTTGTTCTGGCGTAAGACTCAAAAGTACTCTTCAAACTGGTTCCTTGTTTTTATGAGAAGTGCATTATTGTGACCACACAAAATAAAATTCTAAAATATTCTTCACATGCATTTCCATCAAATGATGTCAAACTGGCAGCCAAGTGGTTAACACTATCTTTCAGATCAACAGTTTGTGGATTCAATTACTATTTCAAATTGGATTTTAGCGACTCCGAATGTACTTTTAACTGCAGATTTTAATCTAACCACATGCTTGGTTTTACAGTCAATGTTGATTTATTTTTAAAAACATCTAATTCATGAACATTCACTTTTTCATAAACTAATGGCAATTCCCCACCATGATAGGCGCATAATTTATTATAGGCGTATAGGCGTATAGGCGCATAATTTATAAACTAGAATTTTCGAAAATCTCTTTCACGAGCTTTCGTTACGGAAAAATGGTTTTCTTTTCCATTATTGTTTATTTTTTATGACCTGACAAATTTTAATATTTTTTATTTAACAACTGAGATCTTGATTATTCTTGAACGTGGAAATTATATGTTGAGGCATTTCCGACATTCTGGGGAGGGACATTTGATGGGAAAGAGTTGTGACATTGAATTAGACTCTTACGAGACGTAAGAATATAGAAAAGAGGGAAAACTTTGTCAGATTGAACTCTGTTCTGTATTGGTTTTATTTGGACAATTCAATTTATGAAGTTTCGTTTGTGGATAAGGAGATTAAACTGGTAGCATACAAAATTTGTAGCAGATAAAGAAATTACCCAAGTTATCTCGAAGCAAAAAAATAAAATTATATTCTAAGAGAAGTATACAGAAGAATATTAAATAAGATAAATCTTGCCAAAAACTGCGCAAGTCTAAAGAATAATCTTTTGACAATTTTGAAAACTCGGAAAAAATAATTCTTGAAAAAGAAAGTAGTATCAAAAACGCCCCTGATGTCAAAAATATTGTAGAGAAGTGAAGCATCCGACACAAGTAAAAGCTTTGCTTACTTTAATGAGAAAAATGAGAATTAGCATTTCTGATAATGGTGTTATTAAAGTAAACTCTTGATACTTTTCTATGAAATTAAACATATGATTTCAAAAATTCAGGCGGTTGCTTAAAAAATTTAAGATGACTTCAAAAATATAACCCTGGACTTGATATGAGCTTTGAAAAAATTCTCAGATGAAAGTGGAACTGTGAATAAAATTTCAATAAATTGATAAAGGAGCACTGAAATCACTAATTTACAGTAGAATCCAGAGAATGTTTCAAACGTGGGTGAGAGAGGTTTGTTATTCCAGATCATTCCCAAAAAAATCTTTTATACGTAGTTTTAAAATCTATAAATGTAATGAAGGTAAAAAACAAAATCATGGTAAAGAGTTAGTGATGATTTCTCAACCAACATGAATGGAACAGAAAAAATGTCTCCACTTTTCATAGGAAAATATCTAAATTCTGTATGTTTTAGAAATGCTCAAAAACTAACTGTATATCATGCTAACATTAAAGATTGGTTGACTTGAAGTATTTATGAAAATTGGCTGAGAGAATTAGATTGACGCTTTTTCTAGGATAATCATGAAGTTCTTCCCTTTGTGGATAATTGCACACAGCTCACGTTAAAGATCTAGATCTTATATTGATTTATAAAGAGTTTTTCCTGCCTAATGTAATTTCTATCTTACAGCCCATGGATCAGAGCATAATCAAGAGCAAATATTGTAGGGTACTTTTGCAAACTATGACTTAGAGTTGGAGTTGTCTTTTGAAATCTATTTTCTTGGATTGGTAAATTTGTAAATTTAAGTATGGAATAATATTAAAGGAAAAACAGTTTTGAGATCATTTCAATATTGAGACTTTAAAGAAACCATCCTAACTGAAGAAAGCCACACAAGCTAAGTTACTTCACGACTTGAGCGAAGATCAATTGCTCATGCGAAAACTCCGACAAAGAATCCTTTTGCTGCCTGAAATTTCATCTACGATATGTTTTGAATATAGATTCATATGGGGAAGAAATATTGTATGATGGCATTATTGGGAACATAATGAATGAGAACGTTGAAGAACTTTCAGATATGTAACAAGCAAAGAAAGATTGTGCAAAGGCCCACTGTAAAACAAGCAGTGGAATGGGTAACAGGAGTAGCCTTTTTTAGGGGAAAAATAGAGAAATGCTTTTATACTTTGAAAGAATAGAAAATTATTTTTTTTCTAAATGTTTTAAGCACAGAAAAAGATAAATGAACTTTGCATATTTTTTTTTTATCAATAAAGTGAAATTAAGCACTGTCTTTAAATAAGAATCTTATTTTGCATCTATTTCTCTTAATGAGTAATCCAAATAACTTCATCTAAAAATTTATAAGCAAAAAGTAGTTTGGTAAAAAAAAAATCAGCTTTTAAAAATTAAATTTTTTTTCTATTTTATCAACTTTAGAGGTTTCTTCGAGTTCACTAAAAGGAGTCATACTATATCGAATATTCATTGGTAAAAATCAAAAATGTTTCGAATCGATACATGCAACAAATTTTCTATAGCAATTATTTAACAATAAAATAAAGCTACTATATTGAAAACTGCGCTAACATGATTACTTATTTTCATATTTATGAACCAATGACAAAATTAACCACTTTTTAAAATCTTTATATGCACAACACTATTTTGAATTCAGAAAGATTAAAATTTTCTTACTATTAATTGCTTTGAGACTATAAAAATGAATTATCGAATCATGCAAATACTTGTTACTATTTTCTGTATTGATTTTGAATACAGCATGAACATCAAAAACAAATAACTATTCATAAAAATTTCTCTCCCTACTGTATTGATAATTATCTACTACTAAGATCATGTGGAGAATAACAAAATGAGCTCCTAAAATATCTGATGTATCTGATGATGTTTATTAGTTAAAATAATTTGGAGTTAATTTTGGTTGTAGAAAAATAGGTTTTTTGTATGCATATATATATATATTACAATGAGTATACTATTTGATGACTATTACCATCAAAGTGGATAGGAAAAAAATCCCTATTTGCATATAAGCATGTTTTTTAAAAAAGTTGTCCAGCATTTTTTCAAATTTTTATATCATGTTTAAATACCTGAATGTTACACTGACGGACAGCAAATTTTCTCTTTAATTCTTTATTTGAAGTTTACTTTCATCGCAACTTAACTTTACAACATCTTTAAATTTCAGAAAGTAAAAAATAAATCTCTTCGATATTATCTTGAATTATTAGTTTATTGCAATTTATCATTTTAACCTTTGTTCTCAATATAATACATCACATTTTCTATTAAAATTTAATTTCCAACTTCATTGAGAGAACTACACAACAAATTTATATACACATATTTAAGACTTTAAATTTGATAGCTTTGTTTTAAGAAGTTTAATACCAAAATTTATAAAAACTATTGTAAAATACCAAGTTTAGGTAAAATTAACATGCTTTTACACCACAATTTTTTTGTTTATCATTCCATACTTTTACTTCACCAAAAACTTTCCTCACCTGTGCACTTTTCAAAAGACACGCGATGGAATTTTAAACTTTTAAATAGAAAGCTTTAAAATGGCAAGTCAATGAATTGGACGTCTTTTTTTTTATTCTCTAATTATTCTTTTTAAAATAGAAAAAAACAACATTAGTAAAATATTGACACGGGGAATTGTCTAATTTATAATTACAAAGTACAAGAATGCATTGACATATTTGCATTTAAATCTTAAAATTATAGTATCAGAACTTAAGAGAAACATTTTATGTGGAAAATGAGTATAAGTTTTTGATAAATTAATAAAATTTGATATCCAATCCATTTTCGGATATTTATGTTTTGCATGTGTTAAAAATTACTTATTTGATTTTGCTTATAATGCAAGTAGATTTATAAGACAATTTTATTTTATAAATAAAATTACAAACAATGAAAAACTGCAACTTGTGTTAAATAATTTTGACATAAAATTAGCTTCATAGAAATATTTTACAAAAAACTTCTCCTTTTAAAAAGTTTTTTTATTAATGTGTCAATTACAAGATATTTGTTGGATAGGCAGCTAAAGTTCCAAAAATGGACAATCTCCGTCAACAAGATATGAGATTCTTTTATATATATATATATATGTTTTTTTTATGAAAAGTGGGCATATTTAACGTGTTTGTCAACATCGGAAACTTCTACAAATATTTAACAAGTGTCAGGAAAATGGTAGAATGTAATAGTTAAGCAATCTTGCAAAAATATAATTGGTATGCTGTACTAGTGATCAGGTTCTACTACGCGTGAAAAAGTGACCGTGCAGCGACAAACAAGCCAAACCAAATCTGCTAGTGATCTAAAACCTAAAATTTTATAAGAATTAAAACTACATAGATACATTTATTTAAAAATCTGGAAATACATTAATTGATACAAGTTAAATTTCGTTAAACAAGCAAACATGAATTCTTTGCATTGGAAAAACATTCGCTCTGTTAAATTAAAGAGTTATGGAAAATAATAATTACTTTAATCAATAAATTGATTAAAACAGCAACAATTTTCAAAAGCATTGACGATAAAAAACACTTGAGATTTTATACAAATCTAGTCTTTTTTTTAAAAAAAAAATTACCTTATAATTTAAAAGCATACAAACTTAACAAATCTGTAAAATTCTACTACTCTTCAGCCTTAACTGTGCAAATACAATTTAATATGCTTACTTGGTCTTGAATATTAATCTAGCGCAGTTTCTTCGACATTTTCTCCAGGATAAAAAGTATACTCATTATTACTCCAATCGACTAGTCTAGGATTTAAAGAGTCTAGAATTTGTTTTCTCCTTTCACCCCATCTCAAAAATTCTTGCCAGCTTTCACTTGTAAATCGGTTTTCTTGTTTAAAGAGCTCAAGAGCATAGGCTATACACATGGCTGCGTGTAAAGGAGCTTTTACTATATCCTCTTGGGCAGCAGCGAGAGTATAAATTCCCATCTCAACACAGAAATCTGCTAGACAGTCCGTCATATGTTCTTCACAAAAATATCGATTAGATCTATCAGGTTTGAAATTGTGCTCCTCGCAATAGTTAAAAGTCGCTAAATTAGCCAGCATCTTGAAATTAACCAGAGATTTTTCTTTATTTTCAAACCAAAATTGATACTTCAAATGATGGTTAGTTTGCTCGAGGCGATGGGTCAGTACTCTATGCAAGTCGGACTGGAGATAATCATGAGCTTCACTCCTTGGCAAATGTGGTACAAGAAGTGGACGTCCTGGTGTGAGATCTGTTATAAACTGCACAGCAAATTCGTATATTATGGGAGAGATTTCCATGACTGAAGCTTTCAAACGAATAACCAATTTCAGATGCTCATTAAAGTTTTAGTGCATTAAGGAAACCGTAACTTAAGTAATTGTGTTGGGTATTCAAAAGTCACTTAATTTCAATTACGTCATAGTAAATCAATTCACTTTAAATCATTTATTTATTAATCTTTATTATAATGAAATTACAACAGTTATAAAGAGTTGTAGCAGTGTATTAAATGTACACAACGAACCATTAACAATGCTTCAAAATTTATTTTTCAGATACCGCCTCTAGATAGACTGATGGGGTGTGCATATTGAGACACCGAATAACACATTTGGTCTTGGGATCAGAAATTTTGACGATTGTTCCGTTTTTAGATCCGAGCTTGTAACAATCTATAAGAGATTTCACTTTATTGAATTGTCCACCCAATTAGTCTTCAAAAACATTTAGATTGTGTATGATAGTCATGCTCAATTCATCAATTAAGCATCTTTTTCATTTGATGATTGAGAGGGACTTGACAGGTCTGAATACTTTTTATCTTATTGTTCGTCTTTCTGATGAGCCTACAATACACTTTCAGTGAGTCCTCCACATGTTAGTTTGAATAGTAGTGACATCGTTTACAATTTGGTCAAGTCTGCCTCAAATAATACCCTGCGTGCAATGCCAGCTTAAATTATACAGTAACCTCCTCAATAAAAAAGATTGAATTAAATACACTTTGGAGAGACTCTCCTGAACATATGTGGTAATTTGGATAAAAACTCCATTGTAATTAGTTCAATACTTTGAAGAAAATACTTAGACAGGCTTTCTCACAATTTTCAATTGACTACATCATATCCTTTACATATGTTCAGAAAAAAAGAGGAACTCTCCGAAATATCATTGTTGTAGGGTTGAGCAGTCCCCTCCTGACCATATTCTCAGGTGCTTAGATCTTACATGTCCCGCGATTTTAAAGGACCAATAACTATTTCTAGATTTGTTTTAAAATTTTGGATTTATAGAGATTGTGTAGCAATACTACGGCTTCTGGGATTAGAAACAACAATACTGCCCCTACTTGGACTTTAGTTACACGAAGTTTGAATATTGGTCAAAGTTGATACCGATACCTAAGTTTACGTTCCTTGAAAAACGGAACACTAGATAACATTAGTTTCTATATTAATGAGCTTATAACCTATTAATATTATTAAAAGTAGCGTTAATTGCAGTTGTCTTTAAAATAACACCATTATGCTCGAAATATGATCAAACAATTAACATTGTTTCTATTTATTAGGTACTTGTTTCAATCTAAGTTTCATTTTGTTTTAATTGACACTCTACGGTCACTTTTTGCACATGAGGTTTAACAACTGTCTAAGGAATTGTGAGGAAAGCTTAATTATTCGCTCTATAAATAACCCTTTCGATGTTTCATGAACCCAAACTCATGATGAGAAAATGTGTGCAGGTTAAGATTTTTTGATGATTTCAATACAAAATTCTTGGTTTTTTGTATAAAATAAAAGCACTGATAAATATGAGCACATTTACTAGATCATGTTCTAAAATTATGGAACATTTGACTATTTTTAACAATTTTGTTCTGCAAAAATAAGTATCCAGAAATGAATCCAAAAGTGAAAGATTTTTATCTAACCAAAACAAAAAATATTTTAAATTATTATATTACTTTGAATGAGGACGCTAGACTCTTTTTCAGTAATACGCCGGTTACTCTGAAATATTTGAGATACGCGCAGATGAGAATTTACAAAATAAAAATATCGGTTAAATTTTAAAATACAAAGTATTTTTAACACAGAAGATAATTTTTTACTGACTTACTTCAGTTTGTTTAGCGTAGAATAAATTTTAAAGAGAAAAGAAAATGGAGTTGACGCGAGAGTATTTTAACGCTATGATTTTCTTAGATTTTAAAGCAGGATTAAAGAAGAATGCGTTCAACGGATGCAATTAGCATTTGGTGATGAATCTCCAGCTTGTGCTACTGTATTCAGATGGTGTAGAGAATTTAGAAGAGGTCGCAATTTTCTTCAGGATGAATAACACACAGGAAGGCCGCCGTCGGCAGTAATCCCGGTTAATGTGTCTGCCATACGAAAAATGCTGATAAATGATAATCGCGCTGTACCTATCAAATGATATAGAAGGAACTTAACATTGGATCCGCAGCCATACACAAAATCATTCATGAAGAATTACATATGGAAAAAGGAGTTCGCCGTTGGGTTCCCCATAATCTAACTGAGCACCAAAAAGAGGAGCGTGTCAGAATTAGTAGTATCAGTTGTTAGAAATGATGCGGTGGCCACCATCATTTAGCAATTTAAGAAATTCTTAAATTGCTAAATGATGGTGGCTACCGCATCATTTCTAAAATTGTAACTGGTGATGAAACGTACATACCGTTTTTTGACATTCCAACATGTCAAGAAAGAAAAGTATGGGTCCTTGCAGATGATCCCATGCCGACAATGGTGAAAAAATAACGTGCACTGAAAAAAGTGATGTATGGTTTTCTTCAGAAGTATGGGATTGGTCAAAGCCATCAAGCTGGAAGACAATAACAGCAAACTGGTATACCACTAAATGTCTTCCAGAAATTCTGCAAGAACTGAATGTTAGGGGAATAATGCTTCAAAATGACCATGATCTTCATATACAGCCGGATTAACAATTGAGTTTCTTAAATAAAAACAAATTAAAGTGATCGAACATCCACCGTATTCACCTGATCTAGCTATGTGCGACTTTTGGTTATTCTTTAATCTAAAAAAGAACTTAAGTGGACATCGTTTTCATTCAGAAGAAGAGATTGATTTGGCTATAAATGCACTTTTTTCATCTATTCCAAGAAATAAATGGCTTGAGGCATTTAATCTGTGGAAAATTTCTTCTACAAAAGTGCATTGTTGCTGGAGGAGACTACTTTGAACACACCTAAATATTTGTTTGTATTTTTAAAATCCTAGTTATGTCTCAAAAATTCCAGAGTGACCCTCGTACAATTTCATAGTTAACACTAGTTTAATATAAAAATGTTACTTTTAGCATTGCTATAGTAATTTTTGAAGAAATGTGGCAATTGCATATTTTAATGTTCTTAGCATTATAGATTTTATGTCCGTTGAAATATTGTTTGATTTGTAAAAGGAATAAAAAGTATGTGAAAGTCAATGGAAACATCAATAATGAGTATTAAAATAATAAGGGCAAGAACATGAATGCTATGAACTGACAAACTACAACTATTTAGATTCATCACGTCAGGATTTGCAAAATGTTTTTTTATTTGTAAAAAAAATTAAAATAGATCTCTGGCAGGTTGAAATCTAGAAGAATGAATTCTTTGAACCATTCCCTCAAGTTGGAATTTGCTTAAAAATTAGATATCCATAATTTAAATTTGGATTTCATTTAGAAAGTTGTTCTCCAGTTCCTCTTTTTAACTCATATTAGATAATCACGTAGGTAGTTCATTTTAAATGTATTTTATGTGAAGCATATTTAAAAATTTATCAGATACACTAAAGCATGTATAAAATACATAAACTTGCAAGACAGATGATAAGGAAGCTGAAGCTATATGATTTATATTGTAAAGTTTTATCTAAAATTATTCCTGAAATAGCTGAAATATATTTTTACAAACTTGTGCTATTGCAGTTTGCACATAGTATTAATACAATCAAAAGATTGCTTCATTATATTACGAAACACAAATAGCAGGTATAATTTTTTTATGTACATAGGATGCGTTATCTAAACTATGAGGGGAAATAAAGAACATAAGGAATCGATTATGAAAGGAAGCATGAGTTGTAATTGATAGGGGGATTACTTATGTAACCACTTCAAGGTCAGTACGACTTTGAGAACTCGGGGACATGTGTATGTTTTCGTCACAGTGGACCACAAATGCAGGTGACAAACATAATCAATCTACAAACACCAAGTTGATGGGCATTCACTTAATGTTGATTCACCTGTAAATAAACGCTCTGTTACTCAACTCTAAGGAATGCATCTGAATAGTTATCTCTCCTATACTCAGAACTTGCACATGTGTGAATGCCTGATGAAACCCAAAAATGAAAATCGCAACAATGCATCATTTTTAACGTGTAGGTAGTAAGACAAAATTTAGTCGGGTTTAACATTTTGCCACCCTGGTTGGACGCTCTTATCCATCTCGCTTTTCTTCAAGTACTTACGAAAATATTAACGATGTTCCTTCCATAGTCGTCGATTAATCATAATAAATCATAGTATGTCGATTAATCGATCCTGTTGTTAGCTATTTGGATCACCTGATTTATCTTCTGCTTAACTGTTTTTTCGCCAATGTTCAGGGCTAATGTAAACTAAAGAGGTTGTCTGTGTGAATATTTATGATAACAATCAATTAGGACTGATTTTCTGTTGACGTTAAAATGTTAATATTTTTTATGTGCATTTTGGTTTAAATGTAATTTATGTTTAAATTTTGAAATTATTGAAGTAAACCTGATGATATTATGATTTATATTTAGGAAAGTTAAAAAATATCCTAAGTAAAAACTTCAGAATACTGCAGATTGCACAACGAATTAATTTTAAAATAAAAAATTATTCACAAAATAAACGGTTTTGTTACTTAAAAAGAATTACAATATACCCTCACTTTTTCAATAAATTCAATTTTTATTTACATTTGATAATTGCGGGTTCGTATATCCAACATGACAAATGTTGTTTAAAATATTTATAATTAATTTACAGAGCGAACATTGATGAATCTAAAGATTAAAAAGTTATTACTAAATAAATGAATGGTAAAAACGACAGAAATAAAATTAAAATTAGTTAACATTTATAAAATATAAATATCCATTCTTATATCAAAGAAATCAGTTTTTATAAGATGGCCCAATCATTTCTTGAAGTTTTTGTAAGAGATCTAACCTAGTTGAAGATAACGAATATTAGTTTCTTGAAAACTGTTTTTGATTCCTTACATAATTTCTTAATTATTAAGTTATATTGATGGATGTGATTAAATTATTTAGAATATTCTATCTGTCAGATTTTTGCTTTTTGAATAAGTCAAGAGCTCAGTTAATTTTAACAAAATCTGTTTTTATATAAATTTAATCCTTTGTTAAGGAAAACAAATTATGCCAATAAATCGGATTGCTCATTTTATTTATGTTAAACAGAATGAATTGAAAAATAATCATTTAGGCTATCTTTAGATGAGAATCCAATAATTTAGTTTTTCTTGTTTTGTTACAGATATGCAAGGAATATTCATGTGCAGATAGCAGTTCTTATAGGGATCACATCGCATAAGTCTTTTATTTTAATCAAAGATACTCATTTTATGTTAATAATTTTTTGTCATTTTTTGCAGTCTGAGCTGAGCTATTTTCCAGTACATAATAGATATATTTTGAGACTATATACAACATGCAAATTTTTATCTTCTTAAGATTTCCAGTAGAGGCATCATGGTAGTTTTTTGTTTATTTATTTATGAATGCACTATCTGTATTGCAAGAAATCATTTAATTTCATTCATTGTCCCAGTGTGCACATTAGCGCGTAAAACACTTGATTAATTTTCAGTATGCTCGTAAGGAATTGTCTTCCTTGAATCGAAATGGTTGGATCGAGAATTAAATACCTCGAAATTCTAGGTAAACATAAGAGAGCCTTTCCTCTTTATTGTCCACGTGGTTAGTATTTCATTCCTGAAGCGATGGTCAAGCTGAAGCATAGCCCTAAAAGGAATTTAAAGCTGTCATTCAAGCCATTCACTAACAAAATAATTCACGTTCGTCAATTGTTAAAAACCATTTAGATCTTCTCTACTGGTTGTGAAGAAAAGGCAAAACGCTTAGCCTTCATTTGATTTATGCACGTCCATACCCATTGTTAACTAGCTTCATTGGAAACTTTCCATTTCAATCCCCGAATTCAATAGATAGAGGAGAAATAGGTGCTTGTGAAATTGCTTATTTAACGGTTACGGCTCATTTAACTTATGTGAGTGTTGACTCGAAAATGGTGAAAATGTGTTTTAAGAAATTAAATGGATTTAACTGCAACATTTTTTCAATTTTATTCACATTTTGGTTGTTATTGCTGAAATCATTCTAAATTATTGCAGTAACATGTTTATTATACTTATCTATGAGGAAATTATATTTTAAAGTATTTTTGCTGATTTTCAACCAGCTGATTAGAAAAGTTGGTAAGCGAAAGAAAGATGTTCGGACCACACTTTTTAAAAATCATTTCAATGAATAATTTTAAAAATTTAAGGTAAACTATGTAATAGTTATTTTAATCATTTTTCGAATTCAGTGGCTTTTATCATTTTTATGGGGAAAACACATAAAAAAAAATATTTTTCCATTTATTTCCTAAATAAAATAAAAATAATTTCAAATAGTTTCACTAATCAGTTAGTAAGTTTATTTAATTAATATTTAATATGTTCTATTAGTAATAATTAAATCAATATGTTTCTATTAGTAGGAAATATATTCTAAAATTATGAATTCAACAGGATAAGGAATTTTAATTTTGTCAGTACATATATGAGTGAAAAAATTTCTGTTAAAGTATGCATTCATTCAGATTTTCATAATTTGAAAGAGTCTAATTTAACTAACCAGAAAAATGCTAAGGGGATAAAATGTAGAGTAGGCATGGCCATGGCGTATGGGCCGCATGTGATTCGTTTGAAAACTTTTTGCGGCCTAACTGAAGATTTAAGTTTAAATTATTAAAGCACAATATTAAAAGTATCGATCAAACTTATTTATTACACCCATTTAACAAAAGGAAATGCTTAGATTACAAATTCGATACTAATGGATATTGTGCATCAGTACAAATTTTCTGGAAAAATTGTGAATGTTAAATTGATGTCGTATAATAGTAATACAATCAATAGATGTAATTTTATTCGAATAACGTTTGCAAATGAAATATTCTAAAATTTCGATCAATGAAAATGACAAAAGTGATATTCGAAAACATATTTGTCATTTTTATTTGTATATATGTATGAATGTGTTATTTCCTTTATATTTATTATCAGAAGTTAAATTCTGCTTGCTAGTCTCAAACGAGGAAATATTGACAGTGCTCGATAATCATATCAGATTCGAACGAGGAATTATATTATAATCGAAATCCACGCGATTTATATTTTTGATTTCATTTACAGTAAAAAAAATGTAATATTAAATAATAAAATAACAAAAACGTAAATATTATTTGGAAAAAAAAGATATCAATGAGAAAAATAATTAATAATTATAATTATTTTATTATTAATTTAAATGATGAAAGTTATTTTTTAAAATTTTCTATTTGTTACTGATAATTCATAAATGCAGTCAATTATTTAAACTGATTACTCTTCTACCATATCTTAATATTTTTTTATGAAAGATATGGAATTTTATGAAGTTAGTTAAAATTTAAGAAATTACAAGGATTCATTAAGTTTTAAATTTATAACGAATTCGCTTTACTTACTTCTATTCTTTCAGCTTCACAATTAAACTTATAAATACAAATTACTTTTATTTATGAATGAGTAGAATATAAATAGGAAAAAAGTGTAATATAACAACCACGTGTAATTCAAATGGATTATACAAATATCACACACACACACATACCAGAATTCAACAGAAATCAATATCAGATTCAGAATACTGTGGAATATGATCTTCAATAACTATTACTGTCATATATATTTTCTATTTTTTTAAGTAATTGAATTATATAAAGAATTGAATTGTTGAATTATATTAAATTACTTAGAATTATATTAAGTTTTTGGGGTAAAAATAGAAAGCCTTTAAAAATATTTTCATATTGAGTGTGGTTAAAAAGAGCAAAAAATACCAGTAAGAATTTTTGTGCATAAAAAAACATTCACATAATAAACTACAAACATGCGTTGTAGTTATTTATAGTTACAATAAAATGTAATAGAACTGTTAAAATTGTCATATTAAAATTTGATTAATTATTGTCATATTAAAATTCGAACTTAACGTTTCGAATGTTAATATGACAACTAATAAAAAAAAAATAAAAAAAAAAACTTGTGACGTTTTAACTAAGTGATTGTTGGCAGATATACTTTTGTAAATTATTCATTAAATAAATATTAAATAATTTGTACATTCGTTTGCAACTGTTTTATCATGGGTAATTTTTTGGATCCCTAGAAAGTTTGTATGTGTAGTTTTTTTACATAAATGTGTGTTTTTACACACAAATGTATGAGTCTTTTAACAAACACAGTAATTATTGCTGCTCAGCAACTTTCAGAAGCAAGACAGCCTTCTCATTATGATGTTAAGCTTGTATTTTGAGTTATTTGAAAAGATTGCTATTGAGGAATTGGGTCCTTTGGGAACAAAAGAAACCACAGGAGTAGCATAAATTCTATTGATAATTTAAGCAAATATATTATTGCATAAATTACAGCATTATTTACTTTAATTCATCTTAAACTAAAGAATTTCAGGGAAAAAATGGATTCTCTTCTAAGGTTAAAATTAAATAAATTAGTGGAGCAAATTAATCAACATATCTGTTTTCTGAACACATCGTTTTTCTAGGATTGTGATGTATTATTATCTTTTAAGCAAAGTGTGTGTTCACGTGAAGTTCACCCTCGTTATTTTAAATGATGATAAATATTGTTTTATATTATAATTTCTTGGACATATTCGACTATTATTAATTTAATGACCCAACGATAACTACAGATATTTTGTTATGTATTTTATTTTTTAATGTCTTGACGGTTTTATTATTACCGACTTACTGGATGATTCCATAATTCAGTGAATAATGTATACACGAAATTGTTAATGGTATTTAATAAAATAATTGAAGCAATTTATATTATTAGAACATTATTTCTACACTACCTGCAAATTGTGATAAATATTTTTTATATTTTATTTGCTGTTATTGTATTGCCCAAAAGGGATTTCTTAAATAATATAATTTTTATTCAGACAATGTCAACGCTAGGAAAAATACTTAGTGGTTTTAAAAATCGGAAAAGAAAGCTAGAACAAGAAAAAAAAAACCCAAATGTAGAATGATGATGAAGTCATATTTAGTTAAAGAATCGTAAAAGAATAAACTAGAAAATAATGTGATGAAGTAGCAAAATCTGAATCATATTACTCCCCTTCTGAAGATAAATTTTTATGTGATAAAATATCGTAACAAATACAAGACTGAAGACCATGAGGACAAGCGTCCAAATACATTTCTATATACAATAAAAAAAATACCGAAAATTCAACAGAAAGTTACTTTGTATAATCACAGAAATTTTGGAAGTTTAAAGATGTTGCTTACTTAAAATTCAAAAATAATCCTCCAATAACATCGAATAAACTTTACAAAAAAATTCGCACTTATACGTGGATCTCGGTTATTTCAAAGCGAATCGAATCTAAATGCAGCTGGAATGTTAGCTAATGTCTTACATCCAGAACAAATGCCTCAAGTATTCAGGTATGTAGATATTGATTTTACCAATAGAAAACTTTCTATCAAATAAGACTCTCTTTTTGGGTTTTATCGAAATACAATTAAGATGGGAATCATATTAAAATGCTATTTAAATAAAAATGTTGAACCTGAATCGGAAACACGTTGGAGTGCTACGGCACAAGTAATTGTTAATGGGCTGGAGGACTTAATAGAAATATAAGAAACTAGCAGAATATATTACCATTACAAATGGTATACTAGAAACGAAGATAAAATTATGTTACATAAAATTTATTTTATAATTTTAATTTCATTTCTGGCATGAAATCTTGAAGAGAATTGATATTGCACAGCTCAGATTACAAGATCTTAAAATGAATTTTAGAAAATCTTTTCATGGTCTGGAATAAAGGCAGAACTTGAAGAAATTCGAAACCAGGTATGTAAGGAGACAATAAAAAAGGCTAAGTTCCTTTGTGAAAAAGAAGTTATTCATATAAATGTCCGTGTAAAAATACGCCAAAAAAAAAAATGCCTGGAGAATCAGCAACAGATGTTGGCCTCTCAGTGGAAAAGAAAATTTCTCAAGTTATGAAAAGCGTTGTCGAGAAAGGCTCATGCGATTCATACGACTAACATATCTTGATTCCAAATTTAGATTTTTAATTAATGATGAAAATTTATTTAACAATGGTAATTTCAATAATGAATTTGAAAATAATAGTAAAAGTTTGGGTGAATTTTATGATACAGATTTCTGTGGAACAGAATTCTATACAGAAATTAGCGAATGCAAGAAGTTACTTTGCAGTAGAAAAAAAATTAAACTTAAGACTCTATTAGAACTTTTAACCTTTTTAATCTCATGTGATTAAGATGTTTTCTCAAACATGAGAATCGCCATTCAAATAATTAGTTATAGATCGGTTACAAGCTGCGAACGTTCGTTCAGTTAATTAAAATTAATTTTAACGTATTTACAATCCCCCATGCCACCCACCCGGTCTAATAGTCAACGTGCGGCAGTTGGTCCTGGGTTCGAATCCCGGATTGGGCATGAATGTACTTTTTCTCTCTCTTTGTCTTTTTCTTGTATGTAAGGGTTGTGAAGGGTTTCTTATCCTATAAATGGGTACGAATAGCATGTGTGTACTGAAGAAGCCTGATCAAATTACAGTTCATTTGGAAAAGTGGAGCAGCACACCCCATATTGCCAGCCTAGATGGCACAAGTTAACAAAAACAATGATTCACGTTGATTCAAAACCACCTAAGGGATTTAACATTTTTAATTATAGTAAAAGGAAAATTTGATGTGATCAACCTTTATGAAGTTGTTGATCAATTCACTTCAACAAAGGCAAGGAAAATGTATAAAGAGTAACTAATGCATTATGATTGTAAATAAAATTGTATTTATTAGTATGTATAATATATATTGAATTATTTCATGTTTAAAAAATTTTATGTTTTTTAAAATAATTGTATTATGCATATAAAATAAATATTATCTTTTTAATTAATTCTTAATTAGGCGATTCCAATTATTCCTTTGACACTTTTACGAATCCAATACAAGTTTCTTTTTCCAACTAGAATTGAATTTTGTTTCAAATTTAAAGCTTAGCTTGAAACTTTAAGTCAATGTATTTTTGATTATTATATAGAAGTTACAGCAATTTATTTTTTGAGGGAACACCAATTATGTACTCACTGCGAAACTGACGTGACGCGGAGGTGTCATAGAATAGAATTCAGCCAATTATGTCGAGAAATGGCTAAGGTCATGCTGAGGTGAAAGTCATTCCATTATATCTAACAAGACATGACACTAGAAATAAATCACTGTCACTGAGTAGAAAGACTGGTCTTGAATTGAATGAACGAAGTAGGAGGGAGGGAATGGTTATCCTGGGTGTAAAAGCCATTACATTTATACCCAACATAAATCAGCAGGTGAAACACTGGAAATAAATCATCCGGTTTCTTCCTCAGATGATCGTGGAGGTATAACCCAAGAAATCTGCTATTGTTTACCAGCTGGTTTCCCTGACTTGAGTTGTACCAGAAGAGCCGGCTGAAGTCTTTGTGGTTTTTAAGCAGGGACCAAAGAGAAGATTAGTTGGTCTGCCACTCTCAGAGGCATTATTTCACTTGGAGAACATTGTGACCACTTCCAGTTTAATAATACTCCAGCTGCACTTAGCGAACACATCTGGTCTTCTGTTAAGATATTCGAACTCACTACATTCTGATATGAAGAGCGACACTTTAAGAAGTCAGGCTCTCCTAAAGAAGTTGTAAAAATTCCTCCTATTATCATAAAATATATTTAATTTAACTATAAAGGGTGTTCCTGCAATCAATTCAATGTGAGCTAAAATTATACAATAAATAAAAATTACATACTAGTTCGTTTTTTAAGGCTTTTAAATATTCCAATATAATGAAATTTTTGATTTTACTTTCATCGATGATTATTCATCTTTTACATATGTCAAAATGTAAGCTTAGACACACTAGCCTCACCCCGCATTTCAGAAAGAGTAACATTTTAGTTTTAATAGTTTGTTCAAAAACTGCATCGATTTTTTTAAAATTAAAATAATTGAAAGGGGAAAGCTGCGGCTCACTTTTTCTCTTTCTAAAGCACCAATCCAACAATTAGGTTGCAAGGGATCTCGTTAAAAAAATTATTCAGTTATTATTCACGTATTATTTAATTAATGCAGTTAATTAAGATTAAAATTAAAAAAAAAAACTTTTGTGAATTTAAGAGAATGTCAAATTATATCTTGCAAATATAAGTCAATAATAGTGTAAATGTAAAGGCTTGAACAAATAGCTTTGATATCTTGATGATCTACGATATTTTTACCTTGTAATCCTTGTGATTATATATATATATATATATATATATATATATATATATATATATATATATATATATATAAACTTTGAAATTTATTTCAAATTAGTTTTCAAACCATTTCAAACATCCACTCTCATTAATTGTTGAACTGAGAGTTAAAAAACATAGCATTCAAATTTGTTTTTCAGCTAATCTTCTAAAAATTTTTAATTATTCCACTGATTTTTCAGCTAATCTAAAATTGGCTTCAGATCATGGTGTGTTTGAACAATGGCTGTTCTCAAATACTAAGTTTTGCTGTTCTGATTTAGACTTTAAATCATATATCAGTATAGTTATAAATCATTTAAACTCTATAAGTGACCTTTCTTTAATACTAAGACTTGTTTTAAGCTCTCAACTGCTAATTACTTTAGTAGGAATCATTTGAACAACATAAAATGTGTTTCGGAATCAATAGTGGCAATTATTGAGTTTAAAAACAGAAAATTGCTATAAAATATATTCAACATCTTCCATAAGTTTCGACAAAAATATAATATTTTCTGAAACGCATACTAGTTGCTTTGATATGACTCCTTAAATAAAATCCTTAGTAGTTAAAAATATAAATTTAACATAAAACTTCTGTACATAAATAAATTTAATAACGAAAAAACCTTTTAGTCATGTTGAATAAAATATCTTTTAAATATTTAGCAATAAAATTAAACATTTAATACTTTCTTCACATAAATATGAATTTTGCATGTTTTTCAGTAAATTAAGAATACATTTCTTAGTATTTTTTTTTTATCATAATCAGTATAACATACTCATCGCTTACATTTTTATGATAAAAAATTTCTTGTGCTTAAAAATACATTCTGTGTTGAAATAAGTGTACGTTGTTAAATATCATTTTCAATTTAAGTACATATAATTATTTTTTAAGAATTAAAACTAATTTCTCTATGAAATTGTTATCCTGATCTATCAAATTCAGTAAATTAGATCTTTGAATTTCCTTCAGATTCATTATATTTATTTTATTCATATATTATAGAGCTCTAAGTAAAGTATTAATCACTTAATACAATGAAACAAGGGGAAATGTTTTTCACAAATTATGAATGAATTTCATGTGAGGGATTTAAATACTCTTATAGAAACAGTAATATAATTTTATATAGTTCTTTAAGTATTTGAATCCCTCACTTGAAGCTAGTTCAAACATAATTTATATTTCATGAAAGAATTTTGCCTTGTTTCATTCCATTAATTCCTTAATATTTCAACTGGATTTAACTATAAAAATAACTTCTCAACGGGTAATCATTCAATTTTTATTCTTATGAAATCATACGTTGTATCAAAATCATAGTTTAAGCAAGCTTACATCATTCCATTCTCTCAAGTACAAGAATACATGTACTTGAATTTTCATTCTAATAACATTTGGAAAATGTATTGATGGTCCGAGAAATCGTAAGAAAATGTATAGATACTCTCCCTATAATTTAATGTTAGATTCCAGATGTGCATTTTCCTTATCTAGATGTTGCATTGTTGAATTTTTCGAAAATAATAAAACAAATTTTAAGGCTTATTATTATATATACCATATTTTTATATATATATTTATATATAATCCGTGGATTATGTGTTAAGAAAGTTCCGCATTTCGTCGTGTGTATGATATGCCGCCGCGTATAATCTAATAAAGAATATTTTTCACCAGAAAAGCTTACGATAAAGTTTTGAAAGAAATGTCGCTTATGTTTCATAAAACAAATAGCAAATGATGCTTTGACTTGGTTGACTTATTTTAACTATAGTCAGCAATATCCAATTCGAGCTGGCAGCCGAATTGTTTGCACTCTTGCCTTCGGTTCAACAGTTCATGGGTTTGAATCCCACCCTGGGCGTGGATGTTTGTAGTGGTTCGGAATCCACTTTAAGCCGTATGTCCCGGTCTAAGTAGTCCTCGTGTGCAAAAATTGATCGTTGAGCGACAAAACAAACAGCATTACCTAATTACAAGAACGAATTCAGTTTCTCTGAACAATATTAAAGTTCTAATTTATTAACGCCATTTCGCATTCTATCTTAACCTGAGCTTTATCGCTCTGAAAACATTCAAAGTCGCATATCGTCATAATGAACAGAAAATGATTAAATTGCTGAGCAAATTTTAAACTGAAAGCTATAGGGAATACAATAGAAAAAATATCGACAAGCGAGTAAAGTGAACAAACCATGCGATGCACAAAAAAAAAAGAGCATTCTATGTGAAGTTAGAAAATAATCTATTTCTTTCATTTAATTATTGACCAAACAAATATAGTTTATTTTTAAAATATAGCTAATCTTGTTTTAAAAGTTATTAAAACCTAAAATTCGATAAGTTTTGCTAAAATCTCAGGTAATCGCACTTTTCTTTAATGTGGATTCAAACAGTTCCTTATTATTATAAATTTTTCTGTCGAATTTACTATATATTTAATCATTATATGCAATTTTTTATTTTATTTGGTACCAAATTATCAGCAGTATAAGTTTTCGACTATTCGTCGGAAAAATTGCCGCGGACTATACGCTGCTGCGGATTGTCCGACGCTTTTTTTTTTCCTTTGCTCGAAAAACGGTGCTTGCGAATAATACGCGCCACTGCGGATTATATATAGGACAATACGGTACTTCTAATAAAATTAAATACCATATGTATAAAAGTCAAAGATAATTAAAAGAGATTAAATACAATAATTAAATCAATAATTATTATTATTTATATTTTAATAAAATATTAAATACGAACTCATTTTAAATGTGTATCACATCACTGCATAATAATGTGAATTTTCCCTGCGGCTTCTATAGAGATTATTATAAATAATTTAAATTTTACTTAAAATAGCGTTGACTGATATAGAATTAAATAATTCCGTGTTTTCAAAATTATTTAATGTTTTTCAAAATTGTATGCTTACCTTTACCGGATCTGTAAATGCAAACTTAATAAACTTGAAGAGTTGAATTTTGCTTTCTTTAGTTTGCATTCATTTCTATTGTACTTCTATACTTCAACAATAAAATGTACATTTTTGAAGAATTGTTCGAAATCGGAATCTGAAAACTGATAAAACAGTACCAGTTCATGTTTCGAAGAGATTGTGGGTTTCCAGTAGCATTGATTTTTTTATACTTTCTACTTGCCTAGTTTCCTAAATTTTCTCAGTTCTAAAAGTGAATGGACTTTTCTTTATTAACCGCTGAAGAGCGAATACATGCACTAGAATAAAGGGAAACACATGTTTTTTTGGGACATAGCCAGCATGAATTGTAACTCTTCAGCTCAAAAATCAATGAAAGTCTGGAAAATATATCATTGCAGTTTTTTTTTAGATAATTTAAACTTAATTTTTTAGTTTATGTCCAAATTTCTAGTTCAAAACCTTGTAACATGTGAAAATGTTTCAATTAATTGTTGTATACTTGAACTAAAGATCAAACTTCATGCCAGGGTAAGATTGAAGTGTAAATATGGAATATCTTGGACATAAGAGGAATAGTTAGCATATGTATATCTGTTGCTTTTAATTTGAACGGGAAAAGTGAACAAAATCTGTTTGAAGGCATAGTGAAAAATTGTGATTTCATTTTGCAAGACAACCATCAATCATGTTAGTGAATGAATATATGCTCTTTAAATTACTTTATAATAACATACAAAATTATTTACAATTAACAATAACCTGCATGTGCATAATAAACTTCCCCACAATATTTTTTTTTTTTTTTGATATTTCTCAGATAGATGAATTTCATCGCACCACTCTAAGTTAGATCTCACGATAAGTTTCTTATGGTCTGTTTCTACTTATTAAAGCTCAATCAAGCTTAATTTTGAATTTTTTCCGAAAATGCTGATTTTCAATGACATTAAAGTAAAGAAAATAGTAAAATAATTTAAAGCCTTGAAGAATTAACTTGGCTCTTAAAAGTTCACACAATTTGTTTCCATATACATTTCTAATTAATTTTGTTGATGTTTTAAAATATCTATCACAGCCAATTTTCTAAGTTAGTTAACGTGAAGCAAAACTAAGCAACACTACATGTTCTTGATCAAATGTCCTCAGCAATTAATTAACAGTAGCTTAATGAATTCAGCTTTCCATTGTTGTAAATTTGTTTTTATGCACATTTTATAAATTACCTTTCCTGCTAATTAGAAATCTCTAAACTCAGACTATTCACTGTTAAATTTGGAGCCAATTCAAACAATATAACACATTCCTGGTAAAATATCGAATGTAAAGGAAAAAAAATGGGGATTTTAACTAAAATATTAAAGAAATTGTTTCAAATGTCTACACAATTTCCTATATACTGATTACAAGAATCTTAGATTTCTGTTTGGTTTTGATTCTGAATTGTCATCAAATACATTATGTTATTCAAAAATTCATTGACATAATTGAATTAATTTCATCTGAATTTCCGAAAACAAAACTCTTAAGTTCTTTGGACTCCTACAAACTTATCTAAAGGTCACGACTAAGCAATAATCTTTAATATTATAATAGCATTTTCGAAAAACATTAATCACTTATCTAAATGCGCAATTTTACAGAAAGATATTAATTTAAGAATTACAATTATATTGTATTCAAGTTGAAATATTATGTCATAACCAGATACGATGTAGATAAACTTCATCAATAATTAGGTTGGCTTGCTGAAAATTTAAAAAATTCATAATATACAATATTTTGAAAAGATGTTCTTAAACTCACTATTTTATGAATATATCTTATAGTTATCATTTGGAAAGTTGACCATTCCATGGATTATGGTTTAATTTTTGATGGGTGACGTAAATTGACGCAATTTCCTATAAGTATCAATATAAGGTGTAATTTTCCCAAAAAATACTCCAATTTACTAATTAAAAAGGAGTGTCTACAGTGATACGAAAGTCAGCAGGCATTTGCAAATTTTCCAATTTTTTTAAAATAAAATGCAAATAAATCTCTTTCTCATTCGTATAATCACCAGTATGCATTTGAATCATGTGTTAAATTAACATCAAACATTTTAAGATTATCATAATCATTTTCGGATTAAGTTAAATATATGCGTTTTTCAAACTCACAGAAGTGAATATACAGTTGGATTTAAATAGATTTTTGCAGGTATTTGACCAGTTTTTACTGTTTTAACATATTTTTAAAAATTGTGCCTTGTTTTATAAAAGCATTAGAGGTCATTTTTGAAAATTATTTTATTAATTTTAAAATGGCAACTAAAAGAATTGAAACATCATAAGAAATCAGAGAACTTGTTATTAAATTGAAAAATGAGGCAAAATCACTCAACTAAATAAGTCAAGTTATAGGTAGAAGTAGAGCTACAGTGCAAAGAATAATAAGGAAATATAATTTGACAAAAACTGCGGAAAACTTGCCTCGTGCTGGTAGCCCACCAAAATTGACCGGTAGAGATGAAAGAGAAATCGTTCGACCAATTCGTATATAAAACAATCCGAAAACTACTGCAGTAGACATAGCTAGACATCTTGAAAGGGTTAAAGAAATTAATGTAAATCCAGAAAGTTTTAGAAGAGCCTTGAGAGAAGAAGGATATAATAGCAGAATTCCACGTAAAAAACCTCTCATTAGTAAAGTCAATAAAGATTGTGTATCAATAAAAGATGCAGAACAATCTGAAATTATTTACATTGAAATGTGTATCACCAACGGATTAAATCTAAGCGATTTCGGTCTTGAAATCAGTAAAATTCGTGCTTTTAGAAATTTCTTTTCTCCTTGCCTAAGTTATTTATGTATCATTTATAATATTTTAAGTTATAAAAAATAATCGATAGCTATTTTTCAAGGACAGCATCAATAATTTTGAACATTGTTTAAAATAGTGAAATTATAATTTTTTAACTACAAATTAATTCTCACTTTTGTATTTATGCAGATTTATTGAATTGCAAGCTTACAAATCTGATCATTACATTTGCACCATCATGATTTATTAAGAAATTTTTTTATATTTTCTTGCATAAATATGAATTAATTCAGCACTAAAATTTCTAATTATTTATTATATAATCTTAGTATTAAAAATAAATTGATAAAATATTTTTACTTTAATCTAAAATAAATGCTTTGGAAATCAACACTGAAAACCAAAAAAGGAGATCCATCAAAAAACTTATTCCCTTACTTCTTTTCGATGAGCTGTGGGCAAAGTAAATCAGGGCTATACATTCATTTCAATGTTTTGTAATTAAATTCTAGATAAGAATCAAAGTATCTAATTGTAGGATTTCTTATTTAGTAAAGATAAGAATGTCCGTCAATCTTAATATATTACAATTTAATTGACTTCATAAGTTCAATTTATCTATCAAATATGTGATGATCAATTTCCTTTTTGTTTCTTTTTGGTATCATCACACATAAATGAAATAGTAATTGTAATTAAATAAGAAAATTAGTTAATTAAATGTTTATAAACAACAGATATAAATATTTCACCTGATACGAGTTTTGACATGTCATCTTGTGAAGAAAATTCGCGATTTTAATTCCAAAACGTTTGCAATTAACTTAAAACCTCCAAATATTCTCTCATTGTCGTTCAAATAATTTTCTTGAAGAGCTTTGAGTACCAATATGCCAATCTTTACGCCAAACTAAATTTCTGCTCATGCGAAAACTTGCAAAATATAATAATACACCAAATCACGTGGTTTATTTGATACTTATCTTTAATAAATGAAATATGAAGTCAATCAGAAGATTAAGCGTGTTAAAAATACCTTGCATGCTCTCTGCGTTACAAGCATTTGATTTTATTAAATAAATTGATGCTTGATTTCTAAAGCAGTTAAATTTTTTATGCTGCATTCACGATTTTTTACGCGATTTTGCAGGCAACCAATTTACTTAATTGTGAGCAACTTCCCAAGATTTCATTCATAAAATATTTGATAGATTCCAAGACTCCAATTTGTTGACATGGTTCTGGAAGTTATACAGATATTTGTACAAACTCTTCAGTCTTATTATGTTTCTATGTTCTCTTACAAAATTTAAAACTTCAAGAATATGATAATAGTTTCAAGCACTGATTTTAAAACTGAATACTGTTTTTCAGCGGATCTGGTGACTTGCGTCATGCAACAATATTTACCTGGTTGGCGAGAAAGTTACTTAAATGAATCAGATGGCATAACTGCTCATTTCTCGCCAAATATTCGCAAGATAGTGGAACATTTGATTGATGTGAAGACTGGACAGTTTGCCAGCTTGCTTTTTGACTGTTGGTTCAAGGATCAAGAAATCAATTTGAACAATTTCAGACGTCTTGGGGAAACTTTGACTGTTGATTTTTGCATGACTCGATATAGTTCAAAAGCATTTCTTGAAGCTAGTTCTCTGATAGTTGAGCTTTCAGCACTGGCTTACATGTACGGTGTATCGGGTGCTCCACATTACGCTATGTTATATATAACACATATAATACTTTATTTTAGAAACAACAATCAGTTCTTCGATCATAGCTGGTCAAATCTAGACAGAAGGGCGAGACGTATGTTAGCACGTAATAGATTGCAGCCTGTAGACGCTTATAACTTCTGACTTATTTCAATGACATAGGGTTAAATTAATACCTGTTTCATATATTTGCTATTTGCGAGATAAAATTTCATGTGAATTTTATTTGTAGACGTGTTTAATTAACAAAACTAACTGAAATTAAAAAGATTGATTTTGATTGCTTGGTCTTGTTGTTTTCAACATCATACTTAAGTATCTGAATTTTTGATCTTATATAAATATATTTTCAGGTATGTCGATTTCATTATTTAAACTTAATTTTTATTTCTCATTTAATTTTCTATTATGATTAATTAGAATAAGTTTCGTTAATATTGAAAATAATGCATCGAACAGCAAGCCCCTTAAAATATATTTAACTAAAAAAAATAAATAAAATTTTTAGAAATAACACTCCAAGTAATTTTAACAAAATTTGAAAGTTTTTTTTAATAACTTATGTATTTTAAACAAATAGCTGAGTTAGTCAAGTATAAGCATAAGGCTTAGTTTCTGTCTACAGAGATCAATTATCTGTTTATATTCGCAATTTCAGATTTAAATCATCAGTCAAGTTGTATATTAAATGTTATTTTTATCCTACCTAGTAATTCCTTATAATCTGATAGGTATTTTGAAGTTTTTATTTTATATTTGTAAAGCGGATTTTCTGAATTCTTGTAAATATCCTGACCAACCAAACAAGAAATTAGAAATTTCGAATAAAATGGAAATCTAAAGCTCCGACTATTTTGCTATTTACCTAAAACTTAATCAATAAAGGTATATTTCTGATTTCAAGTAAGAATTGTTTTTACAAACAAATGCTAATTTATTCCAGATAAATTATAAGTAAAAAATTTATAATTTTTAAATAAAACTAATAAATGTTTTAAATGAATTTATGTTTAAGTCATTATGTGATTAGTTGAATTCTTGTAATCACATTGTTAAAGTTATCAAATTAAAAAAAATGAATACATTAATTTAAAAATAATTTTGAATAATATAACTTTGAATAGAAGTACTTTTTATTATTTTAAAATATGTATATTTGTTACAAAAGTTCATTACTTTAAGTACTGTTAGAATAACTTTTACTTATATTCAACATTAATTTTTTAAAGAAAATTTTGCATTAAACTTGTTATTCAGAATTGGTGCATTTAATAATTACATCAGCTGTTATCCTGTAGTAAAAATTTAATATATAATTAACATAACTGTTGTATTGATTTTGTATTTTAGTAAATATTTTGCTTATTACTATGTTAAAAAAAGATAAGTCACAGATTAGAATAGAAAACATTTATGATAAAATCAGATATTAAGCTTCAAGATCAGCAATATTTTTTTAGTTATTTTAAAACTTAATAGAACTTCAGTGATCCTCACAAAGTACTGTTGGACAAAACTGCTTTCATAAATTGGTGAACAGGAAAACAAAGCTATATTGTCAAGCCCTTATTCAAGCACAGCCGTAATACTGTAATCACTTTTAATATACAGTTAAGTATTTTGTTTAAAATACTTCAGTATAACACAAGTGAATTAATTTGGGTGAATTTGTAAATATAACAGATATATTTATTAATATTAAGTAATACATTTTAAATATTCGAAATAGTAAAAACAAATTCTGTATTCAGTATGAAACTGGATAGAAAGGATATACGTAACCATTTAAGAATACTAAACTGATACTCAAATTTAATGATACATGTGAACAAAGATTAATTTATAAAATGTTCTAGTTTGTAAATCTTAAATTATATATATATATTTCCAAAATTTAAAATGGGTTATTAATATGATCTATTGTTAACCTATGAGTGACATTTTCTCTAGTTCTCATTTTCCTTTTTTATATTAAAAATTATGTATTTTGCTTAAATATTGTATTTCTAAACAAAATACATATTTTTTTTTTATATTAAGGAAAGAAATTGAGCTTGTATAGGTGAAGTAAATGTTATCACATTAATTTGCAGATTTATTGATATTTTCGTAAAAATGCAGTGGTTTTGAAATCTTACGATCACTAAAAACGCCAGCTATTAATTCCTTAAAATTTCATCAAACATTTATTTTTTACTTAAAAATGCAGATTTTTAAAAATGAAGAATGGAACATTTTAATTTGTTGATAACTCAGTTATTTTTTGCTGTGAAAAAACATAGAGGCTATTACTTGTGAGTTTAAGATTTATAATAAAATTTATCAGTATTTAATTTATTAGTAATTTAAGCGTTTGTCCTTTAATTACAAAAATATTTAATTTGTGATTATAAAATATTCCCCATTTATTATAATAAAGAAAAAGCACCAAATTTTTAAGAAATCCTTTTGAATATTTTTTCAGAAACTAAAATATTCAACTTTTAAGAATGTTTCAAAAGTAATTCAAAATTAAATTGATTAATAATGAATGTTTTGATATTTTCTTAATAAATTAAATGCAAAGGGATATTAAAGATTTTTTTCAATTGTTGTTAAATTTTTCTTCTTTACTATATATTTAATAAATTTTATGTGTTTGTTAATTATTTTTTCAGTAAAAAATTTTCTTGCTATATCTTAAAACATGAAAGGTACATTTTTAATAAAAATTACTGCTGTGTGTATTGTTGCTATATTCCTCTTAGAGGTGATATTTTAACTAAATTTAATTCAAAACTAATCATAAGAAAATTATTAATTCTAATGACTTTAGGTCTTGTAATAATTAGATTTCAGATAAATTAGATGAAATCTTGAAGATTACATTCAGAAAGTTATCTTCATTAAATATCTTACAACAAAAATAATATACCTACTGTGTATAAGATTGCAAAGGGCTAATAAAATATTTCAAGTAAAAGTTTACTTCAAAGAGAATACATTCACTTATTAGTTCACAAGATTCATAGACCATTTCTTAAATTATAATTACATAAGCAAAGATTACACATCAAAATTTAAGGAGAACATGAATTGTGTTTTGCTAACGACACTGATTTATTTGAGTTTTGGGTCAAATAATCAGACACCCAATACGAGGGTCACTCTGAGATTTTTAAAATACAACTAGGTTTTTAAAGTTATACTTACAAAATTTTAGGTGTATTCAAAATAGTCTCCTCCAGCATCAGTGCACTTTTGTAAACGAATTTTCCACAGATTAAATGCCTCAAGCCATTCATTTCTTGGAATAGATGAAAAAATGCATTTATAGTCACATAAATCTCTTCTTGTGAATGAAAACGACGTCCACGTAAGTTATTTTTTAGATTAAAGAATAGTTAGAAGAATAGAGGTTTTTTTTAGATTAAAGAATAACCAAAAGACGCATATAACTAATATGTGAATACGGCGGATGTTTGATCACTTTAATTTGCTTTTGTTTAAGAAACTCAACTGTTAATCCGGCTGTATGAGAAGATGCATTTCTTTGTGAAGCATTAGACCCCTAACATTCAGTTCTTGTAGAATTTCTGGAAGACATTTAGTGGTATACCAGTTTGCTGTTACTGTTTTTCAACTTGATGGCTTTGACCAATCCCGTACTTCTGAAGAAAACCATACCTCACATTTTTCACCATTGTCGGCGTGGGATCATCTTCAAAGATCCATACTTTGCTTTCTTAACGTGTTGGAACGTCAAAAACGGTATGTACGTTTCATCACCAGTTACAATTTTGGAAATGGTGTGGTGGCCACCATCATTTAGCAATTTAAGAGTTTATTTACTGATTCTGACACGCTCCTCTTTTTGGTGCTCAATTAAATTATGGTGAACCCAACGGCAAACTATTTTTCTCATATGCAATTCTTCAAGAATGATTTGGTGGATGGCTGTGCGGATCCAATGTTAAGTTCCTTTTGTAACATTTGATAGGTACAGCGATTATCATCCATTAACATTTTTCATATGGCAGACACATTATCCGGGATTACTGCCGACCGCGGCCTTCCTGTGTGTTCTTCATCCTGAAAGAAATTGCGACCTCTTCTAAATTCTCTAAACCATCTGAATACAGCAGCACTAGCTAGAGATTCACCACTAAATGCTAATTGCAACCGTTGAACGCATTCTTCTCGATTTAATCCTGCTTTAAAATTGTAGAAAATCAAAGCGCGAAAATTTTCTCGCGTCAACTCCATTTTCTTTTCTGTTTAAAATTTACTCTACGCTAAACAAGTTGATGTAAGTCTGTAAAAAAATCGTCTTCTGTGTTAAAATACTTTTTATTCTAAAATCAAACCGTTATTTTTATTTTGTAAATTCTCGTCTGTGCGTATCTCAAAAATTTTAAAGTAACCCTCGTAATGAAGACAAACTGCAAAACATTGCCATAAGGAAAATTTGCGCTTATGAGAATGTGGCCATAATGCGGATCATTATTTTCATGAGGCAGTTTAATCAAAACCAAAAATATTTTTATAGTGTTTTTCTACATGTGACATATAATAAAATTAGTATTATCATTTATTCCTAGTGAAATATTTTTTAAACATTTTTAGTTGAATACTTTCACTTATTTTTTAATCAAGGGAAACCGATAATTTCTTGCAAAACTATTCATCCGACTGTTTTCAATGCTAGGAAAGTAATAATCATAGGCACTTCAGAAAACACCCCTAATTATTAAAATGGGACAGTTGATATTTACACAGGTGGCTCGAAAAGGTAACAGGGGGAGAAAATACAGCAAGCTATACAGCATTCCGAAGATAAGGGAACATTTGATTGATGTGAAGACTGGACAATTTACCACCTGGCTTTTTGACTGGTTCAAGGTCAAGAAATGAATTTGAACAATTTCAGACATCTTGGGGAAACTTTGACTGTTGATTTTTGCATGACTCTGTATAGTTCAAAAGCATTTATTGAAACTAGTTCTCTGATAATTGAGCTTTCAACTATAAATTTTCATATATGTTGATTTCTAAAATGATGAATCTTTATTTAAACTCTCTCTCTCTCTCTCTTAATTTTTATTGCCCTGGTGGTTTTTTATTATGATTAATTAGAATAAGAAATTATGTTAATATTGGAAATTATGCATTGAACTGCAAGTCGCTGAAAGTATATTTAACCATTAAAAAATACAATCATTATAAATAACACTCCAAGTAATTTTAACAAATTCTGAAAGTTTTTTTATTAACTTATGTATTTTAAACAATCTATGGAGTTATTTAAGCTATTAACATAAAATTTGATTCCTATCTACAGAGGTCACAATTTCAGAATTAAAACATCCGTCAATTCGTATAATAAAGGTTATTTTTATCTAAGTAATTTCTTAGAAAAATTTTTATAGGTATTATTTTGAAGTTTTTATTTTATATTTATAGAAAGTGGATTTTTTTTGAATTCTTGTAAATATACTGATAAGCAAGAAAATCGGATATTTCGGATAAAGCAGAAAGCTAAAGCTCTGATTATTTGGCTATCAACATAAAAATTTATTCAATAAATGAATATTTCTGAATTCAAGTACGAAATATTTTAATCGAAATAAAAATGCTAATTTATTCCAGATAATAAGTAAAAATGTATCATTTTCAAATAAAACTAACACATTTTTTAAGTGAATTTATAAATATGTCATAATGTGATATTCTTGTACTCCGATTGCTAAAGTTATCAGACAAAAAAAATAAATAAGCCAATTTAAAAATTATTTTGAATAATATAACTTTGAATATAAGTTGTGACTCTCGTTATTTTCTTAAAATATACATATTTGTTACAAAATTCATTAATTTAAATATTTTTAAAATAACTTTTACTTGAATTCAGTATTAATTTTTTTAAGTACATTTTTCATTAAACTCTAGTGGGCAGAATTGGGGCATATAAAAATTCCATCAGCTGGTAATCTTTAGTAAAAATTTAATATAAAATTAACATAACTGTTATATTGATTTTGCATTTTGATAAATATTGTGCTTATTATAAATACATTACTATGTTAAAAAAGATAAAAACGCTGGGTAACGATAAATATAACCATAATAAAGAATATTTAAAAAAAATCAGTAGTAAGTGGTTTAGTATGAGGAATATCCTATACTATTATTTTACAGTCAATATTCTTTAATTTATTTCGCATACTTGATGAATCCATGTTCTTTCCCATTTCCATGATTTTTAGCTTATGTTATGCTCTTTTAAACATGTTATTTTTACAAATCTTGTTTTTACATCCGGCTCTTTCTAAGCAGCAGTTCCAATTTTCCATTTGGTTTGTAATGTTTTAAGTTTGTTTCAAATAAAATTTTTGAATAATCTTAGATAAGCTATAGATAAATTTGAGATATAGTATGATGAATGAAATTTGGTAATTTGATGAAAAATGAAGTGGATTTGAAATCAGTTTAAATCTGATTATAAATATTCAAGTATTTAAATAATGTATGGAAATATTTTTGATTCACAGTGATTGTTAATAGTCCTCAGTTAGACACTAATATTTTGTTTAGAAGTGTACCTTCGTTTATTAATATTAACGTGCACTGCTAAAAAAAAATGCTCTTGGGATAGTATAAAAATTTTTTTATTTAAAATTTCCCTATATTTTAACTCTATATTGTATCAATAATTATGAATTCGCTTTCAGTAGAGATATGCTATTTTAGTGAAGTGTCATCTCTCTTTATTCGATCTTGAAGTGAAAGAAAATATTTTTTGTGAATAACAAGAAATAATTGCTATGAATAAAAGACATAAAGGAGAGAGAGAGAGAGAGATTTCATAGTACAATAAATCGTAAAAGAAATTACTGTATAACGCGTTTTCTGTCTTTTTAATTTGTTTTACTTTCTACAATTAATTATAATTTTCATGGGCATTTGTGTTTCATTATTGAAATTGAAATCAAAATCTCTTGAATATTTTATGATTAATTTAACAATGAAACTCATAAACTCCTAAACACAAAAAGAAAAACCAGTTAGCAGACTTTTTTTTTTATCGGAAATGAATTTTTTTTAAAAAAATATTTTGACTTTATAAATGGCAAATGTTTTATCAGATATGCATTGTGTAAATTAAGGCTTTCGTTCAGATATTAAAACACGCAAGAAAGTTAAGAAAACATTGAGTAAATTTACATGTCCATAAATTTTAACCTACTATTCAGTGTATTAGGTCACAGTTTATGATCTTATTTTATACGTATAAACTTTTATTCTATATTCAGATGACTCTAATTTAAGGCTCCAGTGTATTTAATTAGCTGATAATATTTTTAAGTTAAATAGAAAAAAAACCACTAAATATTTGTAGATTAAAGTAAGTCATGAATTGTCAAGTTCTATCTGAAAAGCATTTTGATTAAAGAAAGAATAAAATACTTCAAACATGGTAACATAGTATAAGTGATTCGCGCTCCAAATGCACCGGTCCGAGATTCAATCTTAGCTTTTTCAAAGGTTGATTCAACCTTTCATCCCTTCAATAGGTCGATAAAACTAAGTACAAAACATGCTTCTGAGGTAAACACTGTTAATTTTGTGTTTGGCTGACTATCTAACCAGGCATGTGTCACATTCCAAGGAGCTTGGTCAGGAAAACAGATATTGGCACTAGACGTTTTGATCCGCATCATCATACATAGGTTAAACAACAGAAAAAAATGCCTAGATCTCATTGAGGGAATGTTAAGGGGTTATCTGGATAAATTTTATGAAAACAATGCTTGATAAACTTCACTTCAGTTCTCAATTTTAATGTTCATTTTGTGAATTTAACTTTACTTAGGGAACTTGTATTTTTTCAGTTTATGCTTATGATATTTCTAATCAGGCTTATATATATATATATATATATATATATATATATATATATTTATTTATATATATATATATATATTAATTAGAGAGAGAGAGAGAGAGATGATTTCCAAGTCTAATGGCCAGCCAAAATCTATCTATAAAAATGTTTTAATAAACATTGTGCAATGTCTTAATATTTCAATATTTTAGCAAATTTATAAGACATTAATAAATATCAATGGAGTAGTTTTTATTTATTGTAATAAAAGAATATCTGTCAAAAGAACTTGCAGATGGGAATAACTCTCAAGTGTCTATTTCACCAGAAAGAAATTATTTAAATTAGGAAATGCACACTGCTCTAGAATAGTTCATTCATGGACTGCATGAGTTTAAAATAGACATTTATGCAATCCATGAATGATATTGTTGGGTAATATGACAGAAATAAGTTTACCCAAATCGTATTTCATGAAAAAAGAAATTTAGACAAAAACGAATTTTTTTCATAAGATAAAGAATAATTTTTAACTATTTGCTTAACATCCCTCAACTGACTTTCAAAATACCCATTTTTTTTGGGGGGGGGGAGTGTACAAAGGTATAACTGACTGACATGAATAAAAATGGGTTTGGTAGAAAATGTTTAAATTCAGTAAAAATATGAGAAGTAAACTTTTTTTTTTAAAGAGAAAAATTTTGCTGTTTTTATTTCATATAATGTTAAGAATAAAAAAAATATTTTAATTAAAAAGTGCTTGCTTCTCTAGTATAAATTTCTTTTCTGCTACTTCTGGAAGAAAAAGTAAATTTCTTCAGTTACTAAAATTAAGCCGTCATAACACAGATGAAAATGACTTTAATGAAGTTTTACTAAGCACTTTGAAGAAGTGAAGAAATAAGTGTTTCCAAGGCATCCTTTGATATATTTAAAAACTTGTTAAATAGAAAAAATATTTATTTAAAATTTATTAACCTTTACCATGTTTATGCGCTAGTATGCATTTAATGTTATATTCATATTTTTCTATAGATTCTTAAGGATTTTAAGGAAGAAAATTAATTGCACCAATAGAAAACCGATATTAATAATGGTGAATCTTTTACCTTTTCAGGATGACATCCAAAGCTGGGTTTGCCGTAATTTTGATAAAAATTGATGTGGTATATATATTATATATATATTTATATTTATTATAGAACAAAGTATTGTTTTAATTACATAATAATTTTGATTTTTAGTCAATACAACAAGCGTTTAAATTTTGTATTAAATCTTTAAATTGGAATTTTTCTATCAAATATTTTTTCCTTTGTAAATAATTTTAACAATCAATATTCCATTAAGAGCTTGCATCTTAATGGACTAGTAAGCCATTAAGTCTTATAAATAATTTAAAGCCACAGATGTTTATGAAATACAAGCATATTTTAGCAGCCGTATATACAACTATCCAGCTATACATTTGATGAATACTCGAAATTACAAGGAACATTTTTTTTTTTTGTGGAATCTAATGATATCTATTATATTGTGATATTTCACCAACGGAATTGTACAATGTTTTCGGGAGACTTCTTTGAGCTCTGTATTTAATATTTTATGTTTACAATTTGCCAATGCCCTTAACGCAAAATTGGTGATTATATGAGAGAAATATTAGCATGCATCCGGGGGAGATGCATCATATTCTTATATCGTATTGAAGTAACATGAAAAAATATTCACAAATTGTGCAGTTTTCCAAATGATATTTACACAATACCATTAATTTTCCTAATGATTTTCCTTAACAAATAACTTTTATGTGCTACTGACTATCATTGCATAATATTATATAAATGTGTAATAATTTAATGATTATTTTAAGAATCAGTCTTTAACTGATATTTTATGAGGCTGCCTCACTTTGTTTCACATAACCAGCATTCATATATTCTAGGCAGAAATGAAGCATCCTCTAAAATCCACGTAGTTTTGGCCTTAATTAAAAGAGGAAATAAAAACGCTTATATTTATGTTTGAAATTGCTGCGATATAGTTTGAAATTAATTTTAATATTTTTATGTAGTCAAATTTAATGTTATTCATAGTTCATAGAATTACATTTTCATATTCTAAATTTTTGCTTTTTTTATCTTAAATTATTCATGAGTTAATTCTTACTATGTATACTTTTCCATAATAAATTTTGAGTCACTGTATTTTTTAAAGTTCATTTTTTAAAGTTTTCAAAAATTAAAATTTTGAAGTTTGATAAAAATAGACAAGATGACTATCTATTTTATTTACAAAAATTTAATACTTGAAATTAATAAAAAATAAATCATAATCGGAATAATGAAAGTGATTGCCGGCTGGCAGTTTGCTGAGGAGCATGGTTCGAGTGAACCTCAACCCTCATTGACTAAGGAAGAAACTTGTATGAAACAAGAATGCAAGCAAACTTATTGGTCAATCTGACGTCAGAATATCTGTAACCAATGGAAAAAAAATGACGTGATAACACCTTATTCACGTCACATGACGTCACATATACTGCATTTAAACGGCAATTCTTGGCTCACTAGTCTATATGAGTTTGATGCTTGCAATTTGCTTTGTTGCTTGGAGAGCATTCTTGGAGAACATTTGGTGATATTCAGAAAAAAGTCTTTCGTAAGTATATTTTTTTATGTATAAATTATTTTTTACAGAGACTAGACTTTTTTTTTTATTAGATTTACACATTTTAGATATTTTACAAAATTAAGATATTATTTTAACTAATTTAAAGATTTTTCTTCGAAAAAGGAAATCAATCACGGATTTCTTGTAAACTAGTTCAGGATGAAGTTTTCTTTGGAATTATTTTGTTTTTTGTTGAATTGTGCATGAATGACTTAAGAATTTTAATAACTTCTCTGTTATAAATTTTGTCAAAATAAATAAAAACAGTTTTAGGAAATTTTAAATAATTTTTATCTAACAACTTCTAAAATAAAATTTCATATCTTATATTCCATTAATTTACTTTATCTAAAATCATATAAAAAATTTCATGAAAAACAATAAATTAAATTAACTGAAATGTATGTAACTAAGTAAGAAAAGTCCTGCACTTTAGAATATAATTGAGTCAAAAACATGAAAATATGTGTGTTTACAAATATCAATAAATAATTAACGGTTGTTTTTATGGCAAATTTAAGTACGGAATATTGACTTGAATATTGGTGAAATTTAGACTTGAGTGATTTTTAACTAGTAACATGTTTCAATTTCCATTACTATACTGAATATTAATTCTACATAAGCAACGCTCTCTCACTTATTTTTAAAGATAACTTTAAAAAATTTTCAATACATAAATCTTTTTGAAACTGGTGAATAAATATGTGAAAATGTAAATTTGATTCAGTGAAATAATTGGATTTTTCTATTAGAATAATTAATTTGTTCTATGAGCTGTTTGATATTAAATTGTAAACATTAGTTCTACAAAATAAAATAAACAAAAATTAAAGGAAAGTATATTTCTATTAATAGAAACTTTTAATTTATGTATATACTTTTAAAAATCCTTACTCAACCCACAGAAACCATAAAGGCTTCAAATAAGAACAATGATATTGCATATACAGAATTTTGCAAGTATATGCAGAAAAAACATTATAAAGGTTAAGATATAAAACTCAATTTGAGGGATAGTGAAAAATAATTTCAAAATATCTTTAGATTCATCTTGGTATAGCGTTTTTAACTTGGTATAGCGTTTTCCAGTTGCATAGGATCTCAAGATCTATCCTATCCATTGCTGTAGCCGAGCTGGCAGCCGGATGGTTAGTGCTCTTGCCTTCGGTTCAACAATTCGTAGGTTCGAATCCCACCTTGGGCATGTGTGTTTGTAGTGGTTCGGAATCCACTTTAAATCGTAGGTCCCAGTCTAATTAGTGCACATATGCAAAATAATGACTGTTGAGCGACAAACAAACCAACAAATTATCCACTGCTGTACGACGGGATGTGGATGTTGCACTTTTTTTCACATGAGCATTTGTAAGGATGGGTGCTTGGGAGTTTCCTGGAGTTCCTCCACGTGATACTTGAATACGGCCATGAATCTATGGAATCCTTCTGGAAGGTAATTTATGCAGAGCACATTAAAATATCTTACCTCTCACTTCGTTCGTTAGGTGTTCCTTTACATGGTTTCAAATTTCGTAAAAATAGCACATCGAATCATATTGCTTTTATTTACTATATGGATTTTTTCAGTGAAAGATAAACATTTAGGTTATCAGTATTATACTATATTAATACTGATAACATATTAATACTATATTATTTAAATATTATATTTTATTAGTATTTAAAATATTTTTATTTCTAGTGAAAATATCTGAAAAATACCCATTTGTTCATGATAATGATATGCGGAAAATGATATCCGAATTTCATCATTAGTTTAAATTATTTGAGGGTATTCGATAAAAATTATTTTATATTTAAGAAAATGCACTTTACTGACTTAACTAAGAATGCATATTTAAAAGAAAGCTGTAAAATAGAATTTTAGTAGAAAAAAGAAATATGCACGAGGATTTATAATATAAGCTGTGCAATTGTAGAAGAAATATATTTATTGAAAATTTTATATTTTTTTACAATACTTTTGTTATATTAATTATTTGTAATTTGAAGTGTTATTATTCGAATATGAAGCTATTGTTGCACCGCTAAATGTATAAATATATCTTTATTTCTCGAAAACATTTCAAGAAAATTAATTTTATTATAAATATTAAAATTATATATATTTCATTTATATATTTAATATTATAAATATATAATAAAATAAAAAATATACATATAATATTACAATATATTTGCCTATATACATAAGCTATATAAACTACATCATCAATAAAAACTGCATTTGTTCGGAAACATTTTTTTATTGCTACTGCCCTTATGAATATATAATTAATTTCTTTAGAGTTGAAATTTTTTTAAATTTAAATAACAATTGAGTTTAACATAATTTTTAAAGTGTCTTTTAAGAAAATGTTCTTCATAGAAATTTTATTACAAGGAAAGTTTTGCAGTATTAAATAGACATGTAAAATCAAGATTTATAAAACATATTTTAATAAAATATATTTTTATGTAACGCTAATTATTATATCCTTATTAGAATTACTTTAAAAAGATTTAAATATATATTTAAAATCTTGTCACTTTATTTCCATTTAAAATTTAAAATTATTTCCTGGTTCTCCTTTATTTGTAGGATTTTTCTACAAAGTACCTTAGCATGTTTCGGTTTTTTCTAATTATTTTAAAGAAAATCAAATTTTTTTTTCACAAGCATCCTTATTTCATCAATACCCAAAATTTTTTAGCACCTAACTAATGAAATATTTATTTCACAACATTCTAAAATGATGTGAAATAAATATTTCATTAGTTAGTAATATGTGTTTACTAATTTTAAATATTTAATATATATAATTATTGTGTGTGTTTCATACATATTAGCTTTCATTTTATTATATTTGGTGAGTGCTTTTTTGCGTTTCCTTACAAGCACTTGTAATCAACTTGTAATAAGTGCCCCAACAATTCTATAGCCGATGCAAAGAATCTCAAATTGAGAGGTGAAACATGTGTCTTTTGTAATATTTTCAGAATATCAAAATGGCATGAAGCATCATTTCTTTTATCATATAACAGCCCAAACACCATTGAAATGTTATAATGTAATATTTTGCTACCATTTAACATGTCGTTATTAAAGTATTAAATTGTTGTCAAGTAACACTTCGTTATGCGTATTGCTGTTATCGAACATGTTACTGATATTTATTTATATACATATTTATTTATTATGATTTAAGAAAAGGTGAATGCATCATAGGTAAATTAAATATTAAAAGAATGAAATTTCAATATTAATGAACTTACATATCTTTATGATGTAAGAAAGCTTAATTATTATTAAATTTTTATTACTTATTGAAATTAAATCAAGAGTTTATTTTTTCCTTGTACTGATTTTCCTTATAATTTATATTTATGAGGATGTTAATTACCGATATTAGAACTTGAAGCTCTGAAATATTTATGATAATTGGATTTTGGGAGTTTGTGCATTTTTCTTTTTAATAATAATATATTAGGAATTTAAAAAGGATTTTTTTTATTTACACTAACTTCCTCTTATTTAAATTGACAAGTAATTTCCTAAATGAAATAATATGTGTTTAATTTTAATTAAAAATTTCCTGAAACAATATAAACTAGCCATCATAAAATAATCAGGAATACTCAAAAAATTAATTTAGCCAAATTTTATTTAGTAAAATTCCCAAACTACTTTTACTATGGAATATATAAAACAACTCAGCTTTGTTTTTATCTTTTTATTTTTTATACCATCGTGATAAAATTTGTAAGTATTTTAATAAGGAAATTATTTATTAATTAATATTCAAGAATCCTCTGGTTTTAATTTTTATTTTAAATTTTCTGACATAAAAATTCTCAAGCTTAGAAAAATTAATATTTTTAAGGGAAAAATTGCAAAAATATAAAAATATACCATTAAATTAAAAGTTTATATTTTATATAACTATTTTTTAAAGCACTAATAGTTCATATTTAATAAAAATAAAATACATTAAATAAGAATTTGTATACAAAAATCTAAAATTTTTTCTAAATGCTTAGCGTTAAGCGACAGCGCCTTTCACTTATAATGTTCCCAGCTTCGGAAGAAAAAAAAGGTTCATATGACTTTGTTATATTTGCCATATTGCAATGTTTCTGGACAATCAATGCCAAAATGGAAAACAAATGCAGGCTTTGCTTCCACCACTGGAGGGGATACTCATTTCTTGGTAGAAGCAGACCTTCTGAAAATCGATTGACTTCTAATATTGTGCAGCAGAATAGGAATTTTCTGAAAATAAAAACTTAAGATGTATAATATCTTAAATATTATATAATATATAATATCTTTAATATCTTAAATTTAAATTAAAATAACATTTTACGTATAAATAGTTTAGTCTTCTATTTTACGGTTATATTTATAATTCATAGTAGCAAATATTTTCCATACTAAATTGATATTTGTACAGGAAATAAATAAGAACTTTATATCTGGGTTATAATAAGTGAAATAAAAGAACTTTTTGGGTTATAATATAATACTAAAGATAGTGAAAATGAATAGTTTCTCAATGTATATAATGTATATGGACTCTATTTACTAAGAGATTACTTTGCTATTGGTCTATATTTATCTACTCTAAAATGTTCGCATAAGATATTATCAATTTCGAGGTCTTTGGCTATATTTTCATTTCTAATATAATATGGAGCATTTGTAATAAATCTAGGTATTTTTTGTTGAAAAATTTGGTGTTTTTGGTGATATACTTTACTAATATTTTTCCATACTGGGATGCAAATGTTATAGTAGGTCTTATCATTGATATGCAGAGAAGGCATTTTAATTTTTATGAGTGTTTTGTTTTCCTATAATTGCTTTAATGCTATCATATGCTGGAGTGTCTATGGTGATAATTTGATTAATGTGTTTAGTCCATCTCAATTTATTATTCAAGGTTAATCAAAGATACATAGCTGTATTTACTTGTGGTATTTTCTTATCGAACTAGAATAATTTGTTATTATTTTTAAGTTTTATTTTTTTTCTTCTCCTTTTAAATGTTATTAGTTGTAATTTTTCTACGTCGATTACAACTCTCCAATTAATGCACCAGTTTTCAATTTTACTTAACGCTAACTGTATCTTATGAATTGCATAATGGGGATTACTTGATTCAGCCAGGATTGCTCAATTGTCTGGTATTTTGGTATTGTCTTCTGTTGTTGGGAAATCATGAGTATAAAAAAGATCTAAGAGAGGGCTGAAGATAATTTTTTGCGGTATTTCTGCTCTTATGCTTAAGGTGAGTGATGTTTCAGTGTTGTGAGAAACTTGAAATAATCTGTTGTTTAAGTAAGAGTAGATTATAAAGATATCTGGATTCATTTGAAGTTGTATTAATTTATGTATTAAGACTTTGTGCCAAACGCGATCGAAATATTTTTAACCTGCACGGGCCGGCTTTTTATATACAAGATTTTCCCCGACATCTGGAGCTAGAGATACCTCCAAATCCATATCATGAGGTCACTCTTCGAATCATATTTCCGGCCACTAAATGTGAAAAGGGAATAAATTAGTCGAATACACCTGGTCCACGCACCTGATGATTCCAATTTAATTTGAGGAATTATATTTGCGCCATGATGGGCTTAATAGCCCTTCAAAATCTTGTTTGCTGTTCTCATATGATTCCCCAGTCACAACTGATTGTCTTTCGTACTACAGAGTTACCGAGATTCAAACAGGGAAAATCAACCTTTCCAGTGCAAAGGGTGAAACATTCCATTAAAATCCTGGAATTATCTGGGCGTTTTGGAAGCAATAACGGTGATTTTAAAACTTACATTAATAAGTATAATATTTGTTATAATATGATTATTCATATATTTACCTATATTCACACACACACATTGAAACATTGAAGTATGTTTCGTGTAATGTAGATATCAATAATACAATAAATTTTTTCCAAGATTTCTCTAAATGATATTTTATTCTGAATCTTTAACTTTATTTATAAAACTTGCACAGATAACTAAAAAGAAATATTCAGACCAAAAAATTAAAAAAGAATTATATATATATATATATATATATATATATATATATATATATATATAGTTCAGATATTATTTTGACTTTTAAAAACAGTGAGACGTATTTATGTATAAATTATTAGGAAATCTAAAAAAATTCAAAGAATATAACTGAAAAAATTGGTGAATTCAGAATGCAGAAATCCAATTTTCTTTTATTTTCTTCTCAGAGTGCAACAATAACAAAGAAAAGATTTGATCTTCTGTAATAAAGGGTCTCGTGTTACCATTGGTCTCTTAATAAAGTTATATAGTAAAATATTTTCAGACATTGTTTTAAATTTATGTACCCAAACATTTACAATTCACACACACAAAAAATTAACTTAACTTGGCTTGGTTCTAAGAGTGAAGGTTTTTGAAGTAGAAGGCCCATAGTTTGATCCCTGCTATTGTTGGAACGCAGGAAATGCGCGTTACTCTTCAATCCCTGCATGCTTATACATGTTTGTCAGTATGGACGATTTAGAGCTTTCAGGGTCACCTTCTGTTAGACATAATATCCTCCATTATTCTTGGAAAGTCCTTCCTTAATCCTATATTTGGTGTATAATTAAGTAATTTAGAACAGTGTTTAATTGCTAATTTATTTGCTGTATAGCCTCAAATTTAAACACGTGACTTTTAAATTCATAAACACTCGTTACTTTAAAAGTGATCATAAACAATTTGTTGCTGAATAAAAAATTGTATAAGATGCGAAGCTAATTTCACATAAGAAAGTCGCAACCTGCAATGTATTCGTATATATTTCCTTTCATTTCATAAAAATAAGCAATATATAATAATTTTTATGTATCATAATGAATAAAAGATCTGTGCAATTTTTATAAATAAAGTTAAAGATTTAGAATGAAATCTCATTTAGAGACATCTTGGAAAAAATTATTGTATTATTGATATCTATATTAGACAAATTTTTATGATGTTTCACATTCAATCAAGTGACGAAAAAAAAAATGAAATAAAGTAAAGGAGGGAGAGTAAAACAATATTTAGGAAAATGTATATGTCCATTAATATTTTGATATGTGTAGTTGTGAAGAAGGAAAATTATTTTTATATGCTTACAAATACGACAGCAATATTGAAATTTGAATCTTAGTAAATAAAAAAAAATACGGAATTTGTAGATCCATTTTCTCAGTAAAAATTATTTACTTCTATTTTCTTAGTATTTTTTTATATTTTCTACTATGCATGTAGATCTTTATATGAAGACATTTAAAATATTTAAAAATATCTATTATTTTCTTAACTACTCTCTAATCGGATAATTAGTGATCTGCTTTTCCTTGAAACTAATAATTTTTTTTTTAGAAATTATGTCACTTTCCAATATGTGATTGTTAAAAGTTTTGATAGATGTAAAAATATTTGTATATAAAAATACATGTAAAGTGATATATTATTTTATTTAATTAAAACTACAAGAAAAATTACAAAAAAATTGACTGACATGATTACAGTAATTATGTTTGCCTTTAATTTGAATATAAAATATAGAAAAATATGTAAAACACAATACTTCATATTAATTTGATATTTTTGTCAGTTTGAAATGCTAACTACATAATACTTAGAATGAAAGATTTTGTTTATCCATTTTTGTGGAAATAACATATTGAATAAAATTAAAATGCTAAATGAAATATATAAATATTTAAACTATTTGTTTTTATATCAAACTTGAGATAGTTATTAAATGTAAATATTTTGAATTTTTTTAAATAAAAAAATTCATTTAGTCATAAATGATTGATTCATTTAGTCATAAATGATTGATCAGGATTCATTTGACAGAGATAATTTTTAATTACAAGATAATCTTATGATGAATAACATTTTTGAATAGGCTTTTAAAATTTCTAGTTGTAGTGAAACTAAAATTTTTAATCTTAAAGGAATTATATAATAATATTCTTATTTATAGTTTTTAAATTTCTATAATCATAGGAAAATTGAAATTTTAAATTCCAGATTGATTTTCAAAATTAACAATTTTTTTTTTGGCAATAATGATTTTTAAAATTTTAACAATCACATGATAATTATCATTTTTGTTTACATCTAAAATTTTTGTAATTATAGAAAAATTATTTTTTTTAAATTCCATATTATTATCGAAATTAATTCATTTAGACAGAATTTATTTTGACAAAAATAAATAATGTTTAAGGAATTGCATTGTGAGAATAACATTTTTATATATATTCTTTTAAAATTTTCACAATTATAGTGAAAATGCTTTCAATAAACTGAGAAGTTTTCTTAATTCCAGATTATTTTTAAAAGTAATGATTCATTTAGACAGGAAATTTTTCACAAAAATAAATTTTAATGTTTAAGAAATCAAATACTACCATTTATATATTCAATTTAAAAATTCTATAATTATAGCTACAGTAAAACTGAATTATTTTAATTCCAGATTATTTCCAAATGAATTACCATTTTACAACCAAATCACTTGTATCAATGAACAATATTTCCTTTACAGGAAATTTCTTCCTTTAATGAAATCAAAAAGGATAATTATAAAAATAAACATCTTAATATTTTCCATATTTCGAATCTATGGCGAGCACAGCATGAACAAAAGGTACGAAAAATATCAAAAATGAAGAAAGAAACCAGTTGTTTATTTCTTAATTCAGCGAATGAAATATGGCTTTCAAATTAACGAACACTTTTCCTACAGAATTTCTATACAGCATGACTGTTCTAGACAATGTCCTTTTACTTATGTTCCAGTAAAAAACATTTTTAATTTAAAATTAATCCGCCTACTAAAGCGATAATTCACCAAATTGTATGACACCTTCTTATAGCAACTGGGCATAATTTAAAGGTCTGTTATCAAGTAAAGTAATTTTAAAAATAACAGGTTATTCTAATAAATATACAAACATAACTGTTATAAACAATAAAATTACAAACATAACGTTAAACAACGACCAGCCGAGCTGGCAGCCGAATGGTTAGCGCTCTTGCCTTCTTCGGTTCAACAGTTTGTGGGTTCGAATCCCACTTTGAGCACGGATGTTTGTAGTGGTTCGGAATCCACTTTAAACCGTAGGTCCCAGTCTAATTAGCCCTCGTGTGCAAAAAATGACCGATGAGCGACAGACAAAGCAATTAAATAACGACAATTTCTACAAAATATTGCTATGGCATCTAACCCTTCTGAAAATTCCCTAGTGGCTGAAAAATTATTTAGGTTATCCCAATTTATTCTGTAAATTTTTATTTATTTTAGAATACGATAATATATAAATTATTATTTGTGTTATTCTATATTAACCTGTGTAAGTTATTAGTTGTGTTATTCCAAATTAATCTGTAATAAACTTAATTAGCTAATTAAGAACCATGAGTCCTATTAAGTATCTGCTATTAATATTATTTAACAGATAAACTTCAGCATAAGAAAGAACTTTATAACAAAACACTTTAAATATTTCTATTTCATTCAGATATTTCTGCCTATGGTAATATTCTTTGTTTTCTTCAGAACTTTGACAACTCTTAAGAAAGAAGTTAGTTTGAAATATGTAATAAGCTTATCATTATTTTTTATATTTTAATGAAAGACAAATTCAATTTCATTTGTCCTTTTTTAATTAAAAGATAATGTGTCCCTTTATATTTAAAAGATAAATCAAATTAACTTTTAATTCAAATGAAAATAGTTAAGTATGCATGATAAACCATTTTGCAATATAAAATTCGCTTGGCAGGATTATTAACTTTAAAAATCTCTTATCTAATAGGAATCGCTAGAAAGATGATCATTTGTAAAACAAACGTATTAGTAGTTTAGGATCAAGATTATTTTTAGAGTAAAATAATTACTTTCAGTAAGTTTAATATTTTAGATGTAGATTGAGTGTGATTGCAACTAATCACTTCGAAAAGATCATTCTATTTCACACACATTCTATAAATTAAGATCTAATAATATTTTCTATATTAAAAAAATTTTGATCTTTAAATAAAATTCAATTATTTTGCTGCAGGACACTTTACTGTTTAAAAATTTTAATTAATTTCATTACAAAGCTAAATTTTTTTAAAGATGTTACAAATGTTTAATAAGGATTATTATTTATTTTCCTAAATATTATCCTTCTATCATACAGAAAAAATTATTGTACATGTATAAAAAAATTATAAAATAACTTTCACAGTAGGCTAAAGAAAATGTCAGGAATATCCTCTTTAAATTTTTTTACTAGAAAAAATTTCTAATAACGTGACATACTATTTTTTAAATATCTTAAGAATTATAAATTAAAATGACTTTTGTCTAAAAATAAATTTTATTGGCTTATTTAAGTTCCAATATTATGTTTTTATATAAAGAAGATAGTCAGGGAATAAATATATAATATTATCGGTTAAATTCAGATGACAAACACGTTATACTATCGTCTTAAGATGCACCTCTTTTATTAGCAATATTTATTGTGAATAATAAAATAAATTATTGTAAAATCAAACGATAATATGCAGTCAATTTATTCTGCAAATTATTACTTATTTCCAAAAATGAAACACTGTAAAGGAATTTGAATACAATTAGAAATTAAAATAATTTTTTTTAACTGTGGGAAGCTCATTGATTTCATTAATACAGACATGAATTCTTTCATTGTATTTTAAGCTGCCATTTACAAAATTTCTTCATTTGTCATCGTCGCATGTAGTTTATGAAAAATAATCTATTAACTGAAATGTATGTAAATAAGAAGGAAAAAGAGGAAAGCATTAGCAGAATCAAGTTTAGAATTATATAAAAATTTTAAATTTTTGTATCGCAATAAAATTGTTTTATGCAGGGTTAGGAGTACTGAATTTTTATTTTCAGGACACTATTTTCAAGAAATATCAGGACATATTTCAATAATTAAACAAAACCAATGTTACTTTTACATATTAATTTCTTTTTTTTATGAATGTAACACATTTTAGAAAGCAATGCACTTTTTAATAAATGTTGAGTTTTTAATTTTTAATACAACAATATGAAAAATGATACAGAAATTTAAATTTTTTATACTGAACATTTTCTGAAAATTAATAAGTTACATGATAAATGCTTTAAATTACAGTAAATTTACGTATAATTGAATAATGTTCATTTTGAACCGGATGCATTAACATTTAATTCCGATAATTTAATACTGTACTTTTTCAACTTATCATTCACAGATGCAATCTCTGCATTAGCAGCAGACACCATCATTTGTCCAACTTTCACATCACTCATATTATCATCACTAATAACACATGCTACATTTTTGGTTACATCATCCAAAAGTTTTTGAGCTGTACACTGATTATCAAGTTTATTTTTCTTTTATTTCTCAAGTTCATAAATTTTTTCTAACAGGTGCAATTGTTTAAATTTTTTTTCACTAGTAGCTTCTATGTGTTCCTCATCCTTTCTTTTCTTCTCTGATTGTTTTGCATCTTTTGATTTTTCCATATATGATGTATATTCTGCATTAGATTTCTGAATATAATGCATCATTTCTTTGGTATATGGAATATAGGAAACAGAACTGCCATGCATTCGAATGACATCATGTCAAGTATGTAAACTTTGAACTGTTAATTCCAATAACTAAGCCCTCTCCTTTGTCATAACAGAATTGTTAGTCGAAAAACCACTTTCTGGTTGGGAAGTTACATTCAAAAATGACAGACATGCTTTGACAATTCTAGAAAGACTTGGATATTTTATATAACGACCAGCATTTTTTATATTGAAAACCGAATTCCAATATTTACGGATACTTTGGTCATTATCATAATCATTCACAATCAAAGTCACATCTTCACACATGTAAAGAATCCATTCTTCATTCATCATATCAAAATCTGAAGAAGTTTTAAACACACGAAGAATATGTTGAATTAATCTGCTAAATGAACTCCTAGACTCTTATTTTTTCCTATTATATGGAGACAAACACTGGAGATCTTTGAGTAAAGGATTTGTTATAGGAAGTTTTTGAAGCAAATGCTTTGAAGTTGCTATGTAGCAACTTCTGACACACACTTTGTAGAAATGCTGTTTGATTCATAAGCTCTTCCCATATTGTTGTTGCTCCATGACCTATTTCAATCTTGTTTAAATTTAACAAATATTTTCCTGAATCAACATTAATTTGTAGCAACTTTACTTCATTTTTTTTTTCACAGATTTCTTCTGGATTTAAAAATTTAAACATAATACTGTGAACAAGTTCATTTAGCTTACTATGCATCATGTGTACTAAAGGTTCGACTTTTTGCATTAGAAGTAAATATAGTTCAAATGATTTACAAAAAAATGAAACAAAATGCAGATATGCCAAAGTCTGAGGGTCTTTCAAATGTTTTATAATCTAAAGATGTATATCAGAAAGAGGAGATTTCAACGCTCTTTAGTTACTTTAACAATAATATGTTCCTTTAGAACATCATATTGCTCAACGATTCTCTCACAAACTGACCCCAAAGTTAACCAAAGGCTCTCAGATGAAGGAAACTATGTCTATCTAAGGTTTTTCCAGTATTTCTAACTGTAAGGAATGATAATCTTCCCTTCTTGTAGGAAATAGTTTGAAAAATTGATGAATATCTACAACAAAAACATCAATATTGCGATAAATTTTATCAATGCCCTTACATAGTGCTTTGTGTGTAAGCAGCATGTACCCAAATCAATTAGTAATGGTAAACTTTTCTTACTCAGTACACTATTTTTTTGCTTTACAACAGCTAAATTAACTCTTGGTCCATCTATTGATAACTGTATCAATTTTTTTTAAATTCAAACCATTATTTTCAATAAAATATAATAAAACTTTTACAATTTTATTGGTTTCAGCATGTTTCAAAAAAATGGGATTCGAGGTAACAAATGACATTTTTCCCTTGATTATCAGACCAATATGAGATGTACATATCCAAGAATTTCTTTATTTGCTTAGTAGTAGCTTCATCGAAAAGTAAAGCAAAATATGAAGTGCTGATATCCCGAAGCAAAAGAGTTTTGAAATATGGAGCTAGTCCAAAATTAATCAAATATCTGACTTTTTGTCACATAATTTGAGATATTTTACTATGGAGGAGCCATCAAAAAATTTTCTGTAAATGTTATCTAAATCATTCAAAGATGAAAAAGAATAACTATTTTTATTGCCATCAAAACTAAAACGTTTTCAGCTTTAATGGTTTTCTCTGATGTCATTTTGAGAAGCCATGATTTGTTATTCACTACTCCTCATTCAGTTCACATTACGTTCATTACTACTAAAGTCGATGCCGAGGATTCAAATGAAGTTGGTATAGTAAGTAGCGTTTGATTCTTGTAACAGTTCACAGCTTTTTTTATATTTTAATCCATTTGCATGAGCAAGCACTTGTTTAAAATCCATATCTGAAACACTGAAGTTCCTTTTGCACACAAAGTACCCAGCAGAATGTACATCATCAACACTTCTGCACCATGTCTTAATTAGACATTTATTCTCATCTTGAAGTTCCAACCATTTATTGGAAAATTTCGTTTTCCTTGGCATTTTTAAAAGAAAATTAATTGTTTTCAGAAAATAAATTCTAAACTTGCTGGTAAACGTTCTTCAAGTCATCCATCAAAATCGTTCAAAATAGCGAGATAAGAATTCTACACATGCGCATAATTCTCACAATTTCGCTATCATTGCAAAGTGTTGTGCACTACTAAAAATAGAATCTTTTGCCTGCAAAGGCAGAAAATAGAACTTAATGGTAAACCCAAACTTAAATTTTTTTGACGCCAGACATTCGTGACTAGTGGTTGAATATGAGGCGCAGACGAATGTTTGGTAACCCTATTTCTGGTTTGAAAGAGAACAAAAAAGGGGAAAAAATCTCTTCCTTGTTGAACAGAGCAGTTGAAAGAAAAAATATATTCCACTGGAAGAAAAATTTAGAACAGAAATATATAAAATTATGAATTAAAATTAAACTTTCAAAGGAAATGTAATAAAAAATTAAGGAATTCCAGGATGGATTTATTATGAAAAATAAGGACATTTCAGGACGTTTTTTAAAAAATTAGAAATTTCAGGAATATCAGAACAACCCCTAGCCCTGCTTTAAGTAATTACTTTAAATGCTAAAATGAAAAAAATATTTACGTAAACACGTCTTTCTATTGAAATGGAAAATTCAATAATTAAATTTTGAAAGTGAATAATGGCGAAAAAAAATATCGATATTTTAGATATTTGGCATGAAATTACAAGTTCAGTTTTAGTTTGCAATGGAAAGATGGAGAGAGTGTGGTTTCCCAGCAGGCAACAGAATGGTTAGCGCTCTTGCTTTCGGTTCAACAGTTCGTGGGTTCGAATTCCACGTTAGACATATTGTTGATAGTGGTTCGGAATCCACTTTAAACCGTATGTCTCGGTCTAATTAGACCTCGTGTGCAAGAAATGACCGTTGTTCGACTATTCTTGGAACAAGAAAAGATCTTAAAATTCTATTATTCTGCATTATGTTACTAGTAATCTATGTACTTTTATAGAAAAAAGTCACTCACTTCAGAATATAATTGAGTTAAAATATGTAAATGTGTGTACAAATATCAATATGTAATAAGCGATTGTTTTTTTTGGTAAATTTAAGTACGGAATATTGACTTGAATATTGGTGAGCTTTGAGTATGTATAAAAAAGCTTTTTTCTTCAAATACAGTAAAATCTTTGTTAAAATACTCTTCATTAAAGAATTAAAAATCTTAAATTATTTATACAGAAAATTTAGCTAGAAATGCTGATAAATGTAACTTCGCGAGCGTGAGCAATAGATTTTTACATACCAAATAAAAAAGCTCATTAGCAAATAAATGAAATCCAAATATCCAGTTAGATTAAAGTTAGCAAATTAATAATACTGCATCCAAGTAAAAAGTGAAGGGTGTAAAAATAATAATTTTATAAAAATAATAATTATAAAAATAATAAAACCAAGTACTTTTGAGTTTATTTATTTTTTTCTGTACCATTTTTAATTCCTTGTTCAGAAGGTTTCTTGTTGTTTTGGATATAAAATTTTTATATCAAATCAAACCAGAAATAATATGCATGGGAATATTTCGCAGAGTTCGAAAAGATGGTATACAAACCATTTCTGTTCAATACGTGGGTTTGAGTCGCTCTTTGAATGTGGTAGTGTACTTGGATGTCTCTCTGTAATTAGACTATGCAGATAATCTTTCAATTTATGTCTATACTTTTAAAAGTCATTACTGAACCTACAGAAACCACAAAAGCTTCAAATAAGAACAATGATATTGCACATATGTATAGAATTTAAAAACAAATTTTGTTCAAGTCTGATAAGTATAACTCAAAGGCTAGAGTGACTTTAACAATGTGCTTACATGAGAAACTCTTGAAATATTTTAAAATCTTGTATTAATGTGACCATACATTGTTAAGCTGATCTAGTAACTTGGTTTGCTCACTTGCTAGAGGATCAGCAGTTCATGAGTCGGAAACCGGCCTCTTGATTGGATGCTTGTAATGGTAAAGAAATCATTTTAGATTATGAAAACATCTAATTAATATTTATGTATGAGTGTCAAACCAAATTATATGTATATATTGTGAGAAATATTTTTAAAATAAATGTTATATATACTCACTTTTATAAATCTATATTTAGGTAGTTTTCTATACGTTCCCTGCTTATTTTAATATATTAAACCCTAGAAATAATTCGTTTTGTTAATGGTTGGAAAGTGAATGATTATCTAAATTCTTATTTTCGTTATAATTAATTGGTTTCAAATTAATTCATTTTGTTAATGGTTGGAAAGTGAATGATTATCTAAATTCTTATTTTCGTTATAATTAATTGGTTTCAAATGATAGTTTTAGAATTTGTCCGTAAATTATAGTAATATTATATAAACATTGTTCACACACACATTAGAAAGATTACTATATACCTCTGAACAATGATAATTTGAATCAATATAGGTTATGCTTTATTTGAGATTTGTTCTATAATAGTTTGCATAAGAAAACAAAAATATTAAGTTTGTAGTTTGCATTTTTAGAAATACGTTAATAGAAAAAGCTTACTCCTTTTTAGTTAGTTATGTTCGTAAACAAAGTAAAAAAATATTCTCGTGGAATTAAAAGAAATGTACCGTATTTTTGCTTACAGGAATGGGTATCTCTAAAAAACTAGCAACTGAATAATAGCACTTTGTGTGTCAGTTTGAAATATAAAGTGCATTTTAGGATTAGATGTATGTAGTTGTTTCTGAGTTTATTTTAAATGAATTATATGGATTAATTACTTTTTCTGAGAAGAAAATAACAGTTGTCGTAAAACACACCAAACCGAAAAAGAATTAGCCTTATTTTTTCGAGATTAAGTGTTTGCAATTCCTAATGTAACTTTTTAAATAAATTGCATAAGAATTTAAAAATAAAAGCCTGAAAGTTTCTTAACACTTAAGTTTACATATTTTTCTTGCAGGTATTGATAAATTGAAATTGCTATATGAAAATGCAATTTTAATCTGATGTCACAAAAGATGAGCTCTTGAAGCACTGGCGTGTTGGAAAGAATCGGCGGCATACTATTTTCGAACTATTTGAGCTACTCACCACTGAGTCAAGATTTAAATAAATAAAATTTCCTATTTGTGAGTACTGAAATCTACGTGTTGGAGATAATAACCCTTTAATCTACCAAGAAGGAAGATTATCGATTCCAGTTCCACCAAACGAGAACTCTAAATTTTCAGACATTCAGACGCATTTAAAATTTATTGACTCTCCTACAGGCTGGTAAAAGCCGGAATCTAATATAGGCCATGGAAAGCCAGACCGAAGTAAATGGTATGGTTTCGGAAGATAACGCACAATTCTTCAAACTTGATACAAAGGATCTTGGAAAACTTGAAGGCAACGATAAATCAGAAATCACAGCAATAAATAATATACGCCAGACTGAGAATTCTTGTATGGATTCTGGGAGCGAATCTAACGAGTCTGAAGAGCTGATAAAATATAAATCAACTATTGAGCCTTCATTGAGCAATATAGAAAATACTAAAGGATCTGATTTCATGCATGCTGGAAATTATTCTACGTATAACGTTGAAAAGGAAATGTCTGAAAATATGTCTCAAAATATTCCAAAATGCAAATGTCAGAAGGAATCTTTCGATCAAGAGAGACTGATGCAAATTATGTTTTGTTCTGATGCGAAATCAAAATCTTTTGAAGGATTACCAGAATTATTCAAGATTTCAAACAGTGGAACTGAAGATGACCTGCAGTCAAACATGTTTAAATGTCCAGGACAAAAAAATAATTTTTTCTTAAACAATACTTCCATTTCTTACAGTGCATTTTGTAGATCTTGTAATTCATTATTTTCCATATGGAATTACAATGAGAAATCCAGTTACACGTCACCTTTCTTATTACAGGAAAATACAATACTGCATGATCTATCGAATAATGCATTTCTTCTTAAATATGTACCTTATGAAGAATCCGAAGTTAAATATAATTATTTTGAAGATCCAGAGTTTCAGCACCATGCAAATTCGCTTTTAGAGCTTGTTGAAGACTAAATGCTTTTACAGTTACTTTTGCAAGTACATACATCTGTATTTGGAAACTTCATTTTTAAAAATAAAGACATGTGTATAGCAATATAAATCATTGAGCTATTTTTAACGCGGAATTTTTTAATGTACTCTTCTCAAACTTTAAATGATTACATTTTTATCATGTAAATTTTGAATGAAAGTTAATATTTTTTTAACTGAGATCCACATGTACTTGAAATAAAATTGTTATAAATATTGCCAATGATTGTTTCCTTCGTTTCACAAATAATGTAGATTTTTAAAACTTTTAACATATTATACATTACTAGTTGTACTAGTTGTAGAAAATTTTTCAGCTTTTTCTGAATATTCTTTACTAAAATATGAGTGAAATATACGAGTATGAGAAAAAATTTCAATGATTTATTTTCTGAATATATATTAAGTGAAGATATAAGTTCTGCTTCGAAATCTCAATATACTTTCTAAATTTGTATTTATCGTCTAACTTCTATTGTACTTTTTTATTAATTTACTTAGTCATTTCAAATCTTGTTTTCCCTTGTCAGTATTATTTTTAATTTAAAATGTTAAAGTTTAATAGAAAAACTTCATGGCTTCAAAGCAACTGCAAATATACTAATGCCTTAAGAGTAATGCTTTGTACTTTAATAGAGACCATAAGTAACATTTTCGTGAAATATTGAAAGGAGCTTTATTTTAATCTGCAATTATCTTACTTTTTCAGCATTTTAATAATTTTTTAAGTAATTCAATAAACTATTTCATTTGGCAATGTAGAAGTGTCTTTAAAATTCTGATCACTTCATTGATGTCCGCGAAAGTTTCGTTTAGAAAAACTGTTTTTGTACAGCACGTTTTTAATTTCTAACGACATATTTGAAGACAACTGTAACCAGAATAATAAGCATTAAAAAAGGAAAAAAAAAAACATGAACTCAGATAATAAAACTACAATAAGTCATTTTTCATGTTCTTAGAGCTTCACAGAAACTCTCACCCAAGTGTCTAGATTGCGCAACTTGTCCACATCAGTGCCTTGAGCCACAAAACACAACCAATCAAGTGTCTAGAAGTTTGTGCATGGCAATGACTGAAATGGTTCACGTCCATTTTCTCGCATATGTTTCAAAGTGAGCAAGGTGGACTTGATAGTATTTTTATATGGTATAGATATTTGGAGAGGGAATTCTTGCCACTTTTTGAGATCAGCGCATATTACCAAAGTTATAGATTTTTTAGTATTACACAAGGTTCACCACGGGGATATAGATCTATACACATTTACTCCTCATATATTGAAAGCAAATTGTAACAAAATTCAATAAGATTAAAATACTTCACACAGTAGTTTGAGCAATTTTACCTAATGAATTACTAGTTAATTGGAAAATTTTTAACATATTACTTAAAATTTGTTTCCCCGAGTTCTGCAGTTCCATGAACTTGTAAGAACAATGAATTAACACGGTACCATTTGTTCAACAAAGAATGAATGTTTTGTAATACATGAGGAATGTACAGAGGTAATATTACTTTTAAACTTGACGATTCTATGTGCATGGTTGAAAATAATATATTAATAATTCTAGCTTCTTAATCTTATTAAGGATTCTTACTTTTTAAAATTCTATATAGGAGCTGCATGAAATTCGTGACTATTTGAAAAGTTACTAAACGTTAGAAATTTGTCAGTCATCCGAAAAGTATTGAATTTTAATTTTAATTAGCATTACGCTTTGTATGATATTTTCACTATCTTTATGCTATTTCGAATGCTATAAACTGCATTAAATTTAAGCCGTGAAACCATATTTCACAGTTTCTTTAATTTCACTGCGTAAAAATCTAAAAAGTTGGTTTTAATTGCGCAAGTAATCTTTCTCATTCTTGTTTCTTAGTAGCACTTCAGACATTTGCTTGAAAGCTGCTTTTGATGAAAGTATCTCAATTCTTAAACAATCATCTATTAAATATGGTGTTATAAAATTTCTAATCTATATCAAATATTTAAGGATCGTAAATTTAACAAATATTATATGAATGGATTCCGACCCTACAACATTGACACTATAACATTTAAACACAATTTCGGGGAGAATCATCTAATATTAAATGTAAATCTAATATTAATAGAAATAGGCTCATGAGATATATAGTTTCATTTTGATTAATTACTATTTTATCACATGGATAAATGGGAATTGTTTAAAGTATGTAAGCATAATTTGATACCTAATGATTTTTTATAACTGAAACTATAAATTGCTGCTTGGGTAGAAAAACAATATAATGTTCGCTGTTATATTTGTCATTAATTAATTTAATCCTTATTATATAATTTCATACCAAGGAGTAAGTAACTAGCAAATTATAAATCATTTGAAATATTTTTAACAGCTGGTGAATAATATTAAGTTGATATTTTAGTTCACATAGTAAAATTCAATAGTAATTTTAATTCGGAAATAATGATTTCATATAAAATTAAAATTATGTGATTTACTTTTACCAGTAAAAACTAGGATATGTGATAATGCAAAGTAGAAGTAATACAATAAATTTGGAATAAATATGTGTTAAATGTAACAATTTAAAATATTAAAAAATAACTTCATTGTGCCGGATATAAGGTACCTCATTGAAGAAACAAATATTTCTTCAATGAGGTTCCTTATATCTGGCACATATTAAAATAGGAAAATAATTTTATAATCTCATTCCCCTTAAATGTAAGTATAAATAAATACAAGCAATAAAATCACATTATCTAAAAATAGAAACGGAATGATATTTTATGGATCTCACCAGATCACATATATAAAGAATTTATAAGCAGTTAGAAGAAAAACAGTAAATAATGAAAGAAAAGGTCCAAGGTGTTGATAATTTATATATAATGAAACAAAAAATACTGAAACTATAATTCTAAAATCAAAAGTAATTCAGTCAAGTTTAATCTTTTTGAAGTTAGCTTGTTTTCTGTGTCAGATAAGATATTAGTAATGCAAATAGTTACAGGCCAGAGTTAAATTTCTGAAGTTAATATACTTTTAAGTGTATTTAAACGCAGTGAGATCTCAATAAAGTACAGAAAGCCGACATACCACTGTAGTAGGTCAAGCAGAAAAAATAATTTAAAAAATGTTGATAAATAGAAAATAACTATCAGATTTAAGCATTATAAGACATTTGATAAAATAATGCTGAATGACTCAGCTAATTTAAAAATTAGTATACATTAAGTTATAGGATAGTTTAATAAAGTTAAATGAATTTTATTCAATGAATAAATACTTTTAAATCAAAGAGCTTGCATAACTCAAAAATATTTTCAGAAATATACTGTAAAGCAACAATCTGGGACAGTTCTTAAGGTATCAAACCATGATATAGTCAAACACAAAAATCAATATTTGTGCACTATGCTTCAAGTTCATAGTTGCTTATAAAGGAATAATAAATTTAAATAATCTAGAAGCAAAATTGCTTCATTGCACGGAAAATATAATAGGAAAATCATTGGGAATATTTATGATAGAAATAACATCGAATAAACTTAGTAAACATTCATTCCTGTAAGCCAATTATGTAAGATCAATTAGGAATAACTTTACATAAGGAAAAATCGCATCCTGACTCAAAGATGGTACGAGTGTTTTCCATCTTACATGTCATCTAAATTGCCGGATTTATAATTCTGAGACTGAATAGTAAGTGGTCTTCTTAGAGTTCAATGTTTGTGTGATTCCCTCTGATATCCGAATTAGAACTCTTGCCATCTGTTCAAAACTTTGAGGGTTCGAATTCCAGCCTGGGACTAGATGCCTGTAGTGGCTCGGAATACTCTTTAAATCATCACACTTAATTTAATTACTCTTAGTGCAAAAAATGAACTTTGAGCGATGAGACAAACTACTGACTGCCTTTTGTAATAGTTCATTATCAATTTAAACTTTAAATCTCAAATAAATTAACTATAGCCTGCAGAAAGTGATCAATATAAACAAACATATCAGCTTTAATTAATCTTTTCTTTTACATGACCTTTAGTTATCAATTGTTTGTCACATTTATTGTATATAAAAACCGTAAATAATTAAAGTTTTAGCACTCAAATTGATGCAAAAAACAATATCATTTCTGAAATAAAATTATTATATGTGTGAGTAGCATGAAAACTTACCAATTTCTTTATTTATATCAAGTTAGCAAGGAGTGGTATGGCTTAGCACTATTTCTTAAACCCAACAGTTTGTATTTGTTTGAAGACATTTAGGGAATAGGAATTAAAAGTTCTTCTCACAGTCTCTTTTAATTACAGATTTCCTTTGAAGTAAATTATTGGGGAGTAAAAGTGGTGTCAGAAATCACGAGTACTTGCACAAAACTTCACTAAATAGACTATGAAGAAATTTTAATAATTTCAATTTATAGAACACCAATATCAAGGCAGAATGTTTTGAGAATTTTAGAAGGAAAAAAAAATAAATATTATGCCTGTAAATATTTTTATCATTTTAATCAACAATTCATTTAAAAAGTTTTTGATATCTTTATTTTTATCAATTGACCACGTGTATTTCTTGTGGCATTATAAATATTAGATTAAATTAATAATTTCTTATTCAGAAATCTAGTAAGTTTAATCTATCTGTTTAATAGTTTTCGGGTATCTTTACCAAACTGAAGATGGGACCTAATCCTACAACAACATATGAACAAACAGTCTCAACGGTTATTGGTCGTCTCAATTAAAGTATGTGTGTGTGTCAATACTATGTCCTAGCTTTACTTTATGCAAGATATTTCATTGATTAATTAAAGAAAAATTGTAATAAAAATTTATAAAACTAGCAATTAAGCTTAAAGAATTAAAGAATTTTTTAAATTAATTATTGCTTAAAATTATCTTATATGTATTAAAATTTGCACTTTATATATATATATATATATATATATATATATATATATATATATATATATATATATATATATATATATATATATATATATATTAGGTGCAGTTAACCTGGAAATGTTTGAATTAGCTATTTTAAGCATTTTCTACTATCGCTTTTCATGTTAAATTTTTTAGATGTTTCCATTTTTGTTATTTCTTTTAAAATGTATTCTTTATTTCTTTTAAAATTTTAAAATACATTGCTTATAAATTCACAGAAATTACAAAGCAATCCCGTAGTTTCTACTGATAAATATAAACCAAGATTAATGGAAAAATTGCGATGTGTGAAAAGATAAGGATCTTTTCCAATATTTAACAATATTTTTTTGTTATCTTTGCTTTCTGTAAAAAGTTTTGTATTCTGGCGTGAGATCTTACACTTAAATCAAAATTAAACAAGTTGAATAAACTACTTAAGATATGAAAATAATCCCTTATTTATGATATTAGTAAATAATAGAGTTCAGGCTCTTTTCATTTGTATTCCAATGTATTTCTGATAGACATGCACTCCAAATAAATGGCCCGGGCTGTACCTTAAAGTTAATAGATTTTGAATACTTGCCTTTACCAGGTGCAACATCATTTTAAACCACGGTCAGGTGAGGAGCTCAATCTGTGTTGGTAACTTTCACTCAACATCCCCGCCGGACCAGCGGAAGGATTTTGGACGTCACACATTAAGGTAAACACGTTCTCGACCGTTGATGCATAAGAAACACAGTCAGAGAGAATGTATTTACTCTCCCATTAATTAATTATGGCAAATAATACTCACCTTGCTGATGTTACGGAAAACGAATTGAAACTACTGATCCACCAGAATCCCTTTCTTATTGACAAAAACAATTTTCAAAACATTAAAAAAAAAAAACTTTATTGCTTGAACGAAATTTATATTTTATAAGATTAAAGTAGAATGGAGAGTGAACTCGATGCCGTACTTATATATTTCAAATATTAATGGTTACACACGAATGATACAGTTAAAAGTTGAGCAGAAATGGATTTTCATTTTTTAAGAAATCCAAATTATGGAAGAATGTTATGACGTCTATAAATTACGTAACGACAAAAGCATAGTTACAGAATTAAACTAAACCTTTTGACACAACAGTCCAATGTGGGCCAAGGTCTACAGTGCTCATATCTGTAACCCAATTGAGTGTGAAGCATGTTCTGGTTAAGCGGTTAACCGTGAGAGAAAACCCCTATGTGTATTCCTTCCCAAGCATACTTGATACTCAATTTTTATTTAGCTTTCAGAAAATGAATTCAAGCATGGAATTTGATTTGGTAGCTACTTTCTAAAATTAAATTGAATTGAATTAGATAAAAGTAATATAAACTCTTGTTCTGAAATCTTTTAAAATAAATAATCACTTTACCTTAAAAAAATTTAAATCTTAAAATTTATTAGAAATTCCAAGAAATGTATTACTGAGTGTTAAATATTTTTTTTTTATAAATTTATTAAATTTTTTGAGTGCATCCAAATACTTAAAATTTAATAATAATTAAACGAATAAAGGTTAAATTTAAATCCTTGAAATGATCTATAAAAATCAAGGCACCTAATATTTCAAATCTATAACATTGATTTTTATTGATAATATTGATATGCTATAATAGTCATAACAATAACTTACTTAAAATATTTTGGATATAAAAATATGCTTTAATGTAAAAAGTTATAATATTTATTTGACATAAACTAAATATTTAAAAGAATCTTTTAGTTTTTTATACTATGAAAAAAATTCTGTGTTGGAATAGTGAAATATCCTCACTTGTTATTTCTAATCTAACTTAAGATATATGAACTATCGAGCTTATGTACGTAGTAGTCACACAAGAAAGGGCTGTAATAAGATTGAAAGCATATATTTTCCTTAAATGGATTTTAGTTTAAGTAAACAAAGTTTCACCAGATTACATTAAAATTTTTCAAATCTTAAATTTCTTATATTGTGTAATGTAGATTTTTTAAATAGCATGTTATAGTAACAAACAAGAGAATTAAAAATAAAGTACAATTGTAAGTCATAAGTAGATTATGGCGAACACTAGGCCAGCTGTATACTAAGATGCTTGTAGATAACATTGGAGAAGATAAATGGAGAGATGATATATAATTAATTGATTAACATTGCTTAAGAAAATTCGATTGAAGTCTTCATCAACCGCAGGTAATTAATAGACACTTATTTTGAAGAAAATTGGATAATTCAGATTAACAAAATCTGATATAAAAACAGTTCAAAGAAGATAAAATTTACAAAATTTTCACTTTTTATGTCATTAGGATTAAAATATTTTAGATAGTTGCAGAAGCTGCTTTCGCCAACGAGTCAGTGATTTCATTTCCCTTAATCACTGAATGTTCAGCTACCCAAGCTAACTGTATTAAGAAACATTTTTGAATAGATTGCAGAATTTATGATTGAAGCTGCTGGGCAATAGTCGGTGATATTCTGAAAAAAAATTGAAAGATATGCAAGTAAAGGAATCTGAGAAAATGGTATATTTTTTGGTCTGCCGCAGATATTAGGACTGCCAAAAGTAGTGCTATGACCTTGTCTAAGAAGATTTTTATGGAATTTTTCTTGTTATTGTGACGCTATTCGTAAAATTAACTATAGCAATATATGTATTTGATCTCTGTTAGGGGGATAAGTAAAAATCAGTGTATCTTCTTGCCATGATGACTTGTAAGCATGACATCTTTTAGTAATGATTTAGTTGTAAAAGGTAGACTAGAGAAACAGATAAAAATTTGATGTTTTCAGTTAACTTGATTGCAAGTGAGATTCTCCCAAACTGAGGTAGAAGATGATGATATGCTAGAGTTCCTAATGTGGAAAAGTTTAAGAAGAGCATTTCATGCCAGGAGTGAAGAGAAATTACTCCATTCTTGTGAGTATATCTATATGGGGATCTACTTAGGATGACCTGCGTCAATTCTTAGGGTAGTGTGATATACAGTTTCAAAGAGCTTTATGTTCTGTTGTGCATGCAGAAGCAAACATGTGAAAACCATATTCCAGACCGGAAACAATAAAGGACTTTTTATTTTGAAGAAAATGAACAATACGAGAACCCTATCTATTTCTTGAAATATTTTTTAAGGCTTTCAATATTTTGGATATCGCTGCAATCTTTTCAGAAAAATGATGGTTGAAAGACAAATTATAAAGAAAATGCAATACCAAAACTCGAATATTCGTACTCGAAGAAAAAAATGATTGCTGGTGGAAAACTTTAAATTAGGTTGTTGTCACTTAGAAGAAAATTTAATCACGAAATATTTTTGTAAATCTAAAGAACAACTTCCGATAATAATATCTTTGCAATATTCCAAGTAAGTTACAGCTGATGTTTTTCCAAGTTAAGAGATTCATACATTGTAAATATATCGTCTGCGTACATTAATTATTGGTGCCGGGGAAAGATATATGTGTGGAGATCTACTCTAAGCATTGAGTGCAGGAAAAGGGATTATACACTTCCCTGCGGAACAACATTATAAGAGGTGGCTGATGAAGAGAGTTTATTTCTTCATTTTACTTGAAAATAACAGGTTGTTAAGAACTCATGAATCTCCAGAGTATCATTTCCTTTAAAGTTTACCGGCAGTAATTTATACATTAAGCAGCCATGCCAAACAGATTCATCGGCATAAGAAATATCCACTGCAACAAAAATAATAAATTTTCCCGAGGATCTGGGTGAAATTATGTGATGATGAATAAAATGCTGTCACAAACTCGATGTGGCAGAAATTCATGATGATTAGGATGAAAGTAAACTTGGCGGATATAGAAGCAATAAATCTCTTCAAAATAATTCCTTCAATTTATTTACATATAACACTAGTCAAAGGTATAGGACATAACAAAATTGGACAATTTTCTCGGTTTTAAAATTTAATGAAAATAGATAATTTCCATATTTCTGTTGCAGTACCTGTTAAATATGATGTATTCTTCAGGGATAGATGACAATCTAGATTTATAGCACAAATGTCTTTTAATATTTCTGCAGATACTTTATATGGATCAACATACGAGTTCTTTAATTTTGCCAAAACTTCCTGTCATTCAAAAATGCAGTTAAGAATTTATTACATAAAAGCAATCATCATTTGTACTTAGACACAGTGGAATGCACTTCAAAATAGATGGATGATTACAAAATTTCGTAAACATATTAGCTTGATGACTAGGATATGTCACTGGAGAGTCATCGTGTAATAAAATCAAATTTGAATGATTGTAACCTAATCTTTTAGATTTTTTAATTAGTTGAAAACGATTTTAATCGTTTCAGCTAATTATTTCCTCCCAGTATTTCATAGAAAGATAAGTAGTTGATGTAGTTTTTTTTTGAAGTTCCTTTATATTCCATTTAAATGTAGATATGGCTTAATTATTCTCCAAACACTACTTTTGAGGGCCAGGAGATAATATCTAGAAGACCATCATGAGAAATGGTATTTGGATGGTATATTCTGTCATCGTCGAAACTCATGAAACTTATAAATGGAGAGATAGTTGAATTGTTCAAGAGAGGGTGAAGATTAGAGAAATTTCATGATGAGAATTGATAAAAGAAATGAAAATGGAAGTCCATAGCATTCGTAATCTGCTCATTGTATGTGATGATCAATATCTCCAATAGATATATAGGTTTTAGAAGTTTTCAGTAATCCCCATCTAAGCAATTTGGATGAATATAAATATGACATTGGTGATAAATATCTGGTGACACAAAAGGTGAAATCAATGAGTGAAAGGTTATGATGTATACTATAATGGGTTGGAATTCTAAAGTTCAGGAGGCAATAGTTCTCTTCTTGGATCCATTTAAGAAAATTATTCGTGTTTGTTAAGTTAGAACAGTTTCGTAATGATGGATGCATTACGTTACAATCTCCAAAGATGATATAAGGAAGATGAATCTCTTGAATTATGCTTTGAAGACACTCCAAAGAAAATTTGGCATGTGGAACATAATCACATTAATATGCAATATTGTAGTAATTACCATTGTGATCTTTACAGCAAAGAGCTATTTACCATCATCTGAGAAATTAGTGAGAGAAAATAGAGTTGTTGGAATGAATTTACTGACTGCTAAGAAAAGTCCGTCATCTCGGCTATGTTTTTTTATCCTGCTATATTATTTGATTAAATTAGGATACCTTGTCAAATTTTCTTTACCAAGTTTTTTGTTCTGCACTATAACATCCGCTGATTTAAAATATTAGTTTCATATTTGAGCGTTTATTAGTAATACTATGTGCTTATTATGATTAAAATGTTACATGTTTAAGGGCTGGTTCACACAGAATAGCAATTGCGTTTTTACTGTTAAGAAATCTTATTACTTCCTTTACTATGTTTAGTTTTTTTCAATTATTTCCAGATAAACGTTTGAAGATTTACCAGAATTAAACACATAGCCTACAATTAAAATTGGATTGAATTCAACATCACTTTTACGTTGGGTTGAATATTATTCTTGGTGTTGAGTACTTTTTCGGGTTTTTCTTCTAGCAGGGTTTCCTAGTCTCAAAAATTTTGTTATCCATTTCTTCAAATTTCAAGAAAATAACATTGAAAATATTTCTTGTTGGGCTCGAATAGCTAAGTTTTTTGTTGACTGATTCTTCAAATTTCAAAAAATTAGGATTGAGGTGACATTTTTATTTATTTAGGCATAAGTAATTCCTAAAAGTTAGATTTAATGATTAAATTCGACAATAATAGCAAAATTGGTTTAAGAAATTTTAAATCATTTTTTTGCATCAATAAGAGGTAGATGGTTTATCACTTTAAATTTTAAAAACAGAGTTTTTTCTTCTCGAGATGGATATGCAGGAATAACCTGAGGTGTGAGATCCTTTACAATTTACATAATATGGAACATTAGCAAAACAAAGATCGCTATTGTGATATGAACCACAAAGTCCTACACGATGCTGATGGTATTTTATATTTCTTAGTTCCGTCAGTAAATTTAAAGCAAACACCACATTGACCAACTTAATCCACAAAAATCTTCAAGTTTACTGTACATGAAATCACTTTGATTTGAGATGAGATTTTAAGCTCTTACAATCTTACCAAGGTAGTTTCTGAAAATTCTGATGACCTTTTTTATTGAGTCGTCTGATTTAATACACAATAAGACCATTATTTTTCAATTTCTAATACTATATTTTATGCACTTTTATCCATTGATATGAAAGAGATAATGAGTTTCTTAGTGTAAGTTTCAATTTGTATTTAGAGGGAGTTACCAGCACATTATTATTATTTTTTTTTAATTCAACAAACTTCTATTGTAGTTTCATAATCAGTTGTAATGGTAATAAGCTTGCCGGGTCTGGTATGTCGAACTTCTTCTATGCCATTCTTATTGAAAAAAGTGTTTAAAAGTTTTAAATGCGAAGGCCGTTTATGAGTAGAAGCATATTCTGCTGTAGGACATAAATATACTGAGGAATTTGAAACTAAATTTTTTGAAGTTAATTGTATAGCTGATGGTGCAAGCATCAAAGTCTAATACAGAATTCGATGTAGATTTAGGTATTCGATTTTTACTCTCTATAAGTATGAGAGAAGAGGAGAGTGTGTCGCTATGCTAGTCTGTTATAGTTAATATATGTATTGATGGTAATAAGTTTAAAGCAATCTTATCAAAATTTCTAAATTCCAAAGAATTCAAATAAACGAATATTTTTGAAGCTTTCTTAAAGCAAATGAAATTCAGAGAAATAAGTGTGAGTCACCTCAAGTAAAAATTTAAAAATTCCACACAAATGAAAATACTTCTCTGTCTTGCAGGTCATAAAATAAGGCAACTTTCATATTTTAGATTTTTGCTATCAATTGTTTTGAGTATTATACTATTTTGGATAATTGGATTATAAATTCGCCATATTGTCTTCAGATTCTAAACAAAATATTACAATCACATTCTTAAAACAATCTCACTTTCTTATTTCATTTCTGCAATGCCATATTTCTTTTTCACATAAATTTGTTAAATCAACAATTTACTAGTTTCATTTTGATTCCTTGCATTGTTACCAAAAATCTCTGAGATATGTGTTATCTAAGTGGAATAATACACTTTATTTTTTTAATTCATGACAATTTCAATTACAATTTTCTCCAAGCAGTAATTTTGTGATGGTCATGGCAGATGAATTACATTATAATAATAATTACAATTATATGGGCTCTAACATATCAATATCCTCTACTCTAACAAATTTATATAAATTATAGAACTTCAAATTATCCATTGCTACTTTCTGCATATGATTTTATTTTCACCAGATGAAAATTTTAATCAGTTGCCATGTTACTACATGAATTACGACAAAAACTTTACTACGAAATTTTACGTGTAATAATGTTCTACTGGTATGTAAATAAATTTATATAATTAATATAAAAATTAAATATTAGATTTTTCTATTTATAATAAAAACAATTATCTAAAGATTACTACAGATTTATTGCTACAATCATTTACGAAATCACTAATAAATAATCTAATTTGGAATTCCCTTGTCCCAAAATAATAGTTGTAATTAAAGGCCTTGAACTAAAGTCTCTGAGATAATGTTTTTAAGTCTAATACCCGGGTGCCCTTAGGCCCTCACCCTATTAAGCTCTATATTGGGCAAGTGGTGGCATCTCATGTAATGGACATTCAGTGAGTGTACCATCTTCACCCCAAAAAGGAAGTGATGAAGACAAAACAAAGAGAGGTAGAAACATCCATGCCCAAACCAACATTCCAACCCGGGACTTATTGTTTTGAAGTTAGGAACGTTAACTTCGGCACCAGAGGTCGTTCTCTGAGTTAATGTTGAGAAGGAGATATACAAAATGGTTCAATTTGCATATCAATTTCACTCTTTGTTTTACGATATTCATTTGGGTATCACATCACAGAATCTATTCAATCATTTTTTTTTATTTGTTCTCTATATCGTAATAGACTAAAATATCTATTCTGATAAAGAAAAACTATTGTAAAATGTAGATGAAAAACTAATGCACGCGAAAACTCCGTTATAACTTTTAAAAATAACATAATTTTTTATTATTGTTTTACTATTAATAATAATGTATCATTATATCATATTAAGTTTTCATTAACGGAAGAGTATCGTATTTTTTCATTTTCGTAAAATGTTATGGGCAATTAAATCTCTTAATTCGTAACTCGTTAGGAAAGGTTTTTAAATATGTCGTCTATGATCAAGGCAAGCGATTCATACTATCAGCATGCGCAAGCGTTTCCTAATAAAAAAAAATTGGGAATCTCAAATTGGAAATACATAAACATACAATCCGAATCTGCATGTCGCCAAATCTATCTCATTATTGATATTAGGATTAAGCCAACATTTAAATAAGAAACCCCAAACATATAAAATAATTCGCATACAAAAAATTCCAACAAAATGGTCTTCTGATGCTATAAAAAAGAAAATGTAATATTTTTCCAATATAAAAGTTGTTTTGTGAGTTCATTTTACTGAAACACAATTCTCTGACAATGAAGTACTTGCCCTCGGAATTGTGAACTAAAACAATAACAAATCTCCACTTACTTTTAAAAACTTGGTTGTCATGCTAACTATTACACTTCATCGTTTCTTTATTGATATTTTGAAGCTTAACTTTTCCAATCAGAAACTTTGCGGTGATTAGATGATCTGAAACATCAACACATAGCAACATTAAATACTCATAGACTTAAAGCTTAAAATAAATTTAAGTGTATAAAAATTTTTATCTCACTAAACAGCTCGAATGTGGTTATAATCAAACCCATTGAAAGATATTTTATAACTGATTAATAAACTGATTTATTTTTAAAGAAAATGTAAAATTTTTAATATTTTCATCAATTTTAAATCACATTTGCTTAAAACAAAAATCACATTTATATCTAATACTAACGTATCAGCAATTATTGTTATTTATCTGTAGCTTATTCCACAATACATTGGCTAAGAATGTGTGTGTATGCAGAAAATTCAAATGATTTTAAGTTTATCTAATGGAACAATAAATAAGTTTTAGTATGAACAATTCAAAATAAAAATGATAATTAAATATTCTTTTAAAACATAAATTCTGAATAAAAAGTAAAGAGATATAAAATTCACTAAAACACATGCTAAACTAATTTAAAAGAAACTTACAAGACATTTGTAGTCTTCCTTGTGAGACAATTTGTAAGACATTCATTTCTATAATTGATTCATATAATAATTTGATTAATAATTAATTATTTAAATAAATCTTTATTATTATACGTATTAAAATAATAGTTTCCACTACTTTGCTATTAATTTAATAATGCTCTTTCACTGAAATAGAATCAGTGAATGCCTTCATAAATATCAGAATTAACTGTTATCTCAACAAGTTAAAAAGTGAAACTTTTCTAGTTGGACGCATCAAATTAGAAATTACACTAACAAAATCTATCTGAATTATTATTATTTTCAAGTTGAAATATAAATGTTTAGAAACTGTTAATTTGTTTCATCAATTGATCTAAACGAATAGTCTTCTATTTAATTAATATTTTTTTATTAAGACCAAAATGTGTTATTAATTTCGAAATAAAAAATTTACAAAACATAATAAAGAGACAAAAAAGTCTAAAGAAAAAGGTAAAAAAATCTAAACTTGTGTTAGATTAAAATTTTAACATTTCCTGAAAAATGTTTCTAGGATTTCTGATTACATTAAAGGTTTTAAAGAAAAAAATTTAATTATAATATATATATATGCTATCTTATTTGTTTATGCGTTTGCTTATGTTTTGCAATTAATTTTTAATGAAGCATAAACTGATATCAAAAGAGAGAATATGTGATATATGTTACGCATATGTTTTCATTCATGTAGAATACTATGTGAGTGGTATTTCACTATTATATACACAATATATAGACAATTTATATCATATAGTCTAAGACAACTTGAAGCCGCTGTATGGCTCTCTATAAATGTTTATAATACCTTTTATTTCTTGAAAAAGACTCGTTATAAAATTTGAGTTGACAGAAAAATTGTTATTGTTAAACTTTGTCACATGTATCACTAAATGATTTGTAAAGTAATTAGGATAATTATTAAGAAATTGATCTTAAGTGTTGACAAATTACTTAGTTTAAACTAATTATAGTAAATTTTAAGTGTATTTTTAATGATTTATTAAATAAAAATTATGAAATGAATATCTAATGTTTTGTAGCAGCAAAATCTGCATTTCCATAGTTTATTTTTTATGTTATGTTAAATATTTTACAATTATGACTTAAAAATAATTGTTCATAAAACTACCTATCTTATACTTTAATATTCTAATTTAACTTTAATTAAATTCCTTAAATAGAATTAACTCTATTGATAAGATTTTTAATATTTAATTTTATATATCTTTTAAAAAAATTATCAGTCATTTAATTATAATTAAACAATTTAATTAAAATACCCGTTTGTAATTGCAATTATATGAATGAAAATTTTGAAAAATATTTGAAATTTTGGGAATTTTGAAAAATAGAGTGGTTTGATAAAAATTGAAGATATTTACAGGCTATTTATTAAAAACGTTGCTTTAAATATATTTACAAATTAAAGCAAATTTTCTTCAATTAAATTTCAAACGAGTAAAAATTACTTTTCTTTTAAATACTATAAAAAGTAAATAACTATGTAATTCTAAAGTATATATTCTTCAAGAATCATAAAAAGGAATGAAAAGTAATAAATGGTTTTAGTATGCAAAATATGGAAAGTTAAAATGTTAATTCTGTTTATTAAAGCTCATATGATATCAAAAGATACTTGCAGATCAAACAATACAAATTAAAAAGTTTCAGTTATTAAAATCCTTTATTTATGACAAAAACGTTTATACAGGCAAATAATTTTAAAAGTTGCAAACTTATCTATTTTATCAATAATAAAAATTGCAAATTAATTATTTACTGTAGTAATGTGTTAATATATTTTGCGGAAGCAATTTTCATACATTTTTATTTAAAAATACTGTTTTAAGGCTTGTATTTCAAATTCATTTTATTAATACCATATTCCCGTTTTTACTTCCCCGTGAGGAGTAATTTCATTTAGTAAAAATATTTAAGGTAAATTTCAGACACAATTGAGTTATATAGAACAGTAAAATCATGTATATGAAGTAAAATACAATAACGAATCAGAAAGTCAAATTCCTATATTCGAATAATTTCTCGTTGGTGCTACATATTCTGGTTTACAAGTACACATTGAAAACCTAATTAGATAGTTGGAAATGAAATGCAATTACGAAAAATATTATACTAATTCAGATTTATATTAAGTATTATTTAGTATTGGAACACATAACTGCTGATACTATAAGGGAAAATGACTTTTTTTTTTTGAAGATTTTAATTTTATTTATCCCGAAGAAATAAAATTTAATTAAAAATTTTTTACTATCTTTTGTCAAATTTTATAGATGATATCTAATGTTTGATGTAAACTTAGGTTTGTATGACAATTTTTATATGGATAGATTACATAAGTTATGCAGAAGTAACATTACAAACAAGTATATTGAAATATATTTTGTTATGAACTGATTTTTAAGAAAATTTGCTGTTAAATTTTCATATAAGGGTTTTCATCTAAAATATCATAATAATGTAACAAAACTTTTGTTAAACTTGTATATTCATTCAGTATTCAAAAGCAGCAATTTGAGTAGTTATAATGGGAAACATTTCAGGCTCTTATTAGCCCACATCTATAATGAATTCAATCTTCTTTGCTCATGCTTTGAAACAAGATTTAAGCTAAAGGTTTTGTAGCTCTACTATTGCTTTTCACAAGCAAGGCTAATTTGATCAGAATCTACATTTTGTAGCATTTCAAAATACTACAAACATCCAAGTTACGAAGAAACAATCAGTACTTGTGATACAGATGTTTTGTTCATCACTGAACCATAATTTTTGTACACTAGTGCAAATTAAACCAAAAACTTCTATTTAAATTGAACTTTGAGCCACTACAAGCATCCATGACCAAGGTTTTAAGATCCAAATACACTATTTGTTGTTGATCCAATTTCTTACTGATGCAAGTGGATAACTATGATCACTCTATAGCTGACAACCATTTTCGCGATGTTTTTGTTATTTCATTTATATTTGATGGAGGGGATGTTTGCAGATTCTTATTCCCATAGGATTTCTCTATGATGGCATAACTGTCCTCATTGCCTTCTGTCCGGTAAAACATCAAAATAATTAAAAGAGCCTTACAGCTGCTACTTAATTAATATTATCTACTACCGGAATCACAATTTCTTCTTTAAAGCTGTTCACGGCATTCACCTTAATTTGCTTAGAAATCTTGAAAAGTAACGAGATTGTTTGATAAGCTTTTATTAAATTTTTTACTGAAGCAATAATTCTCAATCAACGTAATATCAACAAGTTTTGATTACCTCTTTATTGCAAATAGTAATTTAATATTCGTTACTATGGCTTAACTTATTATATATTTTAAACCAATAATGATTTCTGTTTTGTAAAAAAAAATAATAAAATAATTAATAAAATAAAATAATTAATAATAATTAAATAAATATAAAAAATGTTTTTAGAAAATGTAGCTAACTCATGAAATTCCTATATTAACAGTAGTTTCTTTCCACACGAAAAAATTATAGGATTCAAATTCATGCGCTCCTTAAAATGATAAATTATTAAAATATCTATAAATAATGGATTATAAAGGTTAAATAATTATACACATTATTTATGCATTACTGATAAAAATATTAAAATTACATTCGTAATAATTTATATTGAGGCTGTACAATTGCTCTGTCAAGCAAGCTGCCTAATGGTTAACGTTCTTGAAGTTTTTGGGTTCGGATCTTACATTAGACTCGGACGCTTCCAGCTATTATTTCCATATGGTTTTGCTGCTATGTGAAAATAATGTGAAAAATGAAATTAAAATACAATTTTAAGTGAAACAAGGTATCGATGAATGATGCAGAATAATCTGAGATTATTTGCATTGAAATTTATTTTACAAATGGCTAAAATATAATGAATTTCAGTCTTGAAATCAGTAAAATTCATGTTTTTAGAAATTTCTTTTCTTTCTGCTTAAGTTATTTATGTATCATTTATAATAATTTAAATTATAAAAAATAATCGATAGCTATATTTTTCAAGGACAGCATCAATAATTTTGAACATTGTTTAAAATAGTGAAATTATAATTTTTTAACTACAAATTAATTCTCACTTTTGTATTTGTGCATATTTATTGAACTGCAAGCTTACAAATATCCTCGTTACATTTGCGCCATCATTATTTATTAAGAATTTTTTATGAATTTTCTTGCATAAATATGAATTAATTCAACACTAAAAAATTCTAATTATTTATTATATAATCTTAGTATTAAAAATAAATTGATAAAATATTTTTACTTTAATCTAAAATAAATGCTTTGGAAATCAACACTGAAAACCAAAAAGGGAGATCCATCAAAAAACTTATTCCCGTACTTCTTTTCGATGAGCTGTGGGAAAAGTAAATTAGGGCTGTACATTCATTTCAATGTTTTGTAATTAAATTCTAGATAAGAATCAAAATATCTAATTGTAGGATTTCTTATTCAGTAAAGATAAGAATGTCAGTCAATCTTAATATATTACAATTTAATTGTCTTCATAAGTTCAATTATATTATTTTTACGCCAAATTAAATTTTAGCTGATGTGATAATTTGCAAAATATAATAATATACCAAATCACATGTTTTATTTGGTACTCACCTTTAATAAATGATATATGAAGTCAGTCAGAAGATTAAGCGTTTCAAAAATAGCTGAAATAACTAATCTTGCATGCTCTCTGCATTATTTTTTTAAAGAAATCGATCTATGCGTGATTTCAAAAGCAGTCAAATTTTTATGCTGGATTCAGGACCTTTTACGCGATTATTCAGGCAACCAATTTACTTAAGTGTGAGCAACTTCCTAAGAGATTTAATTCATAATATATTTGGTAGATTCCAAGACTCCAATTTGTTGACATGGTTCTGGATGTTGAACAGATATTTTTACAAACTCTCTTCAGTCCTATTATGTTTCTATGTTCTCACACAAAGTTTAAGAATTCAAGAATATGATAACAGTTTCAAGCACTGCTTTTAAAACTGAATACAGTTTTAAAGAGGATCTGGTGACTTACGTCATGCAACAATATTTACCTGGTTGGCGAGAAAGTTACTTAATCGATTCAAATGGCATAACTGCTCATTTCTCGCCAAATATTCGTAAGATAGTGGAACATTTGATTGATGTGAAGACTGGACAGTTTGCCAGCTTGCTTTTTGACTGTTGGTTCTAGGATCAAGAAATCAATTTGAACAATCTCAGAAGTCTTGGGGAAACTTTGACTGTTGATTTTTGCATGACTCGGTATAGTTCAAAAGCATTTCTTGAAGCTAGTTCTCCGATAATTGAGCTTTCAGCAATATATTTTCAGGTATGTCGATTTCTTTATTTGTTCTTAATTCTTATTGCAAGGGTAATTTTCTATTATTATTAATTAGAAAAAGCAATAAAGTTATTATTAAAAATTATGCATTGATGTGCAAGTCGCTTAAAATATATTTAACAGTAAATAAAATAAAAAAAATACAATCTTTAGAAATAAAACTACAAGTAATTTTAACAAACTTTAAAAGTTTTTTAATGACTTGTGTATTTTAACCAAATAACGGAGTTAGTCAAGCTATAAAACTTTATTCCTGTCTACAGAGATCATTTCTGTGTTTATATTCGTAATTTCAGATTTAAATATCATCAGTCAATTTGTATATTAATGGTTATTTTTATAAAACAGAATAATTCCTCAGAATAATTTTGTCGTTATTTTTTCGAGGTTTTTACGCTATTTTGTTTTTATAGAAAATTTATTTTGAATCCTTCTTAATATTCTGACTATACAAGAAATTAGAAATTTTGATTAAAACCGAAAGTTAGAGCTCTGGCTATTTAGCCATTAACATAAAACTTTAATCAATAAAGGAATATTTCTGATTTCAAGTAAGAATAATTTTTTTAGATAAATGCTAATTTATTTCAGATAAATTATAAATAAAAATTTAATATTTTCAAAAAAAAAAATTTATAAGGGAATTTATATTTAAGTCATAATGTGATTAGTTGAATTCTTGCAATCACATTGCTGAAGTCATGAAATAAAAAAAATAAATATATCAATTTAAAAATAATTTTGAATATTATGACGTTGAATAAAAGTTCTTTTTATTATTTTAAAATATGCATATTTGTTGCAAAAGCTCATTACTTTAAATATTGCTAAAATAACTTTTACTTATATTTATTATTAATGTTTTAAAGAAAATTTTGCATTAAACTTGTTATTCAGAATTGGTGCGTTTAATAATTGCAGCAGGTGTTATTCCTTAGTAAAATTTTAATATAAAATTATCATAAATGTTCTATCGATTTTGCATTTTGATAAATATTTTGTCTTATTATGAATACATTATTATGTTAAAAAAGAGAAAAGTTACAGATTAGAATAGAAAACACATTTATGATAAAATCATATAGTAAGATTCAAGACCAGCAAAATTTCTTTAGCTATTTTAAAGCTTAATGAGGTCTTCACTGATCCATACGAAGTACTTTGGGACAAAAGGGCTTTCATAAACTAACCAACAAGAAAACAGCTTTAAATGTCAACGGCTGTCATAGTGTAATCATTTTTTTATTGACAGTTAAATAATTTGTCTAAAATATCTCATTATCCTAAGCAATCACATGAACCTTAGAGCTAGACAAAGAAAATTCAATATTTCAGGCAAAACTTTACGGTCTGAATCTTGAATTTTTATGAGCTATTAGTAAAGGTACTCTGTGTTCCATTTGGACTGATAGTCAAGCGAGTCTGAAACCTATTATGAATCCACTAAACAGAAGTCCATTGGTTCGTGATAGTTATATGCTTTATCAAGAAACAAAGAATGTCGATATTGGTTGGGTAAAAGCCAATATAGGAGTACATTGCAATAACAAGCAAAATCAAACTGCGCTTTAACTTTACCCACACCAAAATCAACTATAAAAGGATTTCTAAAGGATTGGATTTTAAAATCCTGGCATTCAGAATTGAATAATTTCACCACAAGGTAAAACATTTATCAGATGATACCCAAAGTCAAAAGAAAATCCCTTCACTGGACTCGAAATGAAATTCTTTTATTCACTGGCCATAGTCCGTATCCCTCGTATTTTCACAGGGTCAATATTTCATTCCCAAAAGATTGCACATGCTCAGAAGGCAGCCCCATTCATTATCTAACCATCTATCCATTGACTTCTGTCACCGAGCTGGCAGCCGAATGGTTAGCTCTCTTGTCTTCGGTTCAACAGTTCGTGGGTTCGAATCCCACCTTGGCCAGGGATATTTGTAGTGGTTCTGAATCTAGTTTAAACCTCAGGTCCCGGTCTAATCACACCCCGTGTGCAAAAAATGATCGTTGAGCGACAGACCAACCAACCAACCATTCATTATCTAACCACCTGTCCATTAACTTGTGGCATCTAAAAGCACCAAGTGATAAATGGAGAAAAATATGGCAACAAAAGGTTATTAAAATCGAAACTTCGAGTAATTTAGTTACGAAACTAATGGATTTTCTAATAAAGAATTAATTCACACCTGGTGGCTTATAGTTCAGAATCAAGTGAAATTGTTACTTTCTATGTTTTACTTGGAAAATATTCTTTTTCATTACATTTATTCAGTTTTGTATTACCTTTTTTGTATATGTATGTAAAATTGTTTCATCAATTCTCTACATGTCCCTGGAAATTTATTCTTGTATTACTGAATTATGAAATATGTATTTTTTGTGCTTTTCTATTACTATTTTACATCATTGTGTTTAATACATTATAGAATGTATGCCATTATTTGTATTTCAACCCAGTTTTGTTTTCTCCCCACTACAACATGAAAACTGTATTTTATTCAGCGCATATGTAAATCTTATTTTAACTATTTCTAATAATTGCATTACTCATTAAACTTCTAAATTATTGCAAAGAATTTTCTCTTTGTATTCTCATCTTTTGCATTATGTGACTTTATTAAATTATAATTAACTCTTGAAATTGCAAATAATCTCTTCTCTATTTTGGTTTTTACTAAATTACAAATGTATAATCTTTAAGCACTATCTTACATAAACTGCAATATGTATGATTATTTTTATATGGCTTGTTACAATGTTGGGAAACTTATTATATATTCAATTCTCCCTTGTAATAAAATTTTCAGTTGTGTTTCAGTTTTTGCAATTACTTACCAATTATTTTATACTTAATTGGTATCTGTTGATAATTTGTTTTTATACTTTTTCCCTCCAATAGTTTTAATCATTCCAGAGGCTTTTAATCAAACAGGCCAAGCTGGCAGCCGAATTGTTAGCGCTCTTGCCTTCGTTTCAACAGTTCATGGGTTCGAATCCCACAATGGGCATGTATGTTTCTAGTAGTTCGGAATCCACTTTAAACAGCAGTAGGTCCTGGTCTAATTAGGTGCTAGAAATGACCGTTGAGAGACAAAACAAACAAAAATATAATGAAACGGGTAAAACTTCATTGGTGTTAGGTGCAGAAATGTTCGCTGGTGTCTACGTTCACTTAATTTTTGACGTTTGTTAGTGTCTATTTAAAATCTGTTTAGGCATGTTTTAAACTAAACTATATTCTTAACTTTTTTATTTTCATATGGAGTATATTGTTATCAACAAATATTGTAAATTTAACTTTACAATTGCTTACGATAACTTTTTTGTGACGAACATTTTAACAAATTTGTCATTGATATCTGATGCATTGATACCAAAACATTTCTGCTAGTTATTTCTACATGCGTCCTTAAAACGTTCTTAAATTCAACTGCTTATAGATTGGAAATCCATTGAAAGTGCATGCATACGTAAATTAGGAGCCCACTTTAAGCTAGAATTTAAACAAATTAACCCCCTTGTTTCGCTGAAGATGTTCTTCAGGACAAGCAATTTTTCTATTTTATATTTAATGATTTAGGACTGCTCGATGTGTTGAACATGTGCAAAAATCTTTTTAATCATGTACTTCATTATAAACAAGGTAAACAATATATATATAAATGCACGATAAAAATAATACAACTCCTATTATTTTCTTTAGTTGAATGTGTCTTTAATAATTTAGAAATATTATGAAAAAAGATACTGGCGATATATTTGAATAATGTAAGTTGAAAAACATCCTATTGACAAATCTCATGTTTACAAATTTAAAACTAAATGTCAATATTTGTGACAAATTCACATATAATATTTTTCTAGATTTGGAAAATAATTTAAAATGAATTTAATTTTAAAAAAGATTATAATTTAGTTTAAATACTAATGTTTTTAGAAATTTATTACGATATTTCTAAGTGTATAGAATCATATTTTTTTTTTGTTTCATTTGTAAAACTAAACCTTTTGATTTTGGAAATATAAGAAAAATTAAATAATCATGAATACCTTGAGATTGCTAATTTTGGAGGGACATAATTTTGTCAAAATCATCCAATGCTGACTTCAAGTTTTTTCCTTCGTAATTGTGGTTTTAATGTGTCGAGTTCTTTCGATATTAATTGCCTTTGAACTTGGGAATTTAACTTATTCAGTGTTAAATCAATTAAATATTTTTTAGGGATTCCATTTGGGACTGGAAAGATATGTTTTTTATTAATTTTTTATCGAGGATCAAGCAATGTACATAAGCCAATTGTACGACTTTTTCAATGTTTCCTAGTATTTCCAACGAGCTGGCAGCCGAATAGTTAGCGCTCTTGCCTTCAGTTTTCAATAGTTCATGGGTTCGAATCCCACCTTGGGCATGGATGTTTGTAGTGTTTCAGAATCCCCTTTAAACCGCCGGTCCCGGTCTAATTAGCCCTCGTGTGCAGAAAATGACTGTTGAGTGACAAACCAACCAAACAAAACAGAGTCTTTCAACAAAACCTTTATTTAAATCTCGAAAAACACATTTGGACAGTCTGAATTTTTTAATTTTTCAATTTTTCCCAAATTGATAGTAAATTATTATTATGGGCAGCTCACCATTCGTTAAATGTTTCTCAGCACAAAGTGTGTTCAGCGCAAGAAAAGTGCTTCCAGCCTAATTCTGCAACTGCGCACTTCATTATCATCATTATCCATACTGCATAGCACTACTTTAGCTGGCAAATCAAATTTGTCAGTCAGGTTTTTCATTATGATTGAAATGTTCCAATTCGTGTGAGCTTGAGAAATTTCATTGCAGCCAACTAAGAGATTTTAGAATAAAATCTTTTCCATCAAAAATGTGTGCGGTAACAGCTAAGAAACTGTTATTCTTCGATGTCCAACTGCCCATTGTCAAGCAAACACCGCTTATTTTTCGTTAATTTTTCTTTAACAATGAGCATACACTGTTCATAGGTTGCAGGGATTAAATTTTTAGAAATTATAATATTTAGTTTTTTTAAAATATATTTAAATTTTTAGAAATATGTTTCCTGATTGGTAAAATTGTAGCTTGGATTCAGCTCGTAAATAAAATGTTTGATTCCTTCATCCTCAACTATCGACAAAGGTTGAATGTCCTTTGTGAACAATTGTAATAGTTTTCTTTTATCAGTTTTGATTTTTTGAGAAGATGTTTTCTTAGAAATATATTCACTAATCAAATTACTTCTGGAACAATTTTGAATAGGAGCAGCGATGTTGACTGAAACAGAATCATCCAATGCATTCGTAGAAACAGAACTGAAAGTGACTCCAGACCCAGATGCTTTAGAGATTGTTCGGAAGGTTTTTCAGTCACACCTCTAGCATCTAAAACTGAAAAATAAAAAGAAGCGTGTTTTTTTTTTCCAAATGCTTTTTTAATTTATTGTTTATTTATTGAAAATTTACTGCCACAAATATTACATAGAGCTATTTTTAAACGGATGTTTACCTCCGTGAAGTGAAACAAAAGTCAGCTCCGGCCACGATTCATAAATGATTTTAAATTATGATAATGACAAGAACACAACAAATTTGAAACACCATAAATTATAAACAATGTAATAAATAAAAAAATTGGATAAAATTAAATAGAAAAATCTTAAAAATGATACTAAAAATAATAAAGAATTGTGGAAATCTTCAGACATGCATATATTTGTGGCCTTGGAAATGATGTGCTCAGAGTTTGGACCAGCATAGCAGGCCTCAACTCCTTCATCTATTTTAGTGCCATATAGGAATGCTCTCTTTTTCTGGCATCGGTTTGCAAAATCTTTGCGTAAAATTCTTAGAAAAATGTTATGTTGTTCAATTAGCATTGAGCATTTTGAGGAGGACGTGGTTTGTAATAACAAAGATTTCCCATGTTAAATTGATAATTGTAAGTTAGTTGTTTAGGAAATAAAATAAATGCATTTCTGGGTGATAACAAATTAAATAAGATCTTTATATCTGGGTTATAATAAGTGAAATAAGAACTTTTTGGATTATAAGAAAATGCTAGATAGAAAATAGAGTCCATATACATTGAGAAACTATTCATTTTTACTCAGAAAGTGCTTTGCTATTGGTCTATATTTATCTTTTAATTAATAATAATTAAAGACCTATTTGAAATTTATTGCTTTGAAATTTTTCGCTTTTTCATAAAAGCTTTTAATTTATTTAAGTGCTCTAAAAGTCTATTTATTTAAAAGTCTAAAGCTAAAAATTATTATTACTATGTTTGATTTTTTTTCTCCTTATAAATATTATTAGTTTTAATTTTTCTACGTTGATTGCAACTCTCCAATTAAATCATCAATTTTCAATTTTACTTAACACTTTCTGTATTTTATTAATTGTATAATGGAGATTAATTGATTTTGCTTGGATTGCTCTGTCGTCTGGTATTTTGGTATTGTCTTCTGTTGGGTAATCGTGAGTATAAAAAAGATACAAGATAGGGCCGAATATGCTTATACTCTTTAAATTTCATTAATTACAGGAAAATTGAAATTTTTAATTCCAGATTATTTTTAAAAATAACAATTTATTTATAGTCAGGATTTTTTTTGACAAAAATAATTTTTATTGTTTGAAGAATCACATGGTAATTATCATTTTTACTTACATCAAGAAATTTTGGCAATTATAGCAAAATTAATTTTTTGGAATTAAAGATTATCATCAAAATAAATATTTCATTTAGACAATTTATTTTGACACAAGTAATGTTTAAGAGGAATTGCATTATGAGAATAACACTTTTATATATTCTTTTAAAATTTTCACAATTATAGTGAAAATATTTTCAATAAACTGAGAAGTTTTCTTAATTCCAGATTATTTTTAAAAGTAATAATTCATTTAGACAGGATTATTTTCACAAAAACAATTTTTTATGTTTAAGAAATCAAATATTACCATTTATGTATTCAATTTAAAAATTCTATAACTATAGCTAAAGTAAAACTGAATTATTTTGATTCCAGATTATTTCCAAATGAATTACCATTTTCAAATCAAATAACTTAGAACTATGACTAATATCTCCTTCACAGGAAATTTCTTCCTTTAATGAAATCAAAAGGGATAATTATTCCCCTTCTAAAAATAAATATCTTAATATTTTCCACATCTCAAATCTATAGCAAGCGTAGCGTGAACAAATGATATGAAAAATATCAAAAATGAAGAAACCAGTTTATTTTTTAAATCAGCAAATGAAATATGGCTTTTAAAGTAACGAACACTTTTCCTACAGAATTTCTTTACAGCATGACTGTTCTAGACAACGTCCTTTTACTTATGTTCCAGTAGAAAACAGTTTTAATTTAAAATTAATCTGCCAACTAAAGTGATAAATCACCAAATTGTATGACACCTCCTCATGGCAGCTCAGATTAATTTAAAAGTCTATTTTTAAATAACGCTATTTTAAAAATAACAGGTTATTCTAATAACGTTTAAAAACATAACTGTTATAAAATAAGAGATACATTGCATAACGACTTTCTCTACATAAGATTGCTATGGCGGCTAACCCTTCAGCAAAATCCCTAGTGATTGAAAAATTATTTATGTTATCCCAAATTACTCTGTAAATTATTAATGTTATAACACATTTATCCATAAATTATTATTTGGGTTATTCTAAATTTACCCGTAGGTTATTAACTGTGTTATTCCAAATTAATGTCATAAACTTTTTTAGCTAATTATGAACCTGGAATCTTATTGTCTGCTATTAATATTATTTAACGGATAAACTTCAGCATAAGTAAGAACTTTATAATAAAACACTTTGTATATTTCTATTTCATTCGGATATTTCTGCCTATGGGAATATTCTTTGTTTTCTTCAAAACACTGATAACACTTAAAAAAGTAGTTTGTTTGAAATATGTAATAAACTGATCATTATTTTTTATATTTTAATGATAGACATATTCAATTGCATGAGGAATATATCCCTTTATATTTAAAAGATAAATCAAATTAATTTTTAATTCAAGTGAAAATAGTAAGGTTGGTATGATAACCATTTTGCAATACAAAATTCTCTTGTTAAGAGGTTTTTAATTTAATAATCTTATCTAATAGGAATCGCTAGAAAGATATTTATTTGTAAAACAAACGTATTAGTAATGTATGATAAAAATTATTCTTAGAGTAAAATAATTACTTTCAATAAATTTAATATTTTAGATGTAGATTGAATGTGATTGCAACTAATCACTTCAAAAAGATCATTCTATTTCACACACATTCTATAAATTAAGATGTAATAATATTTTCTATATTAAAAAATTTTGATCTTATAATAATATTAAATAAAATTCCATTATTTTGCTGCAGGACAATTTACTGTTTAAAAATTTGAATTAATTTCATTAATCTATTTTTTTAAAGATGTTACAAATTTCTAATAAGGAATATTTATCTTCTTAAATATTATCCTTATGTACAATATATAGAAAAACATTGTACATATATATACAAGAAAATGAATACAAATTATAAGATAAAATAATTTTCACATCAGGATAAAGAAAATGTCAGGAATATCCTATTAAATTTTTTTTTTACTAGAAAAATTTCTAATCACGTGACATACTATATTTTAAATATCTTAAGAATGAAAAATTAAAAAGACTTTTCTCTAAAAATAAATATTGTTGGCTTATTTCAGTTTCAATATTATGTTTCTATATAAAGAGCGTAGTCAGGGAATAAATATAATATTATCGGCTTAAATTCAGATGACAACCATGTTAGATTATCATCTTAAGATGCACCTCTTTTATTAGAGCAATATTTAATGTGAATAATAAAAGAAATTATTGTAAAAGCAAACGATAATATGCAGTCAATTTATTCTGCAAATTATTCCTTATTTCTAAAAATAAAACACAGTAAATGAATTTGAATATAATTAGAAATTAAAATAAATTTTTTTAACTGTGGGAAGCTCATCGATTTCATTACTACAGATATGAATTCTTTCATTGTATTTTAAGCTGCGATTTACAAAATTTCTTGATTTCTCCCCTTCGTAAGCAGTTTATTAAAATTACATAAAAAACAATAAATTGAGTTATATTAACTGAAATGTAGGTAAAGAATTAGGAAAAAGATGAAAGTATTAGCAAAATCAAATTTAGAACATATAGAAATTTTAAGTTTTTGTATCGCAATAAAATTGCTTTATGTAATTACCGTAAAAACTAAAATTAAATATTTACATAAACTTGCCTTTCTCTTGAAATGGAAGATTCAATAATTAAATTTTAAAATTGAATAAGAGCGAAAAGAAAAATTCAATTTTTTGGATATTTGGCATGAAACTCGGTTTTAGTTTTTAAAGGAAAGAATGAGAGAGTGAGGTTCGAGTCATTTAGCAAGAATATTTAGATGGTTTACTAAAAGCATATCTGTGAAAAAATAAAACTAATCTTTGACCCAGAAAAGAGCTTAAAAATTTATTATTTTTAAATGTTATATTAATATTAAACTATGCACTGTTACAGAAACAAATGTCACTCACTTTATACAATATAATTGAGTTAAAAATATGAAAATGTGTGTGTTTACAAATATCAATAAATAATGAACGATTGTTTCCATGGCAAATTTAAGTATGGAATATTGACTTGAATATTGGTGAACTTTGAGTATGTATAAAAAAGCTTTTTTCTTCAAATACAGTAAAATCTTTGTTAAAATATTCTTATTTAGTGAATTAAAAATCTTAAATTATTCAGACAGAAAATTTTGCTAGAAATGGTGAAAAATACAACTTCGCACGCGCGACAAATATTTTTATACCAAATGAAATGCTGATTAGCGAATAAATGAAATTTAAATATTCAGTTAGGTTAAAGCTAGCAAATTAATAATACTGTACCCCTCAGGGGTTTACCTTCTTTAGGTAAATATGGGTGTCGCAATCCCAAAGTACCCTAGCGATCTGTCCTCTTCTTTCTTTTCTTCTCCTTTCCATCCCTCAGGGGCTTACCTTCTTCAGGTAAATATGGGTGTCGCTATCCTAAGGTACCCTAGCGATCTGTCCTCTTCTTTCTTTTCTTCTCCTTTCCATCCCTCAGGGGTTTACCTTCTTCAGGTAAATATGGGTGTCGCTATCCTAAGGTACCCTAGCGATCTTTATCCTCTACTTTTCTTTCTTTTCCTATTCTTTGTCGTCGTCGAGATCAAGACTTCTTGCTTAGGTTGCATCTTGCTTTTCAATGGGTTTTACGTCCTTTTTTCCCTTTGGTCTTCCACCCCATATGTTAGCAGTGTATGGCGTCCCGTAAGGGGGAAATTGGTGTCCTGGGGTCCCTTAGCGTTCCCTTTGGCCCAGGCTTCTCTGTAGACGGGTGGTTGGAGTGAGCCCGCTCTCAGTCAATCGGCTGGTGCTATGTTAGGATTTTATTTTACTCCTTGCATGGTGCTGTAGGGCTAGTCCTCAATTCTGGGTTGTGCGGACATGTTCGCTAGATCCTCAACCCAACATGTATATGTTGTTTATCCTGATGATACCCCTAAGGTAAGTGCCGAGGCTGGCTTTTGCCAGAGCCGGTAACTGCCTTCCCTTGTTGGGCTCTGTGATGGGCGGGGCCCACTGGGATGAACATTTCTCTTTCTCATGGGTCCAAAAAATTCTGGCCACGGCGAGGGCCTTAACTCGTCACAAATTGATAATAAGTTTGACAGACTTGGAAATGGTTACCCAAAATTCATATTAATACAGAACAACGAGGGCATGCTTAAGCAAATGTCACCTTTCAAAATTCTCAAACAGATTAAGGCAGTTGCAGGAGAACCTAATAATGTAAAAAAGCTAAGATCAGGAGATTTACTAATCGAGAGTTCATCTGCTCTACAATCAAAGTCTCTTTTATCTTTAAAAGTTTTTGGAGAAATTCCAATCATAGCCTCGAGTTATAAATCACTCAATCAATGCCGTGGTGTAATTTCAGAGAAAGACCTTTTATCAGTATCTGAAACTGAGATCCTGGAAGAATTAAAAGATCAAAAAGTCTGCAATGTGCGTCGAATCATCATCCATCGAGGTGAAGAAATTTTCCCCACAAAAAATTTGATACTAACTTTTGACCGTTCCAATCTTCCCAAATCAATAAAAGCAGGCTACCTGAACTATCCCATAAGACCTTATATCCCAAACCCCATACGATGCTTTAATTGTAACAGATTTTGACACTCTAAAATGTTTTGCAGATCAAAAGCTACATGTACTCGATGCTCAAGTCTGGAACACCAAGAATCTGACTGTAAATCTGAACCATTTTGTATAAACTGTAAAGAAAACCATAGCGCATCTTCTAAGACCTGCTCACCCTGGCAACATGAAAAAGAAGTTCAACGAATTAAAACGACGCAAAAGATCTCATATCAAGAAGCTAAAAAAACAACTGCAAAATACAGCAACTAATTTCAAGAAACCATATGCCCATGTACTGAAAAAAACAGTATCAACTGCTGTACAAACAGACACTTCATCAATTATCTTTTTTAAACCTGAAACACAAAGCAAACCTATTACAGAGAAGTCCACATTTATAAAGCCACAAAAAACGAGTGACTCTGATAACAGAAAAAAACTTAAGATTAAAGATCAATCAAATGTAACTGCTTTCAAAGCCAGCCTTCCTACAGACAGTCATAGCGATATGGATACTGATATTGATTACGAAGAACAGATCACGTCACCGTAAAAAGAACCCTTCATGATGGTGGTTCTTATTTCTTGGAATTGCCATGGACTCCGCACGCATATATCTGACATTAAAGACATAATAAATAAATACTCTCCTTCTTGTTTAACACTCCAAGAAACCAACTTGAAATCTCATACTACTTGGAAAATAAAAGGCTACACGCCTTATCGAATGGACATACCTGATGATTCTATATCAGGTGGGGTGTGCATTCTTGCTTCGAATAACGACCCCCACACAATATTCCCATTACGTACTTCGCTGCAAGCTGTGGCAGTTGAGATGCACATTAATTTTCGAATCACTGTCTGTAACATTTACCTACCACCACGTAATGTCATTTCCCAAAGCAACTTAAATAAACTATTGCAACAACTTCCCGTTCCTTATGTATTAATAGGTGATTTTAATGGACATAGTGCTCTATGGGGAAGTACAAATACAAATTCTCGAGGACGACAGATCGAGCAACTGATAACTGATCACTGCCTCTGTCTGCTAAATAACGATGAAAAAACTCACTTTCATTCTCCTACGAAAACATTTCATTCCATAGATTTGGCTATTTGCACTCCTATTTTATTTCCTCATCTGTGGACCTGACCACTGAGAATGATTTGTATAAAAGTGACCATTTTTCTGTAATCCTTACTTTTGCTGATCCACCTTCTAATGGCTTACAACCTGCCACCTTTAAGTATCATAAGGCAGACTGACATTCTTTTGCAGAACTGGCAATTATTACAGAAGAAATGATTGCAAACACTGATATAAATGATGCTGTTATTAAAGCCACAAATACTATTATGAAAGCTGCTGAAATATCCATTCCAAAATATTCTTCTCATCCTCGAAAATTGCGGAAACCCTGGTGGAATGGAACCTGTGCAAAAGTCTACCGTGAACAAAAAATGTTTTGGAACATTTTTCGAAGACATCCTACTACCAATAATCTAATTATCTTTAAGAAAGCAAAGGCTGTAGCCCGCAAGATTCGTCGTCAAAGTCAAAGGGACTCTTGGATGCGATATACATCAAATATTACATCTAGCACTCCTAGCAAGCTTGTTTGGAAAAAAGTGAAAGCAGCTAATGGCTTGTACCAAGAATTCTCTTTCCCGATATTGAATACTAACACTGCAGTTTATTCTTCTCCCGAAGAAGTAGTTAATAAAATTGGCGAAACATTCTCTGGTGTGTCCAAATCTGACTCTTACACACATTTTTCCAAGAGTATAAGAGTCGTACTGAGCAGATCAGCATAAATTTTAATAATTCTGAACAGTTGCCCTACAACTACGAATTTCACATGTATGAGCTACAAAAGGCTCTATCCAAGACCCATAATAGCAGCCCAGGTCCAGATGGAATTACTTATCAAATGCTCCGCCATCTAAGCCCAGTCTCTCTTACCAATATCCTGTTCCTCTTCAACAGAATCTGGCAGGAAAATATTTTCCCTTCTATGTGGCAAGAAGCAATAGTTATCCCCATCCTAAAACCAGGAAAAGATCCTAAAGACCCTTTAATTTATCGTCCTATAGCCTTAACAAGTTGCTTTTGTAAAACAATGGACGCATGGTAAATAACCGTCTTGCTTTTTATTTAGAAAACAATAGGTGTATACCTCAGCAGCAAAGTGGTTTCCGTCAGGGTAGATCTACGTTAGACAATATTATTAATTTGGAAAATGACGTTAGAACCGCTTTCGTTCGTAGGAACCATCTTGTATCAATATTCTTAGATATTGAGAAGGCCTACGATAGAACCTGGCGCTATGGAATTATTCGGACCTTACATAGCTCTAATCTCCGTGGTAACCTACCACTTTTTATTCAAAACTTCTTACAAAAAAGAAGTTTTAAAGTGCGCATTGGGTCTGTTTTATCTAGATCATTTGTTCAAACTGAGGGCGTTCCTCAGGGTAGTGTACTTAGTGTAACATTATTTATTGTTTATATTTCCAAGATTTTATCTGTATTACCTTCTTGTATTAAAAATACACTTTACGTGGATGATTTGCAGATTTTCTGTCAAGATTCAGATATACATTCAATTGAACGACATCTACAGATGGCTATAAATCAAATTACTGACTGGTGTGACAAAAATGGCTATACCATTTCACCAAGTAAGAGCAGATGCATCCATTTTTGTAGGAAACGTGGCCTTCACCCTGATCCCAATATCCAACTTCAGGAGGTATCCATTCCTGTTGTTAAAGAGTTACGATACCTTGGGGTAATTTTTGATAACAGACTTACCTTCTTGCCCCATATATTACATTTGCGCAAGAAGTGCGAAAGATCTCTTAACATACTAAAAGTTCTTTCCAATACTTCTTGGGGTGCAGATCGAACCTCATTGTGCAGAATATACCAGTCTGTTATATTATCACGTATCGATTATGGGAGTGTGGCTTATGGCTCAGCTTCAAAGTCTGCCCTAAAATGGTTAGACCCGATTCATCACGCTGCACTTCGTATCTGTAGTGGAGCGTTTCGCACCTCACCTGTCGACAGTCTCTGTTAACTGCAACATACCTCCTTTAAAACTTCGACGCATCAAGCTTTCCCTTAATTATTCAAGAGTTTTTCTACTCTAAACCATCCACTAAGGTCTGCTAGAGTTGACTCTACGTTAAAGAGACTTTTTAACGCTCGCCCTCCTTGCACTCCTCCCTTTTATGCTAGGATTCAACCTCTTATAGATGAAGCTGATCTTTTAACTCCAGTTGAGATTGCTGACTACAATAGTATTCCCCCATGGGCTTTTCCACAAATACGCTGTTTAAGCAACTTTGCTCTGTTTAACAAAGAACATACTGATCCCATAATTTTCAAACAAATTTATGAATTAATTTCAGGATTATTTCCCAATCTTTACTGATGGATCAAAAACAGAAAGACACGTCGGCTGTGGCATAGTTTATGGCACTAATATCTATAGTTATTGTCTTCCGTCAATCTGTTCTATTTATACTGCTGAAATTGTTGCCATTTTGAAAGCTCTTAACATAATCAAGTGCTTTCGCAACCGCAAATTCTGCATTTATACTGACAGTATGAGCATTATGAAACAGCTCAAATTTCCTCAACACTTTCATCCTCTGATTTATAAAATCTTAGCTTTGTTAAATGAAATGTCTCATAATGGTTTCGAAATATTGTTTTGCTGGATACCTAGTCATGTCGGTATTACTGGCAATGAATTAGCAGACTTAGCTGCTAAAGAAGGTAAAGACCCTATAGACCAAGCAATCTCTTACGCTGATATCAAGCATTTAATCTTTGTATATACGCATTCTATTTGGCAGAGTTCTTGGAATACGCAAGTAACAAACAAACTTTTCTGTGTTAAACCTCTCATTCGGAACTGGAGTAATATCTCTTACAGACGTGCTGACGTTATTTTATCCAGACTCTACGAATCGGTCATACTCGTTTGACACATAGTTATATTTTATTTAAGGAACCTGCACCTCTATGTTTGAGTTGTTAAATAGTTTTAACTGTATATCATATCTTAATTGAATGTCCTAATTTTAACCATCTTCGTCTTACGTTTTTCCACATCATTGTCTTAAATTTATTGGACTTGATTGGGGAAATACCTCATTCAAATCTCTTTGCTTTCTTAAGGACTATCAGAATTTTGCACTGCTTATAACGCATTCTCTTTACTCTAAATTAAATTTTAAGTAAAATTCAAATTTACAATTTTTTAATGCAAGAAACTTGTTTTGCCAATTTTATAAAGGATATTTTATTCTGATCTGATAGAGTTTTAAACTTTCGTTCGGCGCAGTATGTCCTTTTTGGATTTTGCGCCAGAAAAAAGACAATCACTCACTCACTAATAATACTGTAAGTAAAAAGTGAAGGGTGTACAAAATACTATTAGTTTTAACAATAAAAGTAAGTACTTTTGAGTTTATACCTTTTTCTGTACCATTTTGAAGTCCTTGTTTACACACACAGAAAGTTATTTTGGAGGTAAAAATTTTTTTATATGAATTCAAACCAGAAATTATATGCATGGGAATATTTTGCAGAGTTGGAAAAAATAATATATAAACCATTTCTTATCAATAATACGTGGGTTTGAGTCGCTCTTTCAATGTGGTAGTCTATTTGGATGATTCTCTGTAATTAGACATATGCAAATAATGACTTGAGTGATCAATTAGTAACATATTTCCATTATTATACTGAATATTAATTATAAATAAGCAACGCTCTCTCTTTATTTTTATAGGTAACTTTAAAAAATTTTCAATAAATAAATCCTTCCAAAACTTGTGAATAAATATATGAAATTGTAAATTTTCTTCAACAAAATAATTGAATTTTTTTATTGGAATAATTAATTTCAAAGAGTTCATGGAAAAAACTAAACTGTAAATATTAGTTCTACAAAATAAAATAAACAAAAAAATTAAAGGATTAATAATTGATGGGAACTTTCAATTTATGTATATACCTTTAAAAGTCATTACTGAACCTACAGAAACCATAAAGGCTTCAAATAAGAACAATGATATTGCACATATATACAGAATTTAAACAACAAATTTTGTTCAAATCTGATAAGTATAACTCAAAGGCTAGAGTGACTTTAACAATGTGCTTACATGAGAAACTCTTGAACTATTTTAAAATCTTGTATTAATGTGACCATACATTGTTAAGCTGATACAGCAACCTGGATTGTTCACTTGCTAGAGGATCAACAGTTCATGAGTCGGAAACCCGCCTCTTATAAATACATCTAATTAAATTTTATGTATGAGTGTGTGTGAGTGAAAAGCCAAATTATATTATGAGAAATAATTGAAAAATAAGAAATTTGATCAATTTTATAATTCTATCAATTTTATAATTCTATCAATTTTATAATTTGATCAATTTTATAATTCTATCAATTTTATAATTTGATCAATTTTATAATTCGGTAACATTTAATATATTTTGTGTTTTTTCAACTTATTGAATCTTTGAAATGATACTTTGTTAAAGGTTGGAAAGTGAATGATTATCAAAATTCTTATTTTCTTTAAAATTTGTTTCAAAAGTTACTTTATGATATTATTGTAATTTATGGATAACTTCTTAAATGTTTATTAGAAAGATTATTAAATAATGCAGAAAAATGATAATTTGAATCATTACAAGTTATCATTTTTTTAGATTTGATCCGGAATAAAGTTTTCATAAAAGAAAAAAAAATTAAATTAGTATTTTTCGTTTTCAGAAATATGTTAATTGTGTGTGTGAAAAAATTTACTTCTTTTTACTTTGTTATGTTCGTAAGAAAAAAAGTTCTCGTGTAATTCTAAGAAAAGTACAATTTTTGTGCATACAGGAATGGCAATTGAATAATAGCATCGTGGGTTTCGGTTCAAAATTTAAATCTCATTTTAGGCTTAGATGTATATAATGTTTCGAAGTTTCTTTTAAACATGTTTTGGCCTAATGAGTTTTTCTGTGAAGAAAATGAGTCAGAAAAACACACAAAACCAAAAGAGAATTAGAGTTATTTTCCTCGAGATTAAGTATTTGTAATTCCTCATGTAGCTTTTTAAATAAATTTTATGATAATTTAAAAATAAAATTTGAAAATTTCTTAATAATTAAGCATACATTTTTTCTTTAGATATCCTTTACATATTGAAATTGCAACATCTATCAAAATGCAGTTCAGATCTGTTGTCACACAAGATGGGAATATGGATGACATGAACTTCAGGCAGCAATATGCGCTTGTTGGACAGAATCAACCGTGTTTTATTTCTAATTATTTGACCTACTTTCCAGAGAATCAAGATTTAAATAAACATCAGTTGATGGTTCCGTTTCAAAATTCAAATGAAACGTATCAAAATTTCCATGTTATGCATGATTACAGAAATCTACGTGTTACAGGTAATAACCATATGACCAACCAAGAAGGAAGCTTTTCGAGTCATGCTGCACCAATCGAGAACTCTAAATTTCCAGAAATTCAGAGGCATTCAAAATTTTCGCACTCACAGTCAGGCTGTGAAATTCTGGATTCCCCGTCAGGCTCTGAAATTCCGGACTCTCCGTCTTTTGGTAAATCTTTTCCTGCGCTTTCTAAACTGACTTCGCACATTAAGTTCCAAGAAAATATTAACCAATGTAGAGAAGTAAATCGGAAGGTTTCAGAAGAAAACACACATTTCTTCAAATTAGATACAAACGATCTTGGAAAACTTGAAGGCAGCGATAAATCAGAAATCACATTACTAGATAATCTATGCAAGACTGAAAATTCTTGTATGCATTCTGGGAATGAATCCAACGAGTGTAAAGAGCTGATAAAATGTAAATCAACTATTGAGCCTTCATTGAGAAATGTAAAGATGAAAACGAAATGTCTGACGTATAATGTTAAAAAGAAAATGCCTAAAAATATGTTTCAAAATACTCCAAAATGCAAATGTTTTAAGGAATCTTTCGATCAAGAGAGACTGATGCAAATTATGTTTTGTTCTGATGCGAAATCAAAATCTACTGAAGGATTACCAGAATTATTCAAGATTTCAAAAGGAGGAACTGAAGATGACATGCAATCAAACATGTTTAAATGTCCAGGACAAAAAAAGAGTTTGTTACAAAAGACTTCCATTTCTTACAGTGCATTTTGTAGATCTTGTAATTCATTATTTTCTATATGGAATAACAATGAGAAATCCAGTTACACGTCACCTTTCTTATTACAAGAAAATACAATACTGCATGATCTATCGAATAATGTATCTCTTCTTAAATATGTACCTTATGAAGAATCCGAAGTTAACTATAATTATTTTGAAGATCCAGAGTTTCAGCACCATGCAAAGTCGCTTTTAGAGCTTGTTGAAGACTAAATGCTTTTACAGTTACTTTTGCAAGTACATACATCTGTATTTGGAAACTTCATTTTTAAAAATAAAGACATGTGTATAGCAATAGAAATCATTGAGCTATTTTTAACGCGGAATTTTTAATGTACTCTTCTCAAACTTTAAATGATTACATTTTTATCATGTAAATTTTGAATGAAAGTTAATATTTTTTTAACTGAGATCCACATGTACTTGAAATAAAATTGTTATAAATATTGCCAACGATTGTTTCCTTCGTTTCACAAATAATGTAGATTTTTAAAACTTTTAACATATTATACATTACTAGTTGTATAGTTAGAAAATTTTTCAGCTTTTTCTGAATATTCTTTACTAAAATATGAGTGAAATATACGAGTATGAGAAAAAATTTCAATGATTTATTTTCTGAATATATATTAAGTGAAGATATAAGTTCTGCTTCGAAATCTCAATATACTTTCTAAATTTGTATTTATCGTCTAACTTCTATTGTACTTTTTTATTAATTTACTTAGTCATTTCAAATCTTGTTTTCCCTTGTCAGTATTATTTTTAATTTAAAATGTTAAAGTTTAATAGAAAAACTTCATGGCTTCAAAGCAACTGCAAATATACTAATGCCTTAAGAGTAAAGCTTTGTACTTTAATAGTGACCATAAGTAACATTTTCGTGAATTATTGAAAGGAGCTTTATTTTAATATGCAATAATCTTACTTTCAGAATTTTAATAATTTTGCAAGTTATTCAATAAACTATTTAATTTGGCAATGTAGAAGAGTCTTTAAAATTCTGATCACTTCATTGATGTCCACGAAAGTTTCGTTTAGAAAAACTTTTTGTACAGCACGTTTTTAATTTCTAACGGCATATTAGAAGACAACTGTAACCAGAATAATTAGCGTTAAAACAGGAAAAAAAAAGACATGAACTCAGATAATAAAAGTAAAACTACAATAAGAGTCATTTTTCATGTTTTTTTAGAGCTTCACAGAAACTCTCACCCAAGTGTCCAGATGGCGCAACTTGTCCAATTCTGTACCGTGAGGCATAAAACACAACCAATCAAGTGTCTAGAAGTTTGTGCACGGCAATGACTGAAATGGTTCACGTCCATTTTCTCGCATATGTTTCAAAGTGAGCAAGGTGGACTTGATAGTATTTTTATATGGTATAGATATTTGGAGAGGGAATTCTTGCCACTTTTTGAGATCAGCGCATAGTACCAAAGTTATAGATTATTTAGTATTAGACACAAGGTTCACCACGAGGAGATAGTTCTACACACATTTACCCCTTTTATATTGCAAGCAAATAGTAACAAAATTTAATAAGATTAAAATACTTAACACAATAGTTTACGCAATTTTACCTTATGAATTACCAGTTGGAAAATATTTAACATATTACTTAAAATTTGTTTCACGAGTACTGCAGTTCCATGAACTTGTAAGAACAATGAACTAACACGGTACCATTTGTTCAACAAAGAATGAATGGTTTGTAATACATAAGGAAAGTTCAGAGGTAAAATTAAATTTAAACTTGAGAAATGATTCTATGTGCATGTGTGAAAATAATAAAATATTAATAAGGATTCTTAATTATTAAAATTATATAATATACGAACTGCATGAAATTCATGACTATTTAAAAAGTTTCTAAAAGGTAGAAATTTGTCAGACATCCGAAAATGACTTGAATTTTAATTAACGTTATGCTTTGTATTCTTTTTTCACTAGCTTTATGATATTTTATACCTATAAACTGAATTAAATTTAAGCCGTGAAACCATATTTCATAGTTTCTTTAATTTTACTGCGTAAGAATCTAAAAAGTTGGTTTTAATTGCGCAAGTAATCTTTCTCATTCTTGTTTCTTAGTAGCACTTCAGACATTTGCAAGAAAACTGCATTTGATGAAAGTATCTCAATTCTTATACAATCATCTATTAAATATGGTGCTATAAAATTTCAAATCTATATCCAATATTTAAGGATCGTAAATTTAGCAAATATTACATGAATGGATTCCGAACATGAAAGCTTCTATTTCTTATTGCTTTTTATAGAAGACGTTTACCTTACAATATTTAAACACAATTTCAGGGAGAATCTTTACATCTAATATTAATAGAAATGGGCTCATGAGATATATAGTTTCATTTTGATTAATTGCTACTTTATCATATGGATAAATGAGAAATGTTTATAGTATATAAGCATAATTCGATTTTTCATTATAACTGAAACTATAATTTGCTTCTTGGGTAGAAAAAACTGTAGTGTTCGCTGCTTATTTTTAATTAATTAACTTTTAATCCGTAATTCATTTTTAATCATAATTATATAATTTCATACCAAGGAGTAATTAACTAGCAAATAATAAATAATTTGGAATATTTTTAACAAATTGCGAATAATATTAAGCTGATATTTTAGTTCACATAGTAAAATTCAATAGAATTTTACTATGTGAACTAAAATTTATAAGAATTTTAAATTTTTTGCAAAGAGTTATTGTCAAATTGCAAAGAGTAATTTTTTGATACGGAAATGTTAATTTCATATAAATATAATGTGTTTTATTTTTTCCAGGAAAAACTATAATAGGTGATAATGCAAAGCAGAAGTAGTAATACAATAAATTTGGAATAAATATGTATAAAATGCAAAACAACTTAAAATATTAAAAAATAACATCATTTTAGTGAAAACAAATAATCCTATAATAAGTTACCTTATGGCCACGACAGATATATTAAAATTTGAAAAGAATTTTATATTCACAATCCTCTTCTATGTAATCATAAATGAATACAATGTATTTAAAAAATCTATAAACGAAACTGCTTTATTGCACGGAAAATATAATCATAAGAAAATAATAGGCAATATTTTTTTATAATGGAAGTAACATCGAATAAACTTAGTGAACATTCATTTCTGTAAGCTAATTATGTAAGATCAATTAGGAATAACTTTACATAAGAAAAAATCGCATCCTGACTCAAAGATGGTACGAGTGTTTTCCATCTTACATGTCATCTAAATTGCCGGATTTATAATTCTGAGACTGAATAGTAAGTGGTCTTCTTAGAGTTCAATGTTTGTGTGATTCCCTCTGATATCCTAATTAGATCTCTTACCATCTGTTCAAAACTTTGAAGGTTCGAATTCCAGTCTGGGACTAGATGTGTGTAACGGCTCGGAATTCTCTTTAAATCATCACACTTAATTTAATTACTCTTTGCGCAAAAAGTGAACTTTGAGTGATGAGACAAACCACAGACTGCCTTTTGGAGTAATTCATTATCAATTTAAACTTTAAATCTCAAATAAATTAACTATGGCCTGCAAAGAGTAATCAAGTCGTACAAACATATCAGCTCTAATTAATCATTTGTTTTACATGACCTTTAGTTATCAACAATGTTTGTCACATTTGTTGTGTATAAAAACTGTAAATGATTCAAGTTTAGCACTCAAAATGATGCAAAAGACAAAATCATTTCAGAAATAAATTTATATGTGTGAGTGGCATGAAAACTTACCAATTTTTTTATTTATATCAAGGTAAAGTTAGCAGGGAGTAATATGGCTTTGCACTGTTGCTTCAATTCAACAGTTGGTATTTGTTCGAAGATATTTAGGGAATAGGAATTAAAAGTTCCTTGTACAGTCTCGTTTAATCGCATATACCCTTTGAAGAAAATTATTATGTTGTAAAATTGATGTCAGAAATTAAATGTTTACTTTCACAAATTTTTACTAAATAGCTTGAAGAAATTTTAATAATTTCAATTTATAATACACGAATATATATATATATATAAGTATCATCTGGTTAATAATTTTCAGGTAACTTTACCAAATTCATGATGGGATGTATTCCTACAAATCCACATGAACAAACTGTCTCAACGGTAACTGGTCTCAATTAAATTGTTTTTGGATATTACTGAGCCATAGCCTTACTTTATGTAAGAAATTCCATTAATTATACACTACTGGCCACTAAAATTGCTACACCAAAACGGCGACATGCTACAGACGTGAAATTTATACGAAAGGAAGAAGGTGCTGTGATATGTAAATGATTAGCTTTTCAGGGCATTCAGACAAAGCAATGGCCAGTAGCAACACCTACATTGCGTTTAAATGAGGAAATTGTTCAGCCCGTTCCTCATACATAAATTGCATTTGAACGTTGTTGCCTGGTGAAAAGTTGTTGTGATGCGTCGTGTAAGAAGGAGAAATGCGTACGAGCACGTTTCTGACTTTGATAAAGGTCAAATTGTAGCGTACCGGGATTACGATTTATCTTATCGCAGTATTGCTGCACTCGTCGGTCGAGATCCAATGTCTGTTAGCAGAATATGGAATCGATGGGTTCAGGACGGTAATACGGAACGCCATGCGGGATCTCAACGGCCACCTATCACTAGCAGCCGAGAAGACAGGCATGTTATCCGGATGGCCGTAATGGATCGTGCAACCACGTCACGAGTCGTGAGTCAAGAAACGGGGTCGTTTGGAAGACAACAAGTGTTTGCACGAACAGTTCGACGACTTTGCAGCAGCATGGATTCTCAGGTCGGAGAACATGACTGCGGCTTCCCTTGACGCTGCGTCATAGACAAGAGCGCCTTCAATGGTGTGATCAACGACGAACCTGGACGCACGAATGGCGAGACGTCATCTTTTCAGATGAATCCAGGTTTTGTGTACAGCATCATGATGGTCGCATCTGTGTTTGGCGGCATCGTGGTGAACGCACACTGGCAGCGTGCATTCGTCATCGTCATACTGGCCCATCACCTGGCGTGATGGTATGGGGTGCCATTGGATACACGTCTCGGTCACCTCTTGTTCGCATTGACGGTGCTTTGAACAATGCACGTTACATTTCTAGTGTGCTACGACCCGTGACTCTACCCTTTATTCGAGCCCTGCGAAACCCTACGTTTCAGCAGGATAATGCCCGACCACATGTTGCCGGTATTGTAAGGACCTTCCTTGATACGGAATATGTTCGGCTGTTGCCCTGGCCAGCACGTTCTCGAGATCTTTCGCCAATAGAAAACGTCTTGTCAATGGTTGCCGAGCGACTGACTCGTCACCAAACGCCAGTCATTACGGTTGATGAACTGTGCCATCGTTTTGAAGCTGCATGGGCATGTGTACCTGTACATGCAATCCAATCTCTGTTTGACTCAATCCCCAGGCTTTTAACTGCTGTTATTACTGACAGAGGTGGTTGTTCTGGGTACTGATTTCTCAGGATCTATCCAGCCAAATTTTTTGAGAATTTAATCACTTGTTATTTCTAATATAATATATTTGTCCAATAAATATCATTTTGGTATCTGCATTTCTTCCTGGTATAGCAATTTTAATGGCCAGTAGTGTATATATACATTTAATAAAAATTGTAATAAAAATTTAAAAATAGCAATTAAGAGCTTATAGAGTTCTTGTAAATTAACTATTGCTTAAAATAACATATACAATATTAAAATATATACTTCTAATTTATATATATATACATATATATATATATTGGTTGAAATTAACTGAAATGTTTGAATTCGCTATATTAAGCAATTTCAATAATCGCATGATGTTAATTTTTTAGGCGTTTCCATTTTTGTCATTTCTTTTAAAATGTATTCTATCTCAATATTTTAATATCTCTGATTAAAGAACAGAATATATATAAATACATTAAAATTACGAAGCGATCCCGTAGTTTTTACTGTAAAACATAACCAAGCTTTTTAGGAAAATTACGATGCGAAATGATAAAGATCTTTTCCAATATTAGTAATATTTTCTGTTGACTGTGCTTTATATAAAATGTTTTGCATCCTGGCGTGAGATTTTACACTTAGATCAATATTAAACAAGTTGAATGAACTATTTAAGACATAAAAATAACCTCATTTACGAAATTAGTAAATAATGCAGTTCAAGCACTTTTTATCCGTATTCCAATGCATTTCTGATTGATATGAATTTCAGATAAGTGACCCTGGCTTTACCTTAAAATTAATAGATTTGGAGTGCTTGACTTTATCAGCTGCCACATAATTTTCAGCCAGGATCAGGCAAGGAACTAAACCTGAGTTAGTCAGCTCTACTCTACCTGCCTGCCACATCAGCGGAAGGAGTTTGGATGCTACACATTAAGGTATGAACGTTCTCGACCATAGGTTAATAAGCAACACAGCCAGAGTGAAGAATGTATTCACTCTCCCATTATCATCATGGCAAATGATCATTCTCATGGCAAATGATATTCACTTTGCTGATCTTACGGAAAGCGATGTGAAAGTATTGAGACTCTGGAGCTTCTTTCTCATTGACAAAACCTATTTCAAAAAATAAAAAAAGATCTCTATTTTTTTGAGTGAAATTTATATTTTATAATTCTAAAAATGAGGATGAACTCGATGCCGTACATATATTTTTCAAATATTAATGATTACTCATGATTGATACAGTTAAAAGTTTAGGAGAAAAGGATTTTCATTCTTTAAGAAATCCAAATTACATAAGAATGTTGTAACCTCTAAATTACAATACGACACAAGCCTGTTTACAAAAATAAACTCAACTTGTGACACAACAGCCCAATGTGAGCCAAGGCCTACAGTGCCAATATCTATTTCTCTGACCCAGAGCTATTGAGGGTGAAGTAACTCCTGATTAAGTGGTCAACCAAGAGCGACCCAAGTGTGTTCCTTCCTAAGTAAGTCTGATACTTAATTTTTCAACTAAGAAGGCTAAGTTGACTTTGCCCTGCTTCAGGATAGAACCTTGGATCTGTATGGCTTAATTATTCTCCAAACATTACTTTTCAGGGCCAGGAGATAATAATATCTAGAAGACCATCCTGAGGAATGGTATTTGGATGGTATATTCTGTCATCGTCGAAACTCATGAAACTTATAAATATAGAGATGGTTGAATTGTTCAACAGAGGGTGAAGATTAGAGAAATTTCATGATGAGTATTGATAAAAGAAATGAAAGTGGAAGTCCATAGCATTCGTAATCTGCTCATTATATGTGATGATCAATATCTCCAATAGATATATAGGTTTTAGAAGTTTTCAGTAATCCTTACCAAAACAATTCTTATGAATATCAATATGACCTTGGTGATAAATCTCTGGTGACACGAAAAGTGAAATCAATGGTTGAAAGATTATGATGTGTACCGTAATGGGTTGAAATTCTAAAGTTCAGGAGGCAATAGTTCTCTTCTTGGATCCATTCTAGAAAATTATTCGTATTTGTTAAGTTAGAACAGTTTCGTAATGATGGATGCATTACATTAGAATCGCCAAAAATGATATAAGGAAGTTGAATTTCTTGAATTATGCTTTGAAGACACTCCAAAGAAAATTTGGCATGTGGAACATAATCATTAATATTGAATATTGTAGTGCTTATCACAGTGATCTTGACAGCAAAAAGCTCTTTACCATCATCTGAGAAATTGGTGAAAGAAAATAAACTTGCTGGAATAAATTTACTGACTGTTAAGAAAAGTCCGCCACCTCGGCTACGTTTTTTATTCTTCTTATATATAATTTGATTAAATTAGGATACTTTGTCAAATTGTTTTAACCAAGTTTATTGTACTACAATAACATCCATTGAATTAAAATATTAAAGTTTCTTATTATGAATAATACAACGTGTTTTCCATGAAATTAACGAGGACATGATAAAGTATTGTGGTTAAAAGTTTACTTCTCTAAGGGCTGGTTTACCCAGAATAGCAGTGGCATGCTTACTGTTCAGATAGCTTATTGCTTACTGTTCAGATAGCTTATTGCTTACTGTTCAGATAGCTTATTGCTTACTGTTCAGATAGCTTATTGCTTCCTTTTCTAAATTTTGTTTCTTTTTCAATTATTTTCAGTTAAACTTCTGAAGAGTTACTATAACTAACATAGCCTACATTTAAAATTGGATCGAATTGAATATCACTTCTGCTATGGGTTTAATATTATTCTTGATTTTGAGTACTTTTTGTGATTTTTCTTCTAGAAGGGGAAGACGAGTGATTCCTAGTCTCAAAATTTTTTTTTAAGAGTTTATTCAAATTTCAAAAAAATAACATTAAGTACAGGTTCTTGTTGGATTTGAATAGCTAAGATTTTTTAGTTGAATGATTCTTCAAATTTAAAAAATAAGGATTGAGGCAGCAATACAATTTATTTCGGCATAAGTAATTCCTGAAAGTTAGATTTGGTAATTAGATTAGACATCAATTGCAAAATTGATTTCAGATATTTGTAAATCATTTTCTTGCATTAACAAGAGATAGTTGGTTTATTGCTTTTAATTTTAAAAACCAAGTTTTTGCCCTTACGAGATACTATATAGGGATCATATGAGGCATGAGATCAATTGCAATTTACATAATATGGAAAATTAGCAGGACAAGGATCACTATTATGATGTAAAACTCAAATTATGCACTAAGCAGATCATATTTTATATTTTTTGTTACATGAGTAAATTAAAAGCAATCACCGCATTGATGAACTTAATCCACAAAAATCTTCAAATTCACTATACATAAAAGGCTTTAATTTGTAATGGGATTTTAAACCCGTACAATTTTACCAAGATAATTTCTGAAAATTCTGATGATTTCTATTTATTGAAACTGTCTGATTAAATATAGAATAAGGCCATTATTTTCAATTTCTAACGCTAGATTTTCTATACTTTAATCCCCTGATGTAAAAGTTCATAGTATTTGTTTCTTCAATTTGTATTTGGAGAATTACCAGTGCATTCAATACTTTTTTTTTTACTCTAAACTTGTGTTGCAGTTTTATAATCAGTTGTAATGATAATAAGTTTTCCGGTTCTTGTATGTCGAACTTCTTCCACACACATGCCATTCTTATTGGAAGTATTGTTTAAAAAATTGGATTTTAAATGTGAAGGTCGCTTATGAATAGAAGCATTTTCAGATGTAGGATATAAATATATTGAGAAAATTGAAATTCCATTTTTGAAGTTAATTGTATAGATAATGGTGCATCATCATCAATGTCTAACACAGAATTCGATATTGATTTAGGTATGCGATATTCACCCTCTATAAAGAGTGTATCGCAATGCTAGTCTGTTATAGTTAATAGTTCACCATATATGTACTGGTAGTAAAAGCTATCTTATTAAAATTTCTGAATTCCAAAAAATTCAAATAAACGAAGAAAAACTGCTTGAAGTTTTCTCAAAGTAAATAAGAATTCAGAGAAATAAGTGCGTGTCACTTCAAGTAAAGTTAAAATAATCCACACAAATAAAAATACTTTTCTTTCTTGTGGGTCATAAAATAAGACAACTTTTAGATTTTTGAAATCAACTGTTTTGAGTGTTATACCATTTTGGATCATTTGATATTAATTTCGCCATAATGTACTTCAGATTCTAAGCAAAATATTACTATCACATTCCTGAAACTATCTCACTTTCTTATTTATACAACGGCATATTTCATTTTTACATAAATTTGTTAACACAACAATTTATTAGTTTTATTTTGATTCCTATAACATTGTTACCAAAAATGTTAGTTCTCTGATATTTGTGTTATCTAAGTGGAATAATGCACTTTATTTTTTTATTCATGACAATTTCAATTACAATTTTCTCTAAACAATAATTTTGCGTTTGTCATGTCAGATAAATTATATTACACTAATAATTACAATTATATTGACTCCAACATATCAATATCCTTTAATCTAACAAATTTATATAAATTATAGAACATCTCAATATTCATTGTTACTTTCTGTATATCATTTTATTTTCACAGGAAGAAAATTTGAATCATTTGCCATGTTACTACATGAATTACAATAAAAGCTTTATTTTGAAATTTTACATGCAATACGGTTCTACTTGCATATAAATAAATTTATATAATTATTATAAATTAAATATTATATTTTTCAATTCATGGTAATAACAATTTTTAAAGTGATTGCTACAGATTTATTGCAATAATTTATGAAATCACCAATAAATAATCTACTTTGGAATTCACTTGACCCAAGATAATCGTTATAATCAAAGACCTTGAACTAAAGTCTCTGAGATAATGTTCTTTTAAAGTTAAAATTATTTAATTATGTGTTCAAAGAACAAGATAAAGCTATTTACATATTTACAACTTAATATCAAATCACATTGTAACATTTTAGTTATTTATAATTCGAAAGTCCAATATCAATTCGCGTCTTCACGTCATCGCGTCATTTTTCATCATCACCTCGTCGTTTCACTCTCTTCAGCATGTCCATTGGCAGACTGGATGGGAATGGCCGTCTGGTGGCGCTTTCAATCCAACAATCGGTCATCCTGATGACAATAGATGACCTCGGCATTCGTCTAGAATCAGAATTTCCTGAAATAAGAAATGAGTAGAAACAATAACATGCTCAAGAAGAATCTTTAAACAGTGCTGTCAATTCTCGTCTAATTCGTCTTTTCAATTCTCATCTAAATCATCGTTGTTCCTCGAATCTGAGATTCCGTCGTGGAGGACTACATCATCTTCATCTTGTTATAGAATCGATGGCGGAATCTTGACTCTCGTCTTTGGCCATCTTCAGAAGGAAACGTCTTGAATACATTTCAGTTACTTTAATTTTTTAAAAAAAATTAAAAGGTAACAGTCTGAAAAAAAAAAGTTTGTCTTAAAAAGTAGCAATTCTGTCAGTAAAAAAAGTCAAAATCAGGAGCTGGTCGTCATCAGTGTCTTTTTTTCCTCCTTCAGCCTAGAGCACATTTTAAGTAACATCGGGCCAAGGCTTCATGTATTTAGCACAAGTACTAGTAATCAGGGGACCTTCGATAAAACCAACTTTTTGAGTATCGTAGGTGTCGTTGCTTTTAACTTCTATTATTTTGTAGGGGCCTAAATATTTTTTGGGTTTTAACTTGAGACCTGGACCTTGTTGTATACGTTTGATAGCAACAATATCATTTCATTTGAATTTTCTTGCATGTTTTCTGCTTAAATTATAGGTTTTGCGATTTTCATTTTGAAATTTTAAAATTTGTTAGCGTCTCTTCTAAGGTTATCGCGATTATTAATGGAATGTATTCGCATTTCTGCATGTAAGAGATCTTTAATTTTAACGTCATTTTTTTATTTTCATTTTTGTACCAAACAGCACTTCAAATGACGTTGTGTTAATATTTCTGTGAAAAGTTGAGTTTATAACCTGTTGTACATTACTAACATGCAAATACCATTTACTGGATTGTCTATCGACTCTTTAGACAGAAGAAAAATTATTCTGGAGTTGAGGCGCTCTACTTGACCATTGGCTCTAGGTAAACCGGTGGTTATACAAATGTGTTTAATTTCTTCGCGGCGACATTATTCTTGGAAATCATTTGAAGTAAATGCAGAACCTTTATCCGAAATGATGCAAGAGGGGTTACCGAAAACAGTCTGTTGGAGTTCTAACTTCGATATTACTTCAGAAACGTCAGTAGATTTAATTGGGTAAAGCCATATAAATTTGGTAAAACTATCGATCACAGCAAATATATATTTATATCTCTTATGAGTACTTTCTAATGGACCTAAATGATCTGCATGATGTGTGTGTAAAGGATTGCATGATGTGTCTTTTCCGATTGGATGTAATTCTTCTTGTTTACCTCTTTTTCGATTGCTTAAAATACACGGTATACAATTAGATAAACATTTCTCGATTTTTTGTTTAACTTGAGGAATGTAAAAGTTAGAATTTTAGCTATCTTCTGTTCTTTTTACGGCAAAATGACCTTTCTCATGTGCAGATTTAATATTCATTTGCATTTCGTCTGGGACTACTAACAGTTCATTACTATTAACACATCTATAAAGAACATCTTTTTTGAGCAAATAATCCTCATGAGGGTTTTGTTTTAATATCTCTTTAATTGTTTTGATATGTTCGTCTGAGTCTTGGGTTCGAATTACTTTTTTCTCAAAAAGTGGTAGTTGTCGGGGGCAAGAACAAATGGGTATTTCAGCAGTTAAATTAATTTTCATCTTAACATCAACAGTTTCAATTTTATTAGGAACATAATTTTTTTTTATTAATGTATGTATATATATTTCAGAGCACAATGATTTATCCCTAATGTGACTTAAATCAATTTCTGATTCATCGTTAAGATTTACAAAATTAATTAAGAAATTATCTATTTTGTTTTTGTTAGTGTGAAACGATACTTCATTGCTTGAAACTATTAAAGTACCTTGTCTAATAATATCAGTTCCTACAATTAAATCATAAGTTAGAGTCATCATTTATAACAAAAAGATTTGTATTAACTTTCGAATTATCAATTTCAACTTCTGCATTAAAATAACCTAGTGGTTTAATTTATTTCATTCCTAAACCAGTCAACGAAATATTAGAAGATTGTAAACTAAGAGTGTCTTTAATTTAATTAAATAAACTCTTTCTCAAAATGGTTTTTTTGACTTCCAGTATCAATTAATGAAGTTACATTCAAAGTACCAATTTTAATATCCTTAAGAATTAAGTTTTCAGAACTGATCGTATTTATTTTCTAGTGATCATCAAATGAGTTTGTTTCTTTTGATTTCGGACATTCCGAAGCTTTATGCCCAAAAGATTGACATGAAAAACACTTTAAAACTTTATCTTTATGTATACAATACTTAGAAATATGTGAACGTGAACCACAATTATAACACTCTCTATTTCTTGAATCAAAATTACCATCAAATTTTACTTTATTCATATTTTCCTACTTAGAATTAAATTTATCATTAGATTCATACCTTGAATTATATTTATCATTACCATCATATTTTGATTTATTTTTTATCAAAAGAATAAGATCTAAAATTTGCATGTTTGCAAAATTGTTTTATTTTCATTTTATTGAAAGTATATTTACTCATTACTGAATCACTTTCCATTACCTCATACACTTTAAGTTTATTTATAAATTTTATCAAATTTTTGCATCCGTATAAAATAATTTTATTTTCATGTTTATTATTAAGTCCCTTAATCACATAATGTATTAACGCAGCTTTATCAATTTTTCCTGAATGACAAAATTCTTTCATTTTTAAAAAATATTCATGAACGGATTCTGAGTCTTTCATTTTCCTTTTACTTAGTAATTCGTGAAGATTTGCTGAATTTATTTCAACGGGAAATTCATCAATTAAGGCATCTGTTAATTTTTCCCACGAGTTTATTTAAGGCTCTCTTCTAACAAATAAGAAGGCATTTCCATCAAGCTATCTTTTAGCAAAAATAAACTTTTGTAAATCTGATAAATGGAACAGTTTCGATACATTTTCAAGTTATTACATCCAGTTATTTATGCTTTCATGCGACTCAGCATTAAATTTGGTAATTGTGCTTTCGATATCAGAATAATTGATATAAATATTTCGAGAATCATTGTTTTTACTAAGTTCATATTAGAAATATTACACACATTTAAAGTATTATTTTTATTTCCACATTCCATTGGAGGAATCTGTTTTGCTTTAATTTTTGTTTGTTTCATCTACTTCCGATTCCGACATACAGGCGTCACTAATTCCGTCAGAAAAGAGTTCAATGAACACAATTGCTCAAGTATTCTTTTCCCTATTTCAGATTTATTTCCTTCGAAAGAAATATTTAAAATATTGGAAATAGTTAATTAATTCTTTCAAAGAAAAATTATCTTCTATTATTTTTAATTTCTTTTTAAAGACTTCACTTTGAATAGCAAAATTAAAACCAGAAAATTCTCTTACACGCTTTCGATTTAACTGATCTCCATCAGAATCGAAAATAAATTTATGTAGAACTTTCACTTTGTCCGACTTAATGATCTGTAATGCAATGCATATCCTTTTGATGTCATTTAACTTCATCTTGAATTAAAAAAATATGTACACACCCTTTTCTGATGCTTGACATGTGAGATGATCACTCTCTATTCCACTTCCGACAGCAAATATGTGAATTTTGTGGGCTTCATTGTCAGGAATTAACACATTTAAAGTTTAAATTATTTAATTATAAGTACAAAGAACAAGATAAAGCTATTTACATATTTACAATTTAATATCAAATCACATTGTAACATTTTAGTTATTTATAATTCGAAAGTCCAATCTCAATTCGCGTCTTCACGTCAACACATCTTTTTTCTTCGTCTCTCTCTCTCTCTCTTCTGCATATCCGGCGTCAGACTGGATGGAAATGGCCCTCTGGTGGCGCTTTCAATCCCACAATATTATATTTTATTTTTTCCCTTTCATATAATATTATGTGCAGATAGATGAAAAATAACTATTTCAGAAATGGTGATTTTTACCTTGTACCAATTTTATGACTTTCTATCATTTATTATTTCTTCGCTTATATATATAACATTGAAATATTAAAATACAATTGCAAATAAAATTTAGATTTTCAACATAAATTTAATTTTTAAAATAATTACATTTTTGATTCAATAACTAAAACAATTATTTAATTTTTACAGTTTTCAAACCGTAGAACAAATGTAGTTTCCGTAACGCGTTAGGAAATGTTTTTAAATATATCGTTAATGATCAAGGCAAGTGATTCATAACCATTAGCATAGGCAAGCGTTTCAAAATAAAAAGAATTGGGAACCTCAAAATGGGAATACATAAACTTACAATTCGAATCTTCATATCGGCAAATCTATCGCGTTATGAATACTAGGATTAAACGAACATTTAAATAAAAAACACTAGTCTTAAAATAATTCGCATAAAAAATAACAGAATAACAGAAGATGTAATATTTTTCCAATAGAAAATTTAGTTACGTGAATTCATTTTACTGGAACACAATTCTCTGAACAAGGAAGTACTTCTTTCCCTCGGAATTGAACTAAAACAATAACAAATCTCCCTTTTCTTTTACAAACTTTGTTGTCATGGAAACTATTTCACTTCATCATGTTGCTTTTTTAATATTTTGAAGTTTAACTTTTCCAACCGGAAACTTTGTGGTGACAGATGGTCTGAAACATCAACACATAGCAACATTAAATACCCATACATTTAAAGCTTAAAATAAATTTAAGTGTGTGGAAAATTTTATCTTACTAAACATATCGAATGTGGTTATAATCAAACTCATTGAAACATATATTACAACCGATTAATAAACTGATTTATTATTAAAGAAAAATGTAAAATTTTCAAAATTTTCATCAATTTTAAATCACATTTGCTTAAAACTACATTTAGTCGTAATAAAAATCACATTAATATCTAATGATAATATATCAGTAATAATTGTTACTTATTTATAGCTTATATCACAATATCTGATGGCTAAGAATTCCAAGCGCACTTTCAAAATTTCATAATTTTTACCTGAAGCACTTGATAAAGCTGAAAATTCACTTGCAACAAGTTAATTAAAAATTTTTCACAAGTTAAAAAATTAAATTAACTTATTCACACACATACACACTCGTATCATTTGTTGGCGCTAAAAAAATTTAAGTGACGTAAAGGATTGCTTAACGAATCAAATGTTTTCATATTACAATATTATTTTATTACTATTAACGAAGATATAATATTTGTAATACTGAAAATACTTGATTGTTTATGTTACAAATATTAGTAAACTGCGGATTAAACTCGGTTTCTAATTAGCTAATGAGCTTTTCAGTTTCACGGAAAACATAACAATAAATATTCACATTTTACTATTTACTAAACTAAAAGAATATTATTTACAAAAGAAGAGGAATATAATAGAAAAAATAAAACAATGGTCACTAAAAAAATGTTTCCAATAATAATGATGTAATACACTTATTATTTATACATGAATTATATAGGCAACCTTTTAACAAAATTATGAAATTAATTTTGTCATTTGAAACTAGATGGCACTACTGGTAAATATCTGTAATTAATAATAAAAGCGGGGTTATAAAGATTTGCTTCGTTTTTAAAAAAAGAACTTAAAAAACGAAATAAGTTTATATTTTTCGTGATAATATTTCATAAGAATGAATTTGAACTTTTAAGTCAGTGAGAGAGAGAGAGAGAGAGAGAGAGAGATGTTACAGAGAATGACTTTGAATCTTCTTTGCAGATTGTAAAAAGACAGTAAAATAATCTTTCCACAAAACACTTTTTCATTGAAGATACAATCTTTTCTGAAAGACTCAAAATTAACTGACCTTTAAAATGATTGTTTTAAAAATACTATTGTTGTTTTAAAATTCACATATATGTATGTGTATGCAGGAAAATTCAAATGATTTTAATTTTATCTAATTGAACAATAAATAAGGCTTGGTATGAACATTTCAAAATAAAAATGATAATTATATATTGTCTTATAACCCAAACTCTGAATAAAAAGTAATGAGATAAAAAAATTGACTAAAACACTTACTAAATTAATTTTAAATAAGCTTATGAGAGACATTTGTAGTCTTTCTTGTGGGACAATATATATGGCATTCATTTCTAAAATTGATTCACATTATAATTTGATTTTATGATAAATAAAAATCATACTTATACGAATTAAAATTATTGTTATCACTTTATTACTATCAATTATATAATGCTCTTTTTCACTGAAATAGAAAAAATGAACGCCATAATTTTGTTTTTAACTTGAAATATTAATTTTAGTGAATTCTTAGAGCCTCTTATTTTGATTCTTCAATTAATCTAAAAGAATAGTCTTCTACTTAAAGTAATTATATAATATTTTATATTAAGCCAAAAATATGTCTTTAACTTCGAAATAAAATCTACCAAACATAATAAAGAGACAAAAACTAAAATACTAAGAAAAAAAAAACCCCACACAAACTAATGTTAGATTAAATTTTTAATATATCTTGAATATTGCTTTTATGATTTCTGATTAACAACAGTAGTTTTAAAGAAAGAATTTTAATTAATAGATTAATTTTTTGGTTTTGAAATTATAATTATACTGAATTTTAGTTTTAAATAATATTTATAATGAACTAATTTGTATAGAATTTTAATAAATTTATAATGAATATTATTTTTTATTAATGTATTAAATAAATTATGAAATAAATTAATGAGAAAGCTCAATTTGAAGTAGTTAATTTATGGTAATTATCGTATGTAAATTAAAATTATGCATATTTGAATTTAAGATTAAATCCAATGGTTTATTTTTGCGCTGTTAATCTAATTTATTATAATAAGATAAATCACATACATGTCACCGAAACGCGCTCACTAGAATTCACACCAGACATTATTTAACACATGTTGTTAATACCTTTGTTTGTCCCAGTTTTACGATCAAAACCAGTCAGAATATTCTACTTATAAATCTCACCTGTCTTCCCGATTCCGAAGTTATTTAACAGATGTCGTTGATGGGCATAGCAGCCGGAAATCGAAATTGAACATGCAGATTATTTATGGAGGAGACACTAAGTATGGCATTATCATTGGGAACCATGATGATGAATGCATCAGATTTTATTTTATTTAATTCTTAACTTTGTTTAGTAAAAAATTCCAATTTCTCATTCTATTCGAACGTTTACGCATAAAAAAAGTGAACAATGCTCTTCAAAATTTCAAATGATTTAAATTATTATTATGAGATACCATTGCTGTGGCTATTTTTAAATGCGATTATTTCATCATTTATTTCTGCAATTGTATTGTGATTATATTTAAAACTTAATATATTTAACTATTTTATTATACACATCGTATATTCATCCATTTTTATTCAGTGATTATCAGAGGTACACGGTTAATATTATACTACTCTCGAGAATAATTTGAGGTGGAAATTAGAACTAACAAAAAAGGCAAAGCTCATAAGTAGTATAAAAAAAATTTGAGTTCTAAGAACTTTCGTTTGCCTAATCACTTTGAGTGTAAAATTCTTTATTATTACATCAATTCTCAAAAATGTACTCCATAATTATTATTGTATAAAGATTTTTTTATTTTAACTTATTTCTTGCGAAAACCAAAATTATGCACTTTGGTATATTTGTAGTCTTTATATGTTATTTAGATAATAAATCAGTGAGAAATGAAGTTCAAGTGACTTTTAATACGACAGAAGTTAAAAAGTTTAAATTATGAAAACCTTTTTCCTTTCCTTACCTTATTCACTAAATGTGCTTTGAATGTAACCTCATAGCCCCAATTAAATAACGGACAATAAGGCTAACATTTCGGAGCTAGGATTTCTAAAATGTACAGATAATCTGATATTTTTTTATTTCTTATGGTAAGACAAGATATAACAGTATTAGTTTAATACACTGCCTGACATTGAAAATGCAACACAATGAAGGAGCGACCAGGAAATTACGGAAATATCAGGGTAGGCGCACGTTACTGAGTTATTTAAATGACGTGGAATGTGCAACTCTACAGCGCAGGTAGGATAAGATATAAGGTGAAGAGCCGGCAGAATGGGTAAAGTTCGCACCGTTATTGCTGCTTGGAAAATACCGTTGAACGTTTGTTCTTGCCACTAAAATCGCCTATAATTGCAGAGAAGGCCAGGCCATCGTCGATGGAGTCAGTTCCAGAAAACACGAGTTTTCGAGGGTCATGCTGATCAACTGAAAATGGCAGTTGGTCCTTACTTTTAAAGCGTTACTTGCTCAGTGGAAGCAATCACTCTGGTATAGTGAAAGGGAATGCATTTGTTATCTCTATAACCTGTTTAAAACAGCAAACCAAAATTCTTGTACTAAAGAATATAAAATTTTAACTTATCTAAAAACTGAATGAAGTGCAGAATTAATTTAAAATTTTAATTAATAAGAATGAGAATATTAATTTCAGAAAACTGCCGAAAACCAACTGATGGTTGATAGTTTTAATCTCATATAATTATTTTAATTCAATTTTAAAGTCAAATTCCTAAATAAAGTTTTTACAGAATTTTATCAAACCAACTACTGCATACTTTATGGTTTTACGATAATGCAAATATTCAACGATATATTACAGAACAATGCATATAGAAAGCAAAAGCGAATATCAAGAGAAATATAAATGAAATTCAAATTTAATCTTAAAATTAAGAGAAAAATGAACATAAAATCTGAATTAAGTACCAACATGGTCAGCTTTATGAAGGAATGCAAAGCACATTGGCACAAAAATAGGCATTTCTGCCAATTATGAAAACAAAATATTCTGGCATGAAAATTGCAACACCAGCAAGGACTTTACGAAGATAAAAATCACATATAAAAGAAAGAAGCATGTGATTATCATTTCGGAATAGTTGTACCACGCAGTAGGAACAAATGATATCTAAAGCACTGTATAAAACAATTTAAGCAGTCTATTTGCCATTCTGAAATTACTTTGTAAGGTCATAGTTTCTCAAATAATTGTGTTGTACCTACTGCAAATAATAATAATGAGAAATGCTTAAAAGCAAATGCCGGAATTCAATATGGACGGGATCATTGCTTATAAAGATTATGGGTTAATTTTAGTTTATTGATAGAAATAAAAGCAGCAATATTAAAAAAATAAAATTCATTGGTTGTTGAAAATCACACTGCATGGAATGCAGGATTTCATATTCCTCCTAAGATTATAGACTGAGAGGAGAGGTATAATGTGAGTTTGACCACACAAAACTATGTAACTGTGTGAATTACCATTAAACATACGACGTTTTGACGTACTGCAAAGTATGATAGCTTGAACACTTTCTAGCACCCACTTACCAAAACGTGCATGGAAAGAGAGCAAACTCGCTATATCCATCTTCCATTGTCCAACAATGACTGAGATTGAACCAGGGACATTATGCACCAAAGACCGCTGTCTTACCATTAGGTTACGGGAGTAGCTTGAAATGTCAGCATGTTGGCCTTACTATTTAAATTGCAATTCAACATAGAGACAGATGGAGACTTTGGTACTGCAAAAAACAAAGCAAGATACGTGATTGGCATATAATATATAACGAGTTCCTTATCTGTGTTTTCATAATCCTGGCAGTATACGTGCCAAATATCTCTGAGAAGAATTCTATAGGTCTTTATGCATTGGATTTTATTATATATCTGATGTTGTGGTGGAAATGTGTGATGTAATGAACACCCATTGTTTATGCAACACCACAACTTTTAGTTTGTAATTTGAAAGGTGGATTTCTGATTTAGTAAGTTGTTTATTTATTTCGAGCCCTGTAAAACGCCACCTTCGACAAGGTAATGTGAGAGCATATGTTTCATGTTATGATCTGAGCTTACTCGATAGGGTATATACTCGATTTTTGTTCTGGTTAATAAAATCTCCAGATTTCCGACCAATTGGAAACATCTAGTCAGGAATGTGAGAGATTGGCTTGGCATTCTTCATACATTATATATATATATATATATATATATATATATATATATATATATATATATATATATATATATATATTGGTTGTTTTAATTATACAAATCTCTCATGATAGAGATACATAACAGACTCCTAAAATATCTACCGATGTATTTCTTATATTTCTTGTATTTTCCAAGGAAAAATGAGGTATTTCCAATCTTAGGGTTAGAAAAAATTTAAATATTTTTCATTTGTACTTCATGCTGTATAGAATTACTGAGCAGAAATAATATGTGCTTTTATATATTATGTAAACTCATTCCATGTGAGGAATTTGTTTATAAGTTTGCTCGTAGAAGAAAATCTGAATAGTTGAGGAGTATACATTTATCTTAGTATATATTTATGGAACCGGAATAAAATGGTAAAAGATTCGGATAATATTTTATGAATTGTAACTATACCATGTTTATTTCTAATGCTTCGTCATGGAGGAAAGATTTCTTCTGCTTAGAAACACCAACATAGAAGCATAACTAACGTTATGAAGAAATGTTAAATGAAAATTTATGCATATTTTGCTTCAGTATAGTAACTCTTTAAGATGATTTTGCTGATTTATTTTATAAAAACATTTTAAATTGATTCCCACCTATAAAATTTAATATTACTCAGCATAATCTTATTGTAATCAATTTATGGAAAGGAATAATAGAAAAATAGGCATTAAATTCTAAACAAAATTCATATGCAGCATTGATCGTTTGTAGATAGTGCTATATTATTTAATACTGTATTTTCTTCTTGACAAAGAAACTATTTCTCTTTGATTATGAAAATGCCTATTCTATATATTTATATGGATTATAATCTGAACATAACTTCAATAATAAAATTACAGTTCATAAGATAAAATGATATTTTCATAAAATTATTGAAAATAAAATGTGTAGTTTGAAATGGTGTTTAAAAGTAAAAAATAATTATTTTCAGAATATAATCAGCTTTTGTGTCTGCATAATTTTTGATTAACATTTAAAATCTTAATTTACTGTCACATTTCTCATATAATCTTAACCATAAACACCATTATGCAATTATCAGTTATGTATTAAGTTTAAATACTATTTATTCTATAAAAATTTCGTAAACGAATTTCATGAGATTCATTTAAAACTTGTATAAGTTTGAACACTTTGTTATTAATGCTCAATAAATTTCACACAAGTAAATTATTAAATGGATATATTTAATCTCGTTCTGTGTTAATTTCTTTCTAAGATACGAATATCTCATTTTAGCGCTTACTATTGAAAAAAATAATTTTTCTTAGTCATGCAATCAGAAACACATATTACAAAATATTATATTTATATAAATATATAATGCATAAATATGTTATATATCTCTCTTTTGTTTGTCTCTCATTTTAAATTAGTATTAAGAATAAAGCTTTGTTTTAGATGCCCTTTTAATACTTATGATTGTTTTCGAATAGATAAATTTCAGAGATTAACCATCTCTAAGATGATGTGTGTTTGTCTTCAAAACTTAATATTTAAAATTATAATTTTTTAAACATTCTTTTGCCCATTTAAATTCATTGGTTTGCAAATAAAAAAACTCAGTATTGCTAGTTTTATCAAAAATGGAGACAATGTGAGAAGAAAATTTTTATCTGCACTATACAAAGAGAACCACTACACATTACTAAGAGAATTATTTATACTATTATTATTATTGCATAAAAATACTTAAAAAATGCTAGCAATGATATTAGCAAATTTGTTTTCGAATAGTTCATTTACTAGAAAACTGATTATGGAATGCATAAATAGAAAAAGGTAAAATAATAGATATAAATAAATAATAGGTATAATAGGTAAATAATAGGTAAATAATAATAGGTATAAAAATAAATAGATAAGCATTTTCTTCGTGTTTTCTTTTGTGGCTAAAAATAACTAAATGAAATTAGTTATTGTTCCCATGATGCAGTGAATTCCCTGCTGTTAACAATAATATTTTCATTTGTCATATTTGTCTTAAAACTTATATAATCAATCACCATTTTGTGTTTTAAAGTGTCAGCAAAATGAATTTTCTCGTAAGACGTCACCCTTATCGACTCTTTTTGCATTTTTTAAGCGAGAAAAGATATAAAATTTTAATATCTGTTAATTATTTTGGAATAGTGAGATTATTTATCAGTTATATAACAGTTCAGATCTTTCAATAAAATCACCAAAACTTTTATCATTGTTGAGAAAATTTTACTTACGCACATTTATTAATATAAATACTATATGTACATGAAAAACAACATGAAATATGAATAAAATTGACAAATATGTTGCATATATTCTTAGTAATAAAGAGTTTGACATGTGTAATTATCATAAATGCTCATACGAATACATTAAAAAAATTATTTGATTTTCGTCGCAAAACATTGAAGCCATGAAAATGGAGTCATATGAAAATATTAATTTTAATTTACGAAATTTTTACGATAGTTACATTTATCTTCTATAATAGAGTAGTTAAAATGTAGGTATTAATTTTAGTAATTAAAGTGTAGAAGCCAACTTTAAGGATTTATATATATATATATATATATATATATATATATATATATATATATATATATATATATATATATATATATATATATATATATATATATATATATATATATACATAGAGTTTTTAAACAATATTATATAATGTAAGCCAGAAGCCAGTGATATATTTATGTAAGAAATTGTATTTTAAAGTAAAATAAGAAATACTTATCTCTGAAGACAAATATAAAATGACTAAAGCATGATGACATATAATCGAACTTTTCTCTGCACTTTGTAATTTATAGTTTATTACTTAAAATTTGTCAGAGGCTATTTTTAGAATTCAACCTAAACCCATGATCACTAGATTCTTTCAATCTTAATGTGTAAATTGCAATTCTTAATGTGTACTCATATCTCATTAACTTTAAAAGTTTTTTTTAAAATTTGTTTTAAATCTGTACTATATGATTTGTTCATCTAAAATTTATATTAAACATTATTTTAAAAGTTGTTATAATTTTAGTGACTCTATATATTATGATTTAATTATAACTAAATACATACACACAAAATTATACAATTTGAATTAAAGAATAAAGTTAAATATTTTTCCAGGAATTACCACTAATTTAATATAAAATTTTAAATTTTATACCCTTCAAATATGAAAATTCAAATATGAGCGTATTTCCATATTGTATCTATAAAGAAATAGCATAGATTAACCAGAAAACCAAAAAAAAATGTAAGCATTTGAAATATTTAGCCATACAAAAAAATATCAATGAAGATAAATAAAAAAATGAGATTCATGGTAGTTTTTGAAAAAATGATTCAAAATGTATCAGTAGTGCCATAGATATATTAACTATGAAAAATAAAAATACAAGATCATCAAAAGAAATTCTTTTGGTAGCCATATATGATTTTTTTTATTAAATTCATTAATTTCATCAGTTTTATAATAAACTAAAAAATGCTTTTTGGTAAATTAAAAAGGCAATGTACAATATATATTCTTTATTAAAATGGGTGAAATTTATCAGAAAATTAGCAAGTTAACACAAAATCAAGTAATTACAGTCAAGAATTAAGAACATTCACAAATTGTATTAAAATTTCTTTATAAAAATATTAAAGTTTTAATAAAATCATTAAAAGTGAAAACACTAAAATTCATTTGAATACTTTTCAATGCAGCTTCATTTATAGCTTACCACCCCCTTCCTTTGTTTCTTCAAGTTAAATTTATTTTCAAGAGTTTTATGTAATTTTTTTGATTCACATATATAGAAATAAATTTTTCTAAATATGCAAAAAAGATTTTGGAAAATTTTTCATTTATTCCTATTTGAATGATATTAAACAATTTGAAGCATTTTTTCAAATATAAAAAAAAATCAAGCTTTACACTATATAAAATTGTTTCAGATCTTTGATGCTAGAAATAGAAAAGTATACTCGTAATAAAATATGTTTACTGAATAGTACAAGGAGAGAACTTAAATTTTGCACAAACATATTTATTTCCTTTATATCAAAATTGCAAATTTCTAAATTTTAAATCAATATTTTCTCTTTTAATATATTAATTTATATTCTCTCCAACAGAAAAATTCTAACATTAGATTACAAAATATATTAAATACTTAATGATTTCTGAAACTATCTTATATGTTTACGCGTTTATACTTTGTAATTCATTTTTAATGAACCATAAACTGATATCAAAAGAGAGAAAATATGTTACGGATATATTTATTCTTGTGGAATACTGGTATCTTTATTGTTCATCTTAATTAAAGTTGCAATTTCTGATGATATTTTCTTACCCATTTATTTAACAATCATTGGTCAAGAGTAATTATGAGTTGTCATGTTCAGACTGCCATTGACTAACAGCATAAAAATGAATAGTTTAGTCAAAACAAATGGTCTATGAATGGCCCTTCAACTTGTCATAACTTATTTAAGAACAAATCTTTCAATTAAGGTACTTAATAATATCTGAAGTAACTAAACCAAAACGATGATTGTTGAGCAGTTGTAAAAAAATAAAACTTTAAGAAACATTTAATAGAAAGTTATTGCTATGTATTTCGGAGGATATGGGATTTTTTATTTTGGTGATAAGATGTTAGTGATAAATGAGACTAAAATATAATTTCTAAGAATTTTTAATAACTTGCAAATTATAGTCAAGATAAACAGGAAGAATATAAAATTATAAATATTTTAAGGTCTTGTAAAATGATAAAAATAAATGAGGTTAAATATTTATATGTATACTTGCAAATTATATTTAAAATAAACAGGGATAAATAACGAGAGAGAAATATAAAAGTAGAAATACTTTACAAACTTGTAAAATGTTTGTGATTAAATGAGGCTTAAGGTTAATATTTAAGAAAAGCTAAACGTATCAAATTTGCTTAAAAGACAAATTAAACTTATTCAATTCGGAAACATGAATTATGAAAAACCTAAAAAGATAGTTGGAGGAAAATTAAGTAAAAAAAATTTGAGCAAATCTATGTCATTTCGCAAAGGATCGTTTATTCATTTTGTTTTAAATATATTATTAAAAGTTAAAATAAGCATAATATTTTATAAATCATTAAAAATTTATCGAGAAAAAATCAATTTTATTTTACATTTTTCTAATAATTCATAGTATTTTGAATAAAACTGATAACTTTACAATAATGTAAAATATGAGATAATTCTTGTATTTCTGGCAAAATAAAATCAATATTTCAATCAGTGAATTAAGAAAATATATATATTTTAAAGATATTTTCCTTTTTTTTTAAGCCTATATCTCTTTAAACAATAAAAAAAAAAAAACACAAACACACGCAATTTTTATAAAATCTTAACATACAAATGACAATCGTAAAATTAATTATATTTCGTAAGAAGTAATAATGCGAAATCAAGATTCACAAACTAAAATAGTAAAAAGAACAAGAAATCTTTCAAGTAAAAAGAAAACAACAGGAGACCGGGTGTATCGAAATATGAAGGGAAAACCACTTTGCGTTTGTCAGAAAAACAGACTGGTAGATGATCAACATGAGCAAGTACCTTCAACTTATTCAGCTTTCAAAACTCCATCTGGAGCATAAAAACTAGCAATTCGGAAAATGTTTGGCAAGTAAATGCAAATATGCTTTAAAGTATAATTGATTTTTAGCTTTTGGTTTTTGTTGGTGTGTTTCTTAAGAATCTCAAAACTGAAGTTTCTTTATTTTTACTTATTTAATCCCTTAAAATAATGAAATAATAATGCTGTGTTGAATAAAATGAAAACTGTTTTTCTCTAATGAGCAAAGCAGATTCTATATTTTGAAATGATTTTGTGATCTTTATACATATAACTCTAACTGAGGAGTATTTAATTCGCGTTTTTCCAAACGATGAAACTATGCTGAATTCAAATTCATGCAAGTTAAATTTTAGTATATTAAATATACTTTACATATTTCAATATTCACATTATAAACACCTTCTGTACATTTAATTTTCAACTCTATATACTTTATTTTATTTTAACTATTTACTAAAGTAAAACGTTTTGTGAAAATAATAATGTGAATAGTTTTGATCTTTAAACTTCAAATCTTTAATAATTTTGTATTGTTTTACTTTAAAAATAGCTAAGATAATTTTTTTACATGTACAAGATTCTTGTTATAAATGAAAACTATAGGACAGAAATTTTTTCAGTTATATGAATAACAAATAAAGCGTTTTATAAATATTTTAATTTTAAAAACAGAATTTGTATACCTCGTTATTATATTTTTTGTAACTCTCATACATTAAAGACATTAGAATCTTCACAAAGAAACATATAATACAATTAAAGAAATAAAAATTTCTGTCTCAGACTTTCCTAACAACATTTATTTTGGAAAAATAAATAATGAATTATTGTCAATGATTAAAATAAACAAAATAAATTAAATATAATAAAAAGTACTGTTCCTAAAAATAATTAACTTTTTACACTCAAAAAGCAATTATTTCTACCTCGATTGATTAAGAAACTTCTATATGTGTGTGTTTTTCAATTTAAAAACTTTTTATTTATATTGTTCTCTTTTTTCTATTCTCATACATATGATTAAATTTCTTTTCAAGTATTTTTGTAAAAGATAATTTCCCGAAGTAATCTGAGTATGTTTGCTTCTTAATTAACTACAAAGTCTCATACTTTATTTGCCATTAAGCTTTTGTAATGAATATCAATCCAATCACTTGAATAAAAACTTTTCTTTTAGCATTTATCATTTATTAATTTTTCTAGATGATGAATTTCACTTGCCTTCTTTTTTATTATTACTGGGGTCGTAATAGCCTAGTGATTAGAGGATCGATGTCGCCAAACACATATCGAGTACATGCGATATATGTGTTCGTTAAACCTGTTGAAACAAAAGTCTTATGATTTGTCATTGAGCAGGTACCAATGGTGTAATGGACTAGAGAAAGTTTAATCCCCCCTCAAGATCTAATTCAAAATTGAGAGATTGGATCCTCTGGTGGTGCCATCTATTGGAAGAGTCTAAGAGTAAAAGTCATATTTCACTTTCCTGGGGCTCTGATTAAACGAAAGACGCACCCCACAGACTTAATTTCATAGTCGTCAGCTAGCAATTTTAGTTTGTAAAAGTGTCATAAGTAACAACAACATATTATTATTACAGGATATATTTAAAAGGAAGCAATACGTGTAATTTTTCGTCCAGAATGTTTCAGTGATGAGCAATCTCTGAAACACACTTGCTTAATTGTTAGCTGAAAAATAATAGGTTTTTCTTTAATATTTTTAACTATACCATAGAAATATTTCAAGATAAAGTAATGAGTGATGCACTTATTTTGCTTGCTGAACCTGTTAGTGTGGAAAATTATCTGAAACATACTACTGTACTATTTACTTCGTTGAAAATTATCAAATTTGCTGCTTTTATGAAATAAAACATACTCTTTCTAATGCATCAACTAAAGACATATAAAAAATTAAGATTCACAGTAAAAACTACATTACATCTAAGAAATTTTGCATCTACGTAACATATTAAACTTAAATGCTTAAACTTTTGATTGATTCATTGGAAAATTTACAACTTTCATTTAAAGAAAAGTCAGAGTAAGTTATCAAATACAATATCAAAGATTAAAAAAAAATATAAGACTCGAATGCTATTTTGTTTTGAACTCAGTAGTACACTACGTCTTTCAACCCAAATGAGCAGCCGAATGGTTAGCACTTTGGTTTTCGGTTCAATAATTCATGGATTGGACCCTCACTTCAAGTGTTGATGCTCATATTTAATTGAAATTCAGTTTACATAAAGGTCTTGATATAATTGGTGTTCTCAAGGGTAACAAATAAGCAATGAGTGATAAATCAACGAACTTAGATTTCGCCTCCCATATTTTTCGCACACGTTGCAGGAGTAAAGCAAAATTGTAAATTCTTCACTTTTTATATAATTAAATAGTTAAATGAAAGAAACCTAAATATATTTTAATATTTGACTTCCTTTTATATAACTTCCTTGATTATATTTTGTTTAATATAAAATTAATAAAAATTAGTGTTTTTATTTGACAACTGAACAGTATTTAATATTAGATTTTTAAATCATACTTCTTAAAAATATTTCTTTAAAAATAAATTTTTCCCTCTTTTCTCTGTACGTTTCTTTTTTCAAAACATTCCTTAAGTTATTAAAAAAAATTAATGTGAATTTACAATTACATGAGGCTTATATTTAAAATTTATTTGACTAATAATTTACGCTCACTTTCATTTGTTGTACTTCATTAATTTAAGAATACTGTAATTTCCTGCGTTCCTTTTTAAATGTCCCATTAGGTATTACTGCTTTCTGAAAAATGTACAGCTGAGTAAAAAAAAAAAGTTATTATCTTGATATAGCGATTAAATTATATCTTCTGGGATTAGAAAAGATTGAGAAAGCAAAATACAAAGTTAGCGAACATCTTGATCTTCATAGGCATATAAAGTAAGTTGAGCTGTCTAAATAGTTTCCTAAAGTACCTCATGGGAGACGTTGAACAGGATTTTCTTGAATCTATTACATTTTTCTCCGGCTTAGGGCAGTGAATCAAGAACTTTAAACTAATGCATGAAGCATGCGAAAAACATTTTTCTCAGATAATGTCACCGTTTAAAATCTTTATTAAGCATTGTTTTAAAGTGATATTTTTACATTTTTGAAATACGTCATTATAGAAATACATTTTGAAAATAAATTAGACTAATGCATTGAAAAAATAGTGAGAAAAATATTTCTAACTGATATGTATTTATTAAAAAACCTTACAAAAAAAAGAACTGCAAAAATATTTATAAAAGATAATGTATAAAGTGCTAGGTATAATATATTTCGGAAACTAATTTTAGACTAAAATACTACTAAGTTTCTAGGAGAAATGACTTTAAAAAGGTAAAGGAAGTATATAATTAAATGTCAAGTAAATTTAAAAGATTTTGCATAAAATTTGCCACATATTTTATTCAAAACCTTTTATGCAATATTTTGTTTTTAAAAATTTGTAGGTAATATTTTCCTTGGTTATACATATAATATTTCATTATAAAATTCTGATGCAATTTATCGTACATAATATATATGTGAGTGAATAATAATCAAGTGTCTGTATAATATACACTAAATAATGAGAGTAATTATTAAAAATATTAACTTGTTAATTGAGAATACAAAAAATAGTATATTTTACGAAAAAATTTAATTTACCAAAAATTTGGATGAAATTAATATTATTTTTTTAAACGTTCATATGAATTTCTAAAAATAAAATTAGTAAGAAACACTGATGAAGAAATTAAAAAGATAATACTTCAATTCTTAATAAATGAAAAGAATACGAACATCTCTCTCTTAAAAACGTTATTTTTGTTTATCTTCATATAAAATAATTTATTTTACATCTGGGTATTTTCACTTGAAATTAATTTTTTAAATTCTTTTAATCGATATTATATATTTATTTATTTTTGTCAATTAATCAACAGTTTGAAGGAAGCAAGTTTACACATAGAATAAAAATTACTTATACTTTAAGCTTTAAACATATTATAATATACTTTAAGATAAATATAATTTTCACTGCATGTTACCAATTAAATGAAATATTTCAATAAAATTGTGGAAAAATATTATGTGCTTATTTTATGATGTTTTATGATGTGTTACAATTACAATTACGAATTTAATAAGAGTTTGCTTAAATAGAATGTGGAATGTAATATTTTTAAATGTTTAAAGAGTCTATTTCAAAATTCTTAAAGCAATATTTTTATCACTGATATTAAATTATTGTATACGATGTTGAAATATTTAAAGAGTTTTACATCCCTTTAAATGAGACCAATTTTTATCTCTTCATAAAAATAAAGGTGACCAAAGGGAGTTTCTTATCAACGCATAATATAACGATTAATTTATTGTTTACTGCATTAGATATTTGATAGCGATAAAGGGACTAAAGGGACATCCATCATGGGATTAAGACCATTAAAGATGAGTTTAGGGAGAAGATAATAAGTTGCTTTTATAAAGATTTGAACAACATAAAATTGCAAAAGTCAGTTTTAAATTCCATTAAAAACTATTGTGAAATATTACATTTAGAAGTGGGAGTTGCAATTATAAATGAAGTATTATATGTTGCAAGAAGTGATGCTCAGTTATAATTAGATTCGATAAGAGAAAAGAGATGTAAACATTATTAGATATTCCAATAATGTATTTTAATTTTCTGTGAAATAGCTTTCCAGATAATAAAGGTAATCAACAAATCTAACAATAAATTTAGAATCTAATTATTTTGCGGAGAATAAATTATTTGTAAAAAAAGGATCAGAGATTTCATACTGTAGTAAATAACTATGTTTTCAAAATATTTTATCGTTATTAAATTTTTTCACGTGAGTTCAAGGCATTCGTGCAAAATTATTTTTCTCATCCTGCTCTTAGTTTTAATTGATCAGAAATGGCTTCTAGGATGATAGACACTTATTTTAAAGTTAATATAATTTCATAAACTAAACACTAATTTTTTGACAGTACTAATTTTTGATAGGTATGAAGTGCTAATATTTCCCCCTATTTGTAATCAAAACAAAGTTCTTGCTCATTCTTTTACAACTAAATATAATTTTTTGTATGCTTTAATAACTAATTTTTTTACTCCATTATACTCCCTTTTTCCCACCAAAAGCCTCCACTACTGTTTCCATTTAAAACGTAAAGCTCAGAAATGAATGTGCACCATAATTTATACTCAAACTATGATTACATGAAAAGCTTAGTATTACTTCAGTAGTGAAATAAAAATTTGAGCTATGTGGATTTTATATAGTCTCAAATACAAAAATATACATAGAAATATAAAAAAATGCATTTAAAGAAAGCACAGAAATTTAGTTGATGAAAATACCTTTCTAGTAAGTAGAAAGAAAATAATTTAATCTTCATCCTAACAAATACCAACACATTAACAGGAAATATACAGATTAAGATCTCCTTATATATTCTTTTTTGGTGATAATGAACTAAAATAGATATCGATGAAATAAACTTCATCCTTCATAACAAAATGTTTCGTGATGTTTCTAAAAATTCATGTCGTAAGACTGGCTATTAAAATCCAAACTGTAACTATATGATTATAGTTTTGATAAAAAATGCGGAAAAAAATATTTTAAGTAAAAGGTTTAAAATTTGTCTCATATATATTTGTACCGTTATTTACTAAATACCAGAAAATAGGGAAGTGCCATAATCAACTACAATTTAGGAAATCAGTCAATCACCCTAGTGACTATCCTTCATTGCAAAATTAGCAAGAGCTGCGAAGTCTTAGTTAAATATCATGTTTATGTTTGTTGGCTACATTGTGTTTTTGATCAATTCATTTTGAAATGGGCACTTTTCGCTTTTTTTTTTTTTAACATGTCCTGAACAATTTCCTATAAATCCTATATACTTCGTGAGTGATATTTGTAAAAAAAAAATATGTCAGATGTCTTCTGACACTTCAAAATTTACCCTAAGTATTCTTCTGAAAAAGATCCCCTGGATTCTTTATCTGTCTGGAATTCACCTGGTTCAAGGTCCCTTATTAGTAATGGATTTATTCAGGGGGAGTGGGTTCATGGATCTGATCTAACTCTGCTGTTCAAGGGGATGAGAAACTCCAATAACAAATAGATGTGTTGTCTCTATTTCTTTAACATACATACATACACATACACACACACATACATACATGCATGTAATATAATATAAATATGTATGTGAGTGTGTGTGTTGTGGTGGTGACCTCGGCAATTTTGGAAAACCCAGATTCGTTATTTAAATAATTGAATGACAGAGATCAATTCAAAACAAAAATACAATAAAACTTCATAATTTATTTTAGCAAATTCATTACAAAGGTATTTACATTTATAATTAAAACATTCTTGATTAAATATTTGAGAGAGAAGATTCTAACATTATTATTATTGTTATGATATTTACCCAATAACCATAATGACCAGAGGGAAATGGAACGAGAGATCAGACTCACCCCTTTTAGAAGTAGTATTGTGGTGTCTGAGACTTCGCTGCTCTCCGGTGTCGATGATTCTCCTTTTTCATCCACTTCCCGTCCTCTACTCAGCATCTCCGCTTTGCATTTCCATTCGCTGAAATCTCCGCATCTTACTTGACTTGCTATTCAGTATACCTCTTTTCAGACTTTGTCACCTCTTCTTCATCTATTTGTCTGGCATCTGCATTCCCATTCAGGACAGTCGAGGCAGGACTTCTCCAGGCCAGTGCAATCATACTCCGTTTACTCCTTTTCTTTGTCGGGCATCTCAGGGGCTTCTCTGCCTTGTGTATCTCAGGGACTTTTGTGTGTGAGGACTTTTTCTGTCTCTGTCTCTCTGTCTTCCATTCTTAGATGCAGTTTTTAAATTCTCATCTTAGCTCCTCCTCTTTACACCATTGGTTTTCCTAAGTTCCATATAACGTCCTACACTCCTATGGGATAGGTCAGAAATCTCTCCCCCTTAATCCCGACTGGTCAGATTTACAAACAAAACATATCATAAAACATAAACTTCCCTTGCCATTTTCTCACGATCATCCATCCTTTCCGAAAGGAAGAATTTATTCTTTTATTGCACTTGGCTCCTTGTGCCAATTTTTATTGCATCCTTTCCTTTATACTATTACAACTTAGTTTGAAAGGAAAAGAGGAAACTCTTAAATTTAAAGTGTAATAAAAATATACATATCTATTTCCCCAGGGTTTGGATATGTCGTTTTACACTACGACATGTGTGATATGGAGTACCTGATGACACACCTTAATATCATGACATCATCAAGTGCTTGCTGGTTCAACAGTGATTCAAGATCAAGAATTTTTAGTCATCCCACAAACCATGTGCAATCAATTAATTCAACATGTTCATTCTGAAGGTCATTTTTCAGAAAGGGCTACAGAAATTATTAAACGAGATTATTATGTTCCAAATTTAAATAAGTTAACGCAAACTTTCGTCGCCAATTTCATCAAGTGTATCTTGTCTACCAAAATATCAGGTAAACACGAAGGATTTCTCTATTCTATCCCTAAAGGGGATACTCCTCTCGATACATATTACACTGACTTTTTAAGACCCTTGCCATCTACAAGCAAAAATTACAAACACTTCTTTTCTGTAGTGGATGCTTTTACAATATTTCTTTTACAATTTTACAAAATTTATTTGGACATATCCAGTTAAATCTATCTCTGCACAAGATGCATTAGATAAGCTAAAACTACAGCAAACAGTTTTTTTGGTAACCCTCGTTGAATAATCTCAGATAAGGGATCAGCTTTTACCTTCCAAGAATACCAATCTTATTGTAATGAAGAAAGTATTGAGCACCTATCTGTCACGACTGTAGAGTATCTCGCGGAAACGGACAAATTGAGAGTATGCATTAAGCCATAATTGCAGTTTTAACTAAATTATCTATAGAAGAACCCACAAAATGGTATAAACATGCGTCTAATGTCCAACGCATAATGAACAGTATTGCCTCTCAAACAACAAAATTCTCACCATTCGAATTAATGCTTGACATTAAAATGTGAAATAAATATGACATTCACATTAAGCAACTACTGGAAGAAGAATATCTTCAATATGTATTTACATGATAAAAACAATTGCGTAAAATTGCCAAAACTAATAATTTACAATATCAAACACAAAGTAAATGTTATTATGATAAACGGCGAAAATCTCCCACAACATATCAAATTGCTGATTTAGTCGCTATCCAAAGAACACAGTTCGGACCAGGTTTAAAACTTAAGCTGAAAATATTTTGGACCATACTAAATTAAAAGTGTAAAAGGTAAAGACAGATATGATGTAGAAAAAATTTATAATCATGAAGATCTCAATACAACATCTTCCTCTGCAGATTTAATGAAACCTTATTCAAAGATATAGATAATTTTTATGAAACTATATTATCTTGTGTATAATATATATATTTCTTTATTGCTGTAGTAATCCTACACATATCATTATTCCAGAAGAAATTTTCTTTTATCTATAAACTTTTTCCTTTGCATTATGTCAAATATTAGTGTATCCATTTTTATAATTTTTCTTGTGCAAAATTATTTGTGTATTACATCAAGACTTTTGTGATACATTTGCATATGATAAAAATAAACATCAGGGAAAGAAAATGCCAACAATTCAGAATTAAAAAGATTAAGAAAAACGATTAATCAAACAGGAACATTCAAGAAGTTAAGACGAATCTTCGTAACATTGAAGGACTTGACTCCTTCATTTGCTGTTGAATAAGATGAAAGATGAAAACAAATAATAGTTTAAATAATTTGTTATAGTTATTTCTCGAGTTAGTTTAGTTTTCCTCTCTTTCTTGTATTTTGCAGTAGCTGTTGCTCTCGTCACCAGTAGGACCTGAGCGCTTAGAATGGCCGAGTGTGAGATATTGAGTCCTTGATGACGCACCTTAACATCATGACATCATCAAGTGCTTGTTGCTTCAACATCCTTAGAGTCAACTGTTAGGAAAAGAACTAGAGATGATAATAGAAGACTATCTTGTTAAGACGTATTTTGAACCTTAACGGCTCCGAAATATAAATGTTGTATTTATAATCCTTTTTTGTAATTACAATTGTAAATAACTGTAAATAATGTTTAATATATTATAGTTAAAATGCCAATTCGTTGTATTATTAGTGTACTATACTAATCCACACAATAACACAGGTACACGATAATTAAAGCATTGTGTTATTACATCATGGCATTATGAAATAGCAATGTGTTATTACATCACACAGCTATGAATATAGATTTTGAAAGCACACATGTATCTTAACTTTAAATAATTCGGAATTAATTTTGTGATTGATATAAAATTTGTCAGGAAAAAGTATATGTGATTAGAACCACAGGAAATCAGTCATTAGATAAACTACAAAATCAGAAAAACTTGAGGATCAAATGAAAAATAAAAGATTAAAAGGAAATATAACAGAGAAAAGCCGCTTAAATAATTTTCTAAAATATCACAATCATTTATTCGGAAAACTAATAATACATTTGTAATTTCTAAATACAAAACTTGCTAATTTTTTTAGACAAACTCATTTATTTAAAAGAAATTAACAATTTATGGTTGTAAAAAAAGTAATATACTACCTGACGTTAGGAAAAAAAGAAGAATTAATAATTTTTGGTAAAAAAAGATAGTTTTTTTTTAAGAACTCTTATCACTTAATGTTTTCATATTTTATCACAAAAAACAATTACATTCGATTTTTAGTTTATCATCATCATAATATCAAAATCAGTCACATCAATGAAAATAAAAACATTTTAAGACATGTAGCGTACATAATTTAAATTTTTCTTGGATTGCATCTTTCACAGGATAATTTAAAGATACTCTCAAAAGGGTTTTTAAAAATTGATTCAAATTTACTTGTGTAAAGGAAGAGAACATTGTGCTATGTCGATAACATAAAGTGGAATCACTAAAAATTTGAATATGTTTAATGACCTTATAAATCAATTTTTCTCGAGAATTTTCATGCAAATATAATTTTAATGGTATTTGTTAAAAATTTTCTTAAATGATATTTACCATCTCACACACTAACAAACAGCATTATGCAATTGCACTTTTTTTAAAAATTTCAAGTATATGGATCTACGATTTGCAAGCAACTGGTAAATTATTAAAGCAATTAATTAAATATGAAAGATCAAAATGCCCATAACCAACGGAGAGGAATTGGAGATAAATGTTAATGAGAATACATCCACATCAGCAGATTATTAATACAAAACTACTTCTCATTAAAATGATAAATGAGCTTCAAATGCAAAATCAGTGTAGTCATTGTATTTATTGCAGGTTGGATTAAATAAATTTCATAACCAATGAGGAAAAGAAAAGATAAAAATCTACTAAAGTTCACAATAAAAAATATACTTATACCAGATGAAGTATCTAAATCGAATCTAAATAGTAACATACAGAGCGAATCTAATTAGAAATATACAGAGGATATAATCCCTGTTTTTTTTCATATTACTTCAGAATATGAGGAAAAATTTTTTTATTTTAAATAAAATAAAAATAAATTTCAACTAAAATAAGTATACATTTAACAAAGCAATAAAATGACGTGAAATATTTATCTTGCTCAAAGTTTCAATGCATATTGAGGATCTGGAATTATAAAATGTTGAAATTGAAGCTATTAATTTACTATAAAAATATTTAAATCATAAAATGAATATGAAAAAAGCAATACTCCCTAAGTAACAAAAACAAATCTTATTACAATAGCGAAATACGTAATTCTTATTAAAATATTCTTGTTAAAAGAGAAAATTTAATCATAAATATAAATTGTATCCCTTGGGAAAGAATTACTATTTTGAGTAGATAAGGATGAAAATAGACTAATATATTACTTACAAAATACGTTAACTTGGCAAAAAATGAGCTCGGGTGTCTCTTCCAGATGAAAATAGAATATCATTAAAGACATAATAAAAACAAAATAAAATATTATGGTGTGGTTACTAAAAATAATCTGAATATATATTGTACCGAGCTTCGGAGTTCGTGTCAATTGAGAGGTGAATAAAACAGCCACTCAATGAACACAAGACTTTTATTCGTAAAAAATTCCACTAGATATACCAGCTGTAACAATCACAATTATACAGCTACAATTCGTCAGATACAATAAGTAACAGCTTCCACTCACAGGTCTTAAATACCTCAGGCAGAGAAAAACTTCTCTAGACTAGCAGTCACGATTAATCGTCTTCACTCACTGACAGTCTTCACAAAGGTGCCTTCTACGTTGGGCTGCGGTATTTACACCTGACTTGGCGGGGAAATCTACCAGTTTCGCCAAGGTTCTGGAAGCTTCTAGGCTATCTTGCTAAATATTGATCCTAGAGCTTAGGTGATGGGTGTTTCCAGAAGTATCTATTTCTCGCCAAGTCGCCAAGTTTTCTCGCCAAAACATGCCAAGTCGCCAAGTTTTCTCGCCAAAACATGCGAAGTCACCAAATCAATAGAAAACCCGCTTTTAACATATAACACGTCTAAATACCCCGTTGTTTGCTCAAAATATGAGTATTTCCGATCTGTCTGAGATATTTTAAGACATACAATAATTATTTATAAATTTGTAACATTGCTCCCCTCTCAAGGACTGCACGTCCCGGGCAGTATAATCCCCTGATATTAGGCCAAATGTAATAAAGAATTTACATTTTAATAGGATACAGAACACATTACATACATAAACAATTAAAAATACAAATACAAAACAAAAAAAAATAAAAATAGTAAAATTATTTACAAAGAGATTACGGTCTACTAATTTTTTTACTTTACATTACGATTAGGAGCTAATCTATCATAATGTACTACGAGTACCTTGGTTTTGAAGATGATGATTTCCTTATACTTAACACGACGCCGTTCAGTCTTTTTAAGACTGTGTATGGACCTTCCCAGTTGGCTTGCAATTTTGGAAAAAGTCCTTTACGTCGAATCGGGTTCCACAACCAGACTTTGTCCCCTTCCTGAAATTCATGTCCTGTCGATCTTGTGTCATACTTTTTCTTCATTTTTTCGGTCGTCAGGTGGATTTAGTCTCATGCGAAGTTATGGACATCTTCAAGACGTGCCTGAAGGTCTCGAAGGTGATGATTCCTCGGGTGATGAAGATGTATACGGTGGACGACCAAATTTGTTGCTAGTATGTATTTGTTGCCATTTGAAGATCGTTGTAAAGGACGCAAAATGTCCAATGCTATCCGCTCAAAAGGTGCAAACTGAAGATCAAAAGGGAGACGAAGTTCGTGACAAAAGAGCATTTGTGATGAAGTATATCCGGTAAGTCTCATGGACAACACTATGATAAGCGAGCAAAATCAGCGGCTGCTTCAAATTCCAATCTTGCTGATTTCAGGAAACCATAAGTGCGAGATTATTCTAGATGGTTCGGCTAAACCCTCTACCATGCCATCCGATTGCGAGTGTAATGGCGTAGTCTGCGTCTTGTCTATTCCGAGAATTTGACGCATTCCTTTAAACACAGCATAGGTGAAATTTGTCACTTGATCTGAATGAATTTGTAAGGGTTTGGAAACCCATTGCTGCACTAGAACCTCGGCTACTGTAGTCGCTTCTTGATCGGGGATTGAAACCGCATCAGTCCACTTAGTAACATAGTCCCTGACAACTAGTATGTATTTGTTGCCAGTTGAAGATCGTGGTAAAGGACCCAAAATGTCCAATGCTATCCGCTCAAAAGGTGCTCCTACATTGTACCGCTGCAACCTTCCAAGGCTACGTTTCTTTGGTCCCTTACGTGCCACACAGTCATCACAGGTTTGACACTATTTCTCTACTTCTTGTCTAGTTTTGCTCCAATAGAAGCGTTCTCGAATTTTCTGTAGAGTCTTCATTACTCCGAAGTGGCCTCCAGTTTAGCTACTATGCAATTCTTTTAAAACATCTGAAATTCTTGATTTTGGAAAAACAAGCTGCCATTTGAAATTATATCCATCATCGAACTCCCATTTCCTGTATAACACGCCATTTCTATTATGGAGTGAGTCCCAAAGAGCCTAATATTGTTTAGTAGCAGGACTGTAGGTGGAGATGTCCTGCCAACTTGGTCTCATACTGGAAGGTTCTTTTAATTCAAAAATTGCATTTATATCTGGGTCTTCTTTTTGGGTTTCTCTAAGTCCTTCATCACGCTATGGGTCTGATTTCGATGGCGGTGAAACAGTAACTTGGCGTACCGAAGGATTTACTAATTGATAGTTCATCTCTACTCTAGAACAATATCGTCAGCTTTCATTACACGGTTTCCTTGATAAAGCATCATCAGCATTATCACGAAGAGTTCCGTTGCGATGATGTATTTCAAAGTCAAACTCCTGGATTCGTTTAATCATTCTCTGCTGTGGTGGAAGATCATTTCCACTATCTTTTGGTTTTGGGCAGTCTCTTCGGACGTGTCCGACTGCACCGTAAGTCCATCAATGAATTTTCGTGTTTCTGCCACCTTTACTCAATTCTAAGCTACGGAATTTTCGCCGCAGATCTTCGATTTGCTTTCTTAGATCATAGTCCGTATCAGTAGCTGAGACGGCTCTGACTGATTGCCGGTCCTTACACGCAGCCTGCTGGGCAGCCTCTACCTTATGTGCGTAGACTAGGGCAGATCCGATATCTTTGACTTCGGCGAGTCTAAGTGTTTTCTGTATCTCCAGATCCCGCACACTATCGATGAAATGATGGAGAGCCAGATCTTGACGTGTCTCAGCTGGGCAGTCCGAAAATGCTAGATGGGAAAGTCGCTGAATATCGGCAGCCAATTCTTGCAGATTTTCACCCGCTTTTTGATAGCGGGACTTTAACTGTAGTTTGCTATATTCTTTAGTGACTTTTCTCCAACCCGCAGCTCAAGCGCACTCGATAGGACTTGGAAATCGTGCTTCTGCTCTTCCGGAAGCGTCTCGAGGATGTCGGCCGCGTCTCCTCTTAAAGAACCCGCCAGGTGAAAAGCTTGGGTTTGCGGATTCCATCAATTAGCTTCCGCTACAATAAAAAACTGGGTCTTGTATACATGCCAGGATGATTTTCCATCGAATGTTAAGAGTTTAATGTTAAGAGTTATCTTAAGAGTTAGGGAAGGCATAAATGCCACGTTGGTCTCCCCATGACTGTTTGACATTTGCTACTTTTCATTAAATCAATATCCATTTTTCTTGTGACTAGCTGCATCAACTCTTTAACCCCACTTCTGACGCCTGTTGTTCCAAGCTTCGGGGTTCGTGTCGATTGAGAGTTGAATAAAACAGCCACTCAATGAACACAAGACTTTTATTTGTAAAAATTTTCACTAGATATACCAGCTGTAACAATCGCAATTCTACAGCTACAATTCGTCAGATACAATAAGTAACAGCTTCCAATCACAGGTCTCAAATACCTCAGGCAGAGAAAAACTTCTCTAGACTAGCAGTCACGATTAATCGTCTTCACTCACTGACTGTCTTCACAAAGGTGCCTTCTACGTTGGGCTGCGGTATTTACACCTGACTTGGCGGTGAAATCTACCAGTTTCGCCAAGGTTCTGGAAGCTTCTAGGCTACCTTGCTAAATATTGGTCCTAGTGCTTAGGTGATGGATGTTTCCTGAAGTATCTATTTATCGCCAAGTCACCAAGAATCTCACCAGCTGTCGCCAAGTTTTCTCGCCAATACATCGTCAAGTTACCAAATCATTAGAAAACCCGCTTTTAACGTATAATACATCTAAATACCGCAATTTTTGCCCAAAATGTGAATATTTCTGATCTATCTGAGATATTTTAAGACATATACAATAATTATTTATAAATTTGTAACAATAATTATAAGTATGTAATTGTAATGCAATGTAATTGGAAGTTTCAATAATTTATAGAAAAATATATGGAATGATTTTAAACACCAAAAGAAGTATTATATTGCTTTTAATAATTAATAATATTGCTTTTGAAAAATTATTATTACCTCATACCAGGTAACAAGGCATGAATATAAAACACTTTATACTATTAATGTACTTCAAAATATAAAATAAAAAAGAACGCAACCAAATTTTTATAAATATTAATATCGATGTATAAAAAATAAATTTAACGCTCTTACGATAAAATAAATTTAAAATTAAATAAATTTTATCTTGAGTTCCTAAGATATTGTGGCAAGCTTAAACTACTTACGTAAAGAAGATGTATCATAATACACAACGATAATTTCTGTACATAACCAAAATTTACAAAAATTTGGCGCAATTTTTGTAAATTTTGGTTATGTACAGAAAGTGTAGGTTACGTACAATAAAATATCATACATCAGAATTTCCCTATGAGTAGGAAACTAAAATTTGAAATTTGTGAAAAAGTCAAAAAGATTGTGTATAGAATATTTTAACTGAGTCTCATTAAATCCACCTCAAATACCAGTATAAAAAAAGATAAAAAGTTTGTTGATTCTCATTTAGTAAATATAATATCATGTTTAACCTAATACAGGGCTTCCCAACCTTTTTAGCTGAGGGACCCTATTTCAGGCAAAAATGCACTGCGGATCCCTGTCAGTCAAGCGCACATTAACAAGTAAAATTCAGCTCGAAGCCCATCGGAATTGAAAATTTCATAATGCAAGTGGTATTTTTTACAATAAACACATGAGGAATCAAGAGTCTTTTATTTAATGTTGAATGGAAATAACTTTAAACTAACAACGTTTCTATTAGTCTAAATGCCCACACTATATATTTATGTATTTGTTCATATCGTTCAACACACTAGGCAGGCCACATCTCTAATTGAGTGGAGGGGAATACATTGCAAAGAAAACAAACATTAGTTGGATAACATTTTAATTTTCACAACAAAAATATCAACATAAATAGAATATTCAAGATTAATAATTTATAGAAAATATGAATAAATGCCTACAAAACTTATAGCCCAGGAACATTTACTGCTCGTTAAAGAAACACAATGCATTCTTCTTAACTAGAGATGAGTTTGTAGAAACAATAATTGAATCTTACTGTGAAGGTTGAGGTTGCTTTGAAAAGTCGAGTTCAATACTTGACAATTGGAGACGGATGTCAGGTTCAGCATCTAGACAGCTTTAATACACAGTTTTGGAGCCGGCATAAATCGAGAATCCGGATTCACACATGTATATTGTGACGAATGGAAATATAACACGTTTTGCTTTTCCAACAACAAGAGGGTAGGAGTGTTTCTTAAACCAAACATATCGAAAAGTGTGAGTAAACATCACTATCGAAAGTAAAATTCAAGTTTATGAGCCAGTGGAAATTTTTATCAATAACTCATATTCATTCATCAATAAAATGTTCGACTTTCTGTATACTGTGAATAGGTTGTCCATCCATTCGTATTGCTGCAGTGTTATCCTCTTGAGCTGTTGGGAAATAATGCTCCAAAGATGATGTCAAGCTTCGGAGGTATTCTAGGATTTCATGAAACAAATTGTTCCTAAGCTGCTATGTCTTGTCTTTCAAAAAATTATTGAGAAGTGGGTAACACTCTACCTCCCCCTCCTCCACATTCTTTGCCCCAAAATTGATTTTCCTCTTGAACGCTCGAACCTTATCGTTTGCAGTGGCTATTGTTATAGTTTTTCCTAGCAGTGAAATATTCATTTCGTTCAATTTGGAGAAAGTATCTGCCAAATATGAAAGTATACATTGCCAATTTTCGTCATTAATAATCTCTGCTAATTTGTTATTATGGCAGTCTAAATGTAAAAATAGGACTTTTAATCGTAATTTATATAATCGAGAGAGTGCATTCGTACGTGAGAGCCACATTACTTTTGTATGGAGAAGCAGAGAATGATGAAGGCTTTCCAGATCTTCACACAGTATTTTGAAAAGTCTTGACTTCAACGGCCGTAATTTTATGCAATAAATAATTCGGACAGGTTGACCTAAGGCTTTCTTGAAAGGTGCAGGCATTTGTTTCATAGCTAAAATATGTCTGTGGGGAACACAATGGGTACTCTGCAAATTTTCGAGCTCCCTTTTATTTTTGTTATCGCTCTGACCAATGGACCTGTCATAGTTTTTGCATCATCTGTGCAAACATCGATGCCATTAGACCCTGGAATTTCGTTGGTTCTTAAAACATCATGCAACAAACAGAATATTTCAAAATCTATCGTATATGCAAGTAGTGGTTGGACAATAAGAGGTCCTCTTCGAAACATCCCTAGTATGCATAACGAACAAAAGCCAATAAATTCGCTTATCCCGCAACATCAGTAGGTTCATCTATTTCGAGAGAAAATGAATTGTGTTGGATGCGAGACACCAGAGATTTTTTATATCATTTGACATGATAACTACCTGTCTTTTGACAGTATTGTTTGATAGTGGCACTGAAGAAATACGTTTTACTGCTTTTTCGCGCGTCTAACATACGAGAAACAATATCGCTAACACCTGGTTTTATGAGGGTTTCGGCAATGGTCTGAGCTTTACCTCCCATTGTCACCCTATAACTTACCAAGAAAGAAACTTTTAGTGAGTTTTCATTAATTGTTTTTGCATGAGTTTTCCCGCAGTGCTGGAAAAAAGCTAATTCAGTGCTATTCCTCTTGAAAATATCCATTTCTTTTGTATTGAGATCCGTTTGAGAACCCTTAAAATGAAAAAGCAATTTAACTGGAATCATCGAACTGGTCGTAAGTACTCACGCGCAAATTACACACTGTATTTCAAACTCTGTCTCGATAAAGCCCATTTTTAAATAACTTTCGTTGTACTTACGGTTTTTAATTATTTCACTTTCGCAGGGTACTGCAACTAATCGAGAACTTGCAGAGCTTTAGCCTAATAAATGCGACTGTGGCGCATCATGTAACTGTTTTTTATTTGACCGTCCTCCTTCAACATTCATTTCAACTGGAAGCATTCTCTGCTGTGAAGGCGATAGAGAAACGGCTAGCTTCTTCAATGATCCCAACTTCAGCCATCGATCCATGGTGGAAGTAATAAACTGTGCAAAAGGAATGGTGCACTCACGAAAGAAGTTCAACAGTGAACAATGCATGGAGGAAAACGAGGAAAAGCAGGCGACCGTTCGCCGCACACAAAATGAGAAGAGCATATGAGTCAGTGAGCACTCTGATTGGTCGGCTGAGCTCGCACCATTTCTAAAGATCATACGCAAAAGGTTTCTACGCATCGAGCGCCGTAAGCCTGGAGTTTACTTACCCCCGAAGTTTACAGAAAGTTGAGAAAGGAGGTCACATCCACTGGCACTAAACTACCTGAGGGTTAACATGATGGAAACTGCAGTCACTGTTCAAAGGTAACCACGGACCCCCTAAAAATGGCGGACCCTTAAGGGGTCCGCGGACTACACGTTAAGAAGTCCTGACCTAATAAAAACATAAATGCAAAATAATTCCTGTGAGGTTACCATTGTAAGCAAATGAGACTATTTGCGAGAATATTTATTCAAAGTGAGCTGAAAATTCACAGTGAAGAATGGAATTGAAAGATAATTTTTTAATTATAAAAACCCACTCTCGAATAAGTTTTCAGGTAATTCTTCGAAATTTCTGAATTATAAAAACAAAGTAAAATAGTTATAAATCGACAGGAAGTAAAAAGAGTTAACAATTTGAACAATTTTGTTACAAAGTAAAAGATACAAAATTTATACTTTCTTACGCTCTTTTTTTTATTTGTCTTAGTTTCTGAATTCTTTCTACTAGTCATCAGCCGATAGTTATCATTCGAACTTTATTTATTTTATATATTAAAAATCTTTTTATCTTTTGTGATTCTCAGAATTCTTTTTCTTTTTTTATTGTTGGTTTGATGATTTGTGAGAAATTTTTTCATCTTATTTCATTTATATGACCAGAAGTGTATTGAAAATTTCTGTTTTTAACACATATTATTAATTTTATATTGACGATTTGTTCGTTTTTATAAACTTTTCCATTTCTTGCTTTCTTTCTCTTTACTTTTTCTGACTAAATTTTAGTTGACTTTTTGTGTGTGTGTACTAAGGTCAAATTTTTTCAGTAATTATTTTCGATCTTGTTTTTATCTTTGATTTTGTATAAATAGTAGGGTGAATGTACCAATAAAAGATGTTGCACAAAAATGAGAGCTTTGATGTGAATGGCTGTATTGTTAAGATTTATTATGGTGACTTGATTTAAAATGATTACTCAAGTCTTCAAAGAAAAAATTATAGTGGTATAATTTTAGAATTTATTCTCGAAACACTTTCACTTAATAATAAAATTCAGTGAATTCTAATTTTGCTTCTTAAGGTATCATAATAGTTATAATATGCTTAATTTTCTTTTTTACCTTTTTAATAAATTTAAAAAAAATAATGTTTTATGGAAATAAATCCAAATGAAACTAAAGTTAGTCTTCTAAATGTCTTTATTAAATAATGAATAATTTCTTGGATTTAATAAATTTTTTATGATCAGATAACGAAATACATTTTCATCTTACTGTAAACTATAAAATACGTTTAAAAACTATAAAAATAATTTTTTTCTTTTTCCTTTTAGAAACTTAAAAAAAAAATTGGTTTTTATCGTAATGAACTTTTTTAAAGCAATGATTTTATTTAATAAATTTTTACCACTAGTGTAAATCGTTTTTTAAATTGAAATATATATGCGTATAAATTCAATTGAATATCTAATAATGCTTTACAAATGGATTTTATTAGCAAAATCTTTTAAAGAGATTTCTTTTTTTTCAAATGTAAGAGACCTAGTTCTTTCATATGAATCAGCAATAGTATCTGAATATCACTATGCTTCCTATCTGAAATATTAGCCACTAATTGCTAAACTTATAAAGTTTATTATGACAAGTATATTTCAAAAACCTTCGCCACACACACACTTTTCTGGAATAAAACTTTGAGCTAAAATGGATTCTCTTTTTGTTTGTGTGTGAACATATTTTATTTAAAGGCTTTATATAACTTTCACTGTATGTATAGAAAACTTATTTTCCTGTCCTAAATGATATTATTTCCAAAATGGATTCACCCCCACAATTTAATATCGGATGTTTCTTTTTAGAAGTAAAAGCTTTTTCTGAACATTGTTACAATTTCCAAATTTTCCTTTTAAGACTTTCAATCCAATTACAGTAGAAAAATCTTCGTAGCACATTTTATAATTCCTTCAAAATAAAAGCTATTTATTTTGATTTCGAAATTTTTTCTTCCTGCTGATGTACATTTTCATAAATTATTAAGAATAACATATGATGTAGATTATTTTTTTCAAATATTTGTGCTTTTATATAAATGACAATTCATTAAAATTTTCCTTTATAAAGTGTTGTTTTTCTTCTATGATTGAAATTTTAAATAATTTGAAATATGGATAAACATTAGTACTTAAGAAAAGTATTTTTTCACCAAATTACATACAATATAACAATATATTTTCTGCGAAATAGATCATGGAAAATAATATTTTTTATCTTTTTAATAAATTAAAAAATATTTTAAAATTTTCCTTATGATCAAATTTAATAAAACAAACTTATAAATAATAACTATTTGCTCTTGAGATAACTTGAGATAACTATTTGTTCTTGAAGTTTGCTTAAGCGCTTTACTAGAGTGGTTAGTTTGTTTAATCTTTTTATTCATTCAACAAAATAAGCTTAGAATTTTTTAGATGATGACAACAATGATTTTATTGTAATAATTATAGATTTTACCCCTATATAGTCTGTTTTAATATTGTAATTATTGCTTACACAGAACCATCAATACCATTGGACTTACAGAAACTCCTTTTCATTCCAGCGTTTAGCAACCATTACGAGTACTAATGCCATATTTGTATAACATGTTTGCCGACTGCCATTTACATGTCTTGAATATCCCGGTTTTCGGAAACTGTTAAAAAGATAGTATGTTTGGGATAGGAATTACCTTTTGGAGCAAAAGCTCTTGTCACTTTAAAGTGAGTTCAATTCCAGCCACTGTTAAACAAAGGGGTTTACAAATCTGCTTTCTGATACAAGAGTTCTGGATTGGTATTTGGAAGTCTGCCGAGGTTCCTTTCTTTTTAAACACGAATTCAATCTATTTATATTCTTGACAAAAGACATCAGTTGTTCTTACACTTTATAAGTCTAGAGTTATCAACCTATCCAATATGATTGTCAAATAATACTAAACTGGGCTCAACGTGGCAAAGATTAAGATTAGATTCATTGCAATGGTAATCTCAGATTCAATATCTTTCACTGTTACAAAAAAGGAAATGGATATTATGTTATTAAGTTTTTCATGTACATAAGTCTATATGAAGGCTGAAGTTTTTTTTTCTGGGTTTACTTTAATAAAATACAATAATATTTATACTATGTATAAAATATTTTTCTAGAAATTGAAATATGGTGAATTCTCAAATATCTTGCTGCAAATATTTTGTGTTTTTTAGTTACCTTTTACATAGTACCAAGTACCAGCTTCGTACGTGGTTGTCAAATTTAACTCTACATTTCTGGGGATCATCGTTTCACACAATTATAATTTTCGAACTATGAACTTTCATGGTGATTGTAAATCTGAACTATTTATTTAAATTTACAATCATATGTCAGTCATAAGAAAACAAATCTGACTATATTTAAGCTATGAACAATTTCGGATAGAAATTTTCTCTAAGATATTTTATAAAAAAATTCAAAGTAATATGGTCGATTAAACCTTTCACTCTCATAGTTATTTATACATTTAAATTCATCGTCAGAAAATTATAATATCTTATGTGTTTTGTTGTTCTGTATAAATCAAAAGATTCTAATTATTTTTTTCAAAATAGAATCATAAATTTTTAAAAATATATAAAAACGAAGAAAAATATCTAAATTTAATAAAAATTAAATAAATTAATGATATTTCCATTAATTAAATTATTGTTTTGAAATTCTATTTATCACACCCCTTGTTTAAGGATTCAATAATTCTTTTGAAAACACTCGTTATTTAAGAGGTTTTATTGCTTTTCACTTTCTCCTTATATGAGTCAAAAATCTAATTAATAATTTGTTAGGAAAAGCTAATTAATAATCAAAAAGCTAATTAAAAATTCAAAAGTATCCGTTAAGATGAAAATAATTCATCAATAAATATATGGCAGTTGTTAATGAAAGTGATTTGCATAAGAAATATTGAATTTACGAAAGCATTCGTGTTCATAAGCAAGTAATCAAATCTGAAAAAAATAGATTGTGAACAGTTACATTTTTCTCCACTAGACGTCGTAGTTACTGTGACTAATCATTATACATGTGATGAAAATATAATTTCACTCATATAATCAATTTCATTATTCTTTTAAAATAAATTTCTTATAAAAATTCGAAAAGGTCAAATTAACAATTTTTTAAAAGCATGGATAATCGTATAAAATTTAATTAAAATTGCGTTAAATTTTTTCAATGTTGATTCAAACTAAGTAGATTACTTTCTTTTACGTTTTTGAGTTTCAGCTTGAAGTGTTGGTTGAGTCACGTTTCGTAAATTATTTCAGATGTATAATCGTTTGTTTTCACGCGATAGAAAAATGAATTTTTCATACTGTTTTCATGAAATGTTTAATTTTCAATCAGAAAAACAATAATATTTTCTATGGCGAAGGAAAAAAGTCCTATTTTAATGGATGTACACTTGTCTCATCGCCTATTTGCTATGGAACTTATGCATTGTGTTATGAGAAAATATTCTTTGCGGTATCACTTAAAGCGGTTGCATAACTTTGATTACGGTTTCAATGCTAACTATTTCACAAAAAATATTGCAGAAGCAGTGAGTTTATTAGTGCCAACGTTCACAAACTTTGATTGCGATACATTCATGTCTAATGGTGATACAAATCAGCAAAGATTTATCACTCTAGCAAATTCTCTGTTTACAACATTGTTTTGGAATGGATTTAACGAGAAGGACTTCCTTATCTATTGTATTCACGTCGCCAAGATGGCGACGCGATCTTATTTGTACGGTGTGTCAGAAGCGCCAGAATACGCAGTAGAAGCCATGGTAGAGGCAATGGAATATTTTTACACAAATCTGGATTTAAATGATGAATCATGGGTAGAATTGGATCAAGTAGCCAAGGAAATTGTTGATTTTGGAGGACTGTGATAATAATTTGAAACAAAGTAACAAATAACTAATTTAAGAATAATCATAAATAATGCTTGATTTAAATGTTATATTTTTTACAATAAATATTAATCAAAAATTTGTTTTTAAAGTTGTATGTTACCTCAATAGAATGATAGAATCAAGGAAGTATTTTTTAAAAAAGTATCATTTATATAATTTTTAAGAAGTATACTATAAAATGGATGCATATTGGCTTACTCTAACAGTTCTGTTAAAAGATCCATTTGGCGAATCTTCAACCAGTACAGAGATATTGAATTTTGTTTGATAGAATAGCATACTTGTGGTATATATTAAGATACTTGATAAAAAGGTAATCTTACGTCACTGATGAAAATTTCGCCAAAAGAATCTTACTCTCAAATTGTAAAGCATTAATTATTTAAAATTTAAACATTTGTGAAGTAAGTTTCTTGAACTGTATCAAATACAACTTTTAAAGTGTTTTTAAATATCTTGAATTTTAAAAAAAATTTCTTGTTCAAATATATATATAGTACAGAAGGCAAAAAAACAATAGTACGATTAAAATTGGTTTACTAATACATTCCATGCAAAGACGAAAGAATTTAAGACTTCGCTAAATAAATTAGCTTTTACCAATTTTCAACACAAAAATTTTATATGTGTTATAAAAATGATTTTGTTACATTTCTGTTTTATAAAATGCTGCCAAAATTTCAGTTTTTCCTAACATATTCTATTCTTCAAGCCTTTAGTTTATAAATAGTTCTTCATATTACTGTAAATATGATTGACAGAAACATATATATTATGCCTGTTAATATGTTTATTAAACAAACCGCTTTAGTATTCCATGACGTTTCATATTTTTATAAGTATGTTTATATTACTATGCAAAATTTTTTGAAGTTCTGGTAATAAAAAGTTTGTAGATATACTACTGGAGAAGTAAGTATAAATTTATTCATTGATTTTAAGTTTACTAAATTTTATATTTTCCAACAAATGGATACAATTTTATTAGTTTTGTTGTTGCGCAAATTGTGTGTTAAATTGGATGCATATATTTTTTATTTTGTATACTTTTTCTTGTAATTATTATAATTGTAAATGCTTATAAAAGTGATAATACTTGTCATAAATATTACTAAGCTCAAAATGTTAAATTCTAAGCTATTGATTTTTGCTTGTATAGATATTTTTATTTTTCAACACTTATTCTTTATTTGTATTTGAGCTTTGTTATGATAATTATAAAATATTTATTTAAATGTCCATGGAAAGGAAACATAGTTTAAACATAAGAAAAACATGGCCGGGAAGCACAATGATTTGAATAACATTTCTTGATTGTTTTCAGAAAATTTACTGTGGAAAAAAGTTGTTCCTACAAAATTATGAATTCAGTGCATATTATAGTTTTTATTTAGAATTACAATGTAAGCATTTTCATTCTGTATATGTTCTTCTTCAAATAAACAAATAGATATTTCTAACTCATCTTTTGCGAATAAAAACAGATTACGTGTTACATTGATAAAAGTTACGAAAAAAAAAATTAGGATTAATGAGTTGAATATAAAATAAAAATCAAAGCAATATTTCGTGAAGTTAAATTAAAAATAAAATTAACATATTAAACAACTAATAATTAAAGAGAAAGAAAATATACTCCCTTTCGAAAATTTCTATGGAAATGATTTTACTAAATGGAATAAAAAAGAAATTTCGTGATTCAGAAAGAAATAATTGTAAATAACTTTAATATATAAAATAAATTTAAAGTGTATCTAAATATGTTTATAAAGTTAAATATAATTACTAAGATTATAATATAATTCATAAAGTTAAAAGTTATGGAAGAAAAGAAAGCACTGCTGTCTTTCATGATTACCTAATATAACCACAATTAATTTTAACTAGATGCTCATTATCTCGCTCTTCAATGACCGCATAATTTATTTAAGGTGTACCTCCTCCTTCATCAGAAACAAGCTAAAAATGTAAGTACACTTGTGTGATTCAAAAAAAAAAAAATGCGATTGATGAAATCAATAAAGTTAGTCAAATACACATTTGACTGGTGAAGTTTGAAATGGAGGATACTAATGTGTCAATTCAAATGACTTTTAAGATGAAAATTTGGGAAATTCCGGACAGTAAAAAAAAATGTCAAACTATTCATAATTGAAGTATGGAATGATAATAGAACAATTTCAGCTACTTGCTTTTGTGACAAGCCTATTAAATGTGTATTGTGAGACTATATTGAATATATATTACTTTCAATTGAAAGACATTTTTCTAGTATATATATCTACCATAAGAAACTTAGTTGATGAAAAAATGAATAAATATTCATGGATAGATTATATATGCCTGATATGTATATCTCATATATATATATATACATACAATATACTTCCTTTTATGATAATATATTTGGAGTTTCATTATAAAATAGAGTATAAACTTGTTGTGTTGTTACATAATAATACAATACTTTAAAAAATATTTTTAATTTTTTAGGAAATTCACAAATTTTTAACTAATTTCTTTTATTACATCTAATTAAATTACTGGTACTATTCACAGACCCAACACTCTTAAGCATTATATGTGATGAAACAGTTCATTTAATCATAAATGGAAATCATTATACACTTAAAATTAGATTATGAAAGTAAAGTATTAAACTTGGACAAGCCAGGCTCGCTATGCCTTGGTCAGGAAATTTAAGCCAATAGGGAGCTTCCATGGTTTTTCAGAGCACCACGAAGGTGAAAGTAGGTCTTTGTTTTTTTTTAAATCCTCCTTGGCACCACTAGAAGATCTACTCCCTCAATTTGGACATTGATCTGAAGGCGGAGGAAATTTTCTCCAGACCGTTGACCCATTGTAACTGCTCAATGACTGACCACAGGACTTTCGATTCCACAGATTTAATGAGCACGTATATCGCATGTACTCGGTGGGTCTTTGGCGGTATTAGTTCTATTAAAATAATATCAGTTATTGATGATATTTTCTTGAAAAAATAATTTACTTAAGCCATAAAGAAAACAAAAACTAATGAAGATAAAAACTGAAGAAAAGAATTTATACACTTTGAAACTTTGTGTGTGTGTGTGTGTGTTGTGATATGCAATATTTTCTAAGATTTAATGGATCTCATATAGTGAATTAATACATGAATATATCTATTAAAGTGTTGCTACAGGAAAGGTGATATAATTTACAAAACAAATATATGAACTTTATTTTTTGATTTTCGTAAATGTATTTCAAAATCAAATACTTTCTGAAGAAGCCAATTTGCAAAAAACTATACTGGACATTTCTTGATAACGTTTTATAGTATAGCTTATTTATTTGAGCAATAGCTAAATAGCAGTTTACGTATCAATATGTCTTAACTTAAAATCGCTTTTCTTTGGCATCCATCTGAACGTTAACAATCCGTTATATTAGAAATTTTTAGAAACAGACTCCATAATCTGTAAGTTAATCTCTTCTTTATTTGCATTCATTATCATACTATGCATACATACTGTTATATCTGTGATTTATGAAATATTATTGCCATTTGCCTAATGACTGCAGATCAACTGTTTTCAACATCTCTCTGCTTACTCAATTTTATTTATCGCAATTATTTTTGCAATCTGTAAAGATAATTTAAAATAATAATAGAAAATAAATAAATTTATTTTCCATAAATATCTTGTTACTTTCTGAGATTATCATCAGTTCCGTTGAAAGTGATCTTCGTAATCTTCGTAATAATCATGATATTGTGATTCATATCTATATGATTAGTGGGTAGTATGAATTTAATTTCATTTCGTTATTTAGGTTATGTAAAGAGTAAAATAATTACGATCCCAAAATTGAAAATATTTAACGAATTACTTGAAATGGTTTTATGCAAAAAATACCACTTTTCCTTTATAAGTTTATATGCGCTGTTCATTTGTAAAATTACATGCATATATATTTTCAACATACTTTTATAGTTTTCCTGTTTTTATGTTAGAAAATCTGGCTGTAAAAGAAATTTTATAATATTTTCCCTTTTTTATTTATTCGTAATTTCAATTTCTTTGTATTTTCTTGTTACATTTCGTAATGATTTTCTGTCGATTATTTAGATTTTTGGTGTTGTTATTAGAATATAGTGAAGTCTACTGAAAAAAATAATTCAATCCCTTTGTAATATTTTTGAATATTTGGCTATTAAGAATAGTCGCCAGGCTGACTTATTTGTTACAGCATAGTTTCTAAACAAAAAAATTAAAACTGATAAATGATACAAAACGCACGTAAAATTATGGAGTATAAAAGGATTGTTTTGAAAAAGAAAATTTACTTAAACTATCCTCACAAGAATTCTAACCAAAGTGCATTGTTAAAAATATTTGTTAAGCTGTCAAACAATGACGGTAAGCAAGGGTGTACAAAATAGTATGTTGTTTAATATTTTTAATGTCCTTGATCCTTCAAATGTAATAGAAAATCAAGGTTGTCAGGAAAATGGCAATATTCACTAAAAAAAAATCACAAAATTCCAAAATGGGCCAAAAGTACTATACGGGATTTGTGCTAAAAAGACAATATTTTGGTAATCGTCTTTCTTCTAGGAAAAGGAAAAAGATTTCTTATTTCATATAAATCAGGTGAAATTTATTCTGATGGAAGGTTTAAAAATATTTCGAAGTAATACTGTTTTTCCCCTGTTATATAAAAATGAATTTTTAAAAATTTCCGAATTTTCAGAGTATTTCAAAATTATTTACGTTATATTTTAGCATATATACACAATTTCAAATACAAATTCAATTAAATGCTAATCCGGTTTAAGCTGTAAATTATCTATAATAGTTTTCTGTCGCGAGCAAATTTTCCTATTATTATTTTTATGATATTGTCATATACATGTGTGTGAGAAAATGTTTTATAATTAAAATAATAGTGTATCAATATCAAAATCTAAAAATATAGCGATAATAAAAGTTTTATCTTTAAACACTTCATTTGGAAAAATTTCTCTGCAGATAATTACTTCTTTATCTGTTAAATTAATTATCATGATAATCTCTCTATTAATAAGTGCTGTTCAAGCACTTTAAATAAACTTGCAGATTCTTTAGACATAAGATCAACTGAATTCCATTCAGTGGTGATTCTATTTTCAATTTATTTTTACAAACCTCTATTTAATAGTAAAAGATATTTCTGAAAAGGATTTTCCTGTAAAAGGGGGCAAATACCCTCTGTCTGAATCTGTTGTTCATGCTTTACTCGGGATAACAGTAATTAAGTTAAGACATTTCTCTATTTGCGATTTCTTCGTAGGTTTTCCTACTTAATTAACCGTGATACTTCAAACTGGATTTAGTGTACGTTTAATTGAGCCTGTTCTAAGCACTTGTCAAATCTTTCACATCAGGAAAGAGTGGCAAAGGATTAAGATTTAACCGATGTGTTTTGAGTTATAAATATCATTCTTGCTTATTTTTTTAAATTTAGGAAAAATGTTTAAGACAAAGAGTATATAAAGGAATGACATACATCTGTATTTAAGATGTTTGAACATTTATTAATTTATCTTACTAAGAACATATATAGTAGAGTTAATTATTTCTTGAATAAATTATTTTTTAATTATATCTTAGTTAATTATTTTTTAAATTGTTAGAGTTTTGCATGAAAAAGAAATTTATTTAAAATAAAATTGTTTTTAAAAATAAGTAGGAGAATGCATTTTAAATATTGTACGCTAATTTAATAACCTGAAATTCGTTGCATATACTATTGTATTAAGTAGTGAAGTAAGCTGAGTTTTTCTTTTATTTAATTTCTGAATTTTTTTTTAAGGCTTTCACTAAAATTTTTAGCAACAAATATCATTTTAAGATTTCAATAATTTTTATTTATACTAATTTAAGAATTCCTACTTTACAAAATTTAAGTTTCATTATTTTACAATAAGATGTTGTGCAAAAAAATTATGCTGTGTTTAAATTGTTATATAACTGAAATATTTGTATTTTGTACGTAATTTTAATATAATTAAGATTTAAATTTTTATATAAATTATTATTAGAATTATATTTACTCAAGTGTTATTAATGTTATAATTTTATTGATTTGGAGAGAGAGAGAGAGAGAGAAAACTAAATATAAGCTGAATGCATTAAATTTGTCTTCATACACAGGCAAACATGAACTGATTTATATTTGCTTAGATGAGAAGCTAAATGTATACACTCTGTCATAGTGTTGGCTTTTTTAAGAGATATTTTACTCAGATATATTTTTGGCATTAAATTACCAAATTTTTTAAACATTCAATTTTTTTATAAATCTATTTAATGAAATCTTTTCATAAAAATAATATTTTAATATTTAAAAATAAAATATTAACTGTAATTGATATTTTAAAAAATATTAATTACGAAAATATTAAATAAAATACTTCGCTTTCACAAAATAACAAAGGTTAAGAAGATTTGGAAAATATAATGATTTAATAGATTTATAAAATTGATTGCAAACACAATAAGAAAACTATTAAATTGCTGTTGTTGTTACTAATCCCATCTGATATAGCGGAGCTATATCAGATCCACGAAGCCGTAAACCTTCAAAAAATAGAGGAAAAAGAGAAGTCTCTCAAGAAACTTTTCCATAGTGAAATCCAGGCAATCAAGTAGGTACTGAGGACTAGCCTCGCTGGAATTGCACTTCTTATAGTTTGGGAAGAACATAATTTGCCCCCATGAAAGTGAAACTCCTAGTATACCCACTGGCAAATCTACAGGTAGCGGTCTGTTCAGCATGAGACCCCTGCATGCCAAGGGATCCACCAGGACGCTTGTGGCGATACCAATTTTGACTTGGAGGGACAATCCAAACTTTGTTGACATTAGTTTTGTCGAGAGAAAACAATTCTGAAAAAGTGAAGGTCAAATGTGGAGAGGCTGAAATATTAAATTGCTTAGATCATGGTCATATATGTAATTATTAGGCCCATAATTTAAGAATAAAATATCAAAAGTTCATGCAAATTTCTGACGAGTTAAATAATATAAAATTTAACTATGAGTCATTTATGAGGATTGATTATCACTCAATTTCCATGCATGCGGGTGTGCGATGAAAGTGTCCCACCCTGTATAATAGATATTGCAAAAGTTTCCCATTAGAAATTATTCATGTTAAAAATTCTGAAATAAAATACAAGATGTTGATAAAATGTCTGACACATATTTCGTTACTTAATAATTAATAAAATATGGAAGATATGAACAACCTTATGACATTTATTCATAATGTCATTCATATGTAAATTTTAAATGTTATTTTTAATCCAATTTTTAAAATCTTATTATGTTTTGTTCAAAGCTGTTTTTTAATGTATGAAAATTTCCATAAATGATTTTCTTCATTTGTTTCAATTTCATTTCGTCCATATAAATATCATATCCGCATTTACTAATAACAAACGATTTCCTCTTCTAGTTTCAATACATTTTATTTTTTTTATCGTCGTTGATTATTTCACAGAAAAAATTAATTGGGTCCTACTCTTTAGAATGCTGATCACGAGATATAACAACGCACGCGTTTTCCCTTTGAGGATTTGTAAAAAAATACATGAGAACAAGAAAACTAAACCTTGATGGCTAAAATCCATGATTGTAACCACCACAATAGTTGACCTGATTCAAGTTTATAGCATGAAATCTGTTATTACCTTTGTATTATTCATCTGAAGAATTCACAAGCTCTTTGACAAGCGCCATTAGGCATTTTGAGTCTACCTAAATATTAATATGTTGTTAATTGAGATCTCTACTTAAATAAACTACTAAATATCAAAATTTGTTTGATGTTTTGAAGGTATCTACTATTATTAGTGGTAAACAATAATTAATTGCATTTAAATTAGTTACAAATGTACATCAAATGTAGAGTAAAGCAGAAATGCTAAGCAACCATTCGTGTAAACAAAAAGTCTTAGCATATCGAATTATGAAAATGGTAAAAGAGGAAAAGTACTTCCTACTGATTTAAAATTAAAACTGCTAATACTCGGATAATTAAATCTAAGCACGCAATGATTCCCTGAATGAGTGAAATAATTCTTAACTACCGTAACTCAGGGTAAACTTTAAGAAGCATTCAGCATTATTTGAATTCATTATTTCAGTGTAAATTGTTAGAGTTAGAAAAGTAATTATATCAACACAGATTAAATTTTCATTCGATTATCTTGTCAATTTTTTTAAGGGCTTTCATATTATCTGATGACTAATTTTCTGATTGGTTTGTTTTTCACTCAACGATCATTTTTTGCTCACGAGGGCTAATTAGATCGGGACCTACAGTTTAAAGTAGATTCCGAACCACTACAAACATCCATACCCAAGGTGGGATTCGAACCCACGAACTGTTGAACTGAAGGCAAGAGCGCTAACATTCGGCTGCCAGTTCGGCGACTAATTTTCTGAATAGTTTGATAATTTTCTGATCACAAAAGCTTTTATAATATCAGGAAATACATTCTCCAACTTTGTACAAAAATGAAAGTTGTACTGAAACCTACTTTAAAATACACCATCGTTGTTGTAAAAATATAATGAATAATTTTGTATACATAATATTGAATAAAGCACTTAATTTAATAATTAAGTGCTTTATGAAAACAAAATTCATGAAGAAAAAACCTAATTAAATTTATATAAATGTTAAATTATTAAATATTAAAAACATATTTTCGTATTCTTAAAGGACTAAAACGCATGAATTATTAATTTAAGATATAAATATAAATTATTCAGCCAAATCCTTAAAACCTGAATAAAGAAAGTAAATTTTTTTCCAAGCAGAACAATTTTCTAGTTAGAGGTGAAATAATCACTTTTTACCATACTTATTTTGGCGACAATTAGACTTTTATGCCTGATTTTTAATATAATTAAAGAAAATAATATAATATATATAAATGATCAAAATATGAAGTATATTATTTACTGTGCAAATATTTATAATAGACATTTGTTGAAATTTATAGAAACTTATATCTTTGTAGACCTATAATAAATTGCTTAAGTTATGTATCTTTTAAAAAAAATATTTGTCTTAATAAATGTTGGTTAAAGTTACATGCACTAAATAACATATCAATTGAATTAAACTTTTAAGTACTCATAAGAACTGGATAAAATTAAAATGGCACAAAGAGAAGCCTAGGAGGTAAAAAAGTTATTTTATAGACAAAAAATTGCAAGTTTGATTCCGAAACAAGAAATTTCTATTAAGTTAATAGATTGAATAACAGATAGAATTGTTATGCATTTTATTTAAATTCTTTTTCAAAATTTCAGTTCATGTAATGTCAATAATAAAAGGCCTAATAATAAATTAAAAGTATCAAAATCTCTCAGACACCTTTATATATATGTATATGAAGGTGATATATATATATAATGACTAAATGAGGATATATACGAGGGTTACTCTGAGATTTGAGATACGCGGCAGACTAGAATTTACAAAATAAAAATAACGGTTTATTTTAGAATACAAAGTATTTTAACAGAGAAGGCGATTTTTTACTGACTTACTTCAAATTGCTTAGCGTAGAATTAATTTTAAACAGAAGAGAAAATGGAGTTGACGCGAGAACATTTTCATGCTATGATTTTCTTCGATTTTAAAGCAGGATTCAATCAAGAAGAATGCGTTCAACGGTTGCAATTAACATTTGGTTATGAATCTCCAGCTCGTGCTATTGTATTCAGATGGCTTAGAGAATTTAGAAGAGGTCGCAATTTTCTTCAGGATGAAGAACACACAGGAAGGCCGCCGTCGGCAGTAATCCCGGATAATGTGTCTGCCATACGAAAAATGTTAACGGATGTTAATCGCTGTACCTATCAAATGATACAGAAGGAATTTACCATTGGATCCGCAGCCTTACACAAAATCATTCATGAAGAATTACATATGATAAAAGTAGTTTGCCGTTGAGTTCCCCATAATCTAACAGAGCACCAAAAAGAGGAGCGTGTCAGAATCAGTAAAGAAACTCTTAATGCTAAATGATGGCAGCCAACACATCATTTCTAAAATTGTAACATACATACTATTGAGATGAAACGTACATACCGTTTTTTGATATTCCAACACGTCAAGAAAGCAAAGTATGGGTCTTTGAAGATGATCCCACGCCGACAATGGTGAAAAAACAACTCGCACTGAAAAAATGATGTATGCCGTTTTCTTCAGAAATACGGGATTGGTCAAAGCCATCAAGCTGGAAGGACAGTAACAGCAAACTGGTATACCACTAAATGTCTTCCAGGATTTCTACAAAAACTGAATGTTAGGGGACTAATGCTTCACAAGGACAATGCATCTTGACATACAACCAGATTAACAGTTGAGTTTCTTAAACAAAAACAAATTCAAGTGATGGAACATACGCCGTATTCACCTGATCTAGCTATGTGCGACTTTTGGTTATTCTTTAATATAAAAAAGAACTTACGTAGACGTCGTTTTCATTCAGAAGAGATAGATGTTGCTATAAATGCATTTTTTCATCTATTCCAAGAAATGAATGGCTTGAGGCATTTAATCGGTGGAAAATTCATCTACAAAAGTGCTTTGATGCTGGAGAAGACTACTTAGAACACACCTAAAATTTTGTAAGTATAACTTTAAAAACCTAGTTGTATATCAAAAATTTCAGAGTGACCCTCACATATATCCGTATTTAGTTATTACAAATAGCAACAAAATTACAAATTCATGAATATAAGCTTAATCAATGTAAAATGAAAAGAATGCATTTAATAACTTATAACTTCGATAAAGTAATAATTTAGGATAATTAATGAAAATATGTTTTCTTAATAAAATATTCGAACGGTTTTTCTCATTTCTTGCAAAAAGCTGTTTAAAAGCAAGAAATGTTAATACAAAACTTTGCGTGTAAGTATGCTTCATGCAATTCTATTCTTCCTAAAAATATTACTAATTCAATTGGATTTTAATATTCTTCAATCAAACTACAGAACAAACTTGCCTCTTATTTTATAAATTTCTGCAAGGCTAATTTGCGAAGTATTATGAATGTTAAACACTTTTTAAAAAATATTTCCATATTCAAATATTACAATCGATTTTTCAAAAAAGATTTTTAATCAGTAAAATATGGGGAAAAACGATTGTAAAATTTCCCGGTTTCAGAAAGTTCTAATCGAAGGTGAAGTAATACTTTCATTTTCAGTCTTCCCGCAAATTCCTTTCTAACTAATGTTTATATGGAAGGAAGAAAACCCTTAACACCGGAAGGAAATATTTGAAATGGAAATTCACTGGCATTCTAATGAGAAATCTTAGAGCAAACCAGAATAAATTAATTCCGAACAGCGCCTTATTGATTTAGCAAAATACTGCGTGTTCCAAATAATTCATGCTTACTGTTTTCACATACGGATGATTAGGGATTTTCAGTTCCAAAATCCCTGTAAGGAACAGAGAAATTTCCTTGTAAAGTTTAAATTACCGTACGTATTCATTATATTTTTCTTCTTTACTCAGAAAATATTTTATAAGCTAAGCTTATAGTCGAAAAAGAGATGCGATTTTTGTTTTAATCTTTATAATAAATGTTAAAATTCCAAAAATAATTTTTTACCAATAAATTTCTTTTTCAAGAAATAGAACTACCATTTTTTTTTTCGTTGCGAAAATTTCAAATTGATTTTCCTCAATGTATGTTACATTACACTATGTAAATAGATGCGGCGGAAATGAATGCTTTATCATGGCTCTCTTACTTCAATTAATCTAAAACCAAGACATATAAAAACATGCGATTAAAAAAGAATTGTTAAGAAATACATTAAATAACGTACATACATATACATGTATTATATATATATATAAATTAGTAGTATATTTTTAAAATTAATAATCACATATTAAACGGAGAATACATTGAAAATACCAAATGGAAAACAATACATAGAAAATATGAAATATAATAAACAGTTGGAAAAATATTCAATATGTATCTTAAAATTTCAAAGAAAATAGAAAAAAATACATTTTAAAACGCTACACTGAAAATCAAAATATGGTAAATAGTTGGGCAAACGTTTGAAATACCAAAGAAAAATATAAAATGGAACGAAGTACCAGCATGGCCAGCTTCGTTAGGAAGTGTTGACCACATTGGCCCAAGACATAGTCTTAAAGAAGTCAGTGCACCCCAAAGTCACACCAAAAGTTCAAACCAAAATACTAAGCCTGAGTCAAAGAAGAAAATTTTAATCTAAAATATATAAGCCAAAATCCAATGTTGCCAAAATACATTTAACTTATAATAATCAAATCAAATTAAATTAAAATCAGATCCAAATCCTTATCCAAATACAAGTCAAAATCTGCAAGAACCGCACCAAATACTATGTGTAAGCCAAATAAATACATAAATTAACGACTAAGTGAAACATAATTGGCATTTCAAGCTTCTTATATTTGGATATGGATTTGGATCTGGTTTTAATTTGATTATTATAAATTAAATGTACTTTGGCAACATTGAATTTTGACTTATATATTTTAGATTAAATCTTACTCCTTTCATTCTGGTTTGATATTTTGGTTTGAATTTTTGGTATGGCTTTATGGTGTATTGGCTTCTTTAAGACAATGTCTTGAGCCAGTGCAGAAAAGCTATACTTTGTGCCAATGTGGTCAACACCCCCTACAAATCTGGCAATATTGGTACATAGTTCCACTTTAAATTTTTCTTTGATATTTCAAACATTTTACCAATTATTTACCATATTTCGCATTTTCAGTGTAGTATTTTCAAACGTATTGTTTTCTATTTTCTTTGAAATTTTAAGATATATATTGAATATTTTTCTAACTGTTTACTATATTTTGTATTTTAAATGTATTGTTTTCCATCTGGTATTTTCAATGTATTATATTCTCCATCTAATATTTAACTTTATGAATATATTATTCTCCATTTGGTATTTTCATTGGATTTTAAATATATTATTATCCACATCTAGTATTTGATTATTAATCTTATAAAATGTACTATTAGCTACTTTTGCGCTGAATGTATTACTAAGCATAAATGTTTTTATCTATTCTTGTACTTTTCAGTTCTATATCTAATCTTGTATTATATATATATATGTGTGTGTGTCGATAAAGTTGTAATAAAATTTTTTTAAAAATTAGTTGCTTTTATTCTTACTTTACAAGCCAAGCCAATAATTACATTCTAGTCAATTGTCCAGTATTTCGTGTCTGACATCCATTTTGGACGGCGTTGGTTGTGTAATGGAATCACTCTTAAACAGTAGGTCCCCGTCAAATAATTCCTTGTGTACAAGTCATGAAGCGACAAACTTAATGATGAATGAAAAAAATGGGTTAGTTTCGATTTTTTTTGTTGCTTTTCATGTATATGGAGAGTGAAAATACTAAATTTTTTAAACTATATATAATATATATATAAACAAAAAAAAAACTTTTCAATAACTTTCGTAACGCTGACTACACCTTGTGAAAAAAATGGATGTATTATAATAACCACTAAAATGTATTCATTATTTTATTTATATATTTTTTGCCATTCTATAAAAAAGATTTCAACACCAAAACAACTGCCTGACTTTTTTTCTCAGATACAGAGGAAGGGAGTTAGAGGCGGTGTTGGGGCCTTGCTATAGTAATATGACCAAACCCATGATTAACCAGCTAGACAAAGAATGATAAATTTTCATGTATATGGAGAGTGAATCCTCAGCTCTAGTAAAAAGCATGGTGCAGTATATATCCTAGCCGAACTTAGAAACCACCGTAGACCTTATAAGACTGAACAAGTTCCTCCAATCAAGCACAGCTGTAAGCAATTAATTCAAAGTAAAGGAGGTAATAAACCCGTCCGCGGTAAAAATTAAAGGTTTCAGCGATTTCCACGACGTGGATAGTGACAGTGGATCACAGATGAGTTGGCTGTCTTTCATTTTGAACAGAGTCACGTGATTTTCCGGGAGCTGACTTTCACCTCAGTTGTATCCCTATCAAACCTCTTGTTATGCACCAGGAGGACTATTCTATATTGTGTTTACAAATAGTTAAATAACTAAAGTTAAATAACTAGTTTTTAATATTGCGTTCTGTTGTAATATTTACTATTTTCTTTCTAGACACAAACCTGAAAATGGAAGCTAAAAGTAGCTCTTTTTTATATAATTAACAAAATGTGCTAATTTAAATTTGTATACATGTATGATTTTGAATAAATAAATACTGAATAATTATATGTAAAAAACTGAGGTAAGGAACAGACTTTTTTGGAGTCAAGTTGTTAGGCTTGCCATGGTCCAATATGGTCTTTAGTACCATAGGGAGTTACTTAAAATAATTTTATGATTAAGCATCAACGTGGTATTTATACTTTATATAAACTAATTAAGATTATTAAATGAGTTATACCACTCATATATAAAAAAATTACAATCAGGAAAAATAATTTAAAAAGCAACATTTCATTGAATAATAGAGCCACAACAGTGTTAACTGACCATCCAATGATGAACTTTCATCATGAGCCCTAATCAGCTAATTCCTTGATATCAATATAATCATCCATATTAAAAGTGTATAGTGCTTGTTCTGCAATCTATAAGTCACCCAAAATTTAATTCATTATAAAATCAAGATTTAACAATATCGAAAATTTATTAAACTTTAGCCAGAACTGAATATTTAACTATCTTTTCTATCGTAGCAGTGTGTGTGTGTGTGTGATGATCATTCTTACTTCTTGCCATCATCTCAGTAATTTCTGGTAATTGCTTTTCCGCTACTACACCCGTCTTTCTACTTTTGATTACAGAAACAGGAAAAATTCTTTTGCTGATTAATAATTCTAGAAAAACTCAGAATTTTCCAACTCCAAATACTGCAGCAACATTCCTCACATCACAGAAATATGGTGACTAAGGGCAACAATTCTAGTCCTTTTCCTGGCAGAGATGTCCATTTTTATTCTTCAGATTCACACACAAACAATTTTCGCAATCAGCTATTTTTTACAGCAACTGAATGGAAAAATATTTGACAGGTCACGATCACATGGTCAAACCGGTTCACATTAATCAAGAGCAATCCCGAGTTGTAAGAACATGCTATAGACTCCGGTTTGATACAGAATATCCCATTGAAAGGACAGTTTTCTTGAGAAATATGTTTGTCCCAATTTATTTGCATAGTAATTTACATACCTCGGCAACCATTAATGAATAAAACAGACCTTCGGTTAAATCGAGAATAAAACTCATTGCATTCTACTAAAGAGAACTATTCCCTTTCCATCCTGGTCAATGGTTACATACATTGTAGCGTACAGAGGTGGCAAGGCATTTGAAGACAATTTAATTTACTGATGAAGATAAATTTTGAGTACACATAATTTTCACTATTTACACAAATTTTAATACAACTTAATAATCATGACAATATCATTGGCGGACACAGCCACAAGCGCACCTCCAGTGCGTTGTCTCTGAGAATACACTCTACTAACTAAAGTAAACAAAAACAATATAATCGGAAAGGAGGAGGGCGGCTGATAGTTTTTGATAGTTCTGTGAAATCTTTCTACAGGATTTCTTTGTGGATGATATACTGAACTATGTATTATTTTTATTCCAAACCTCACAAGAAATTCTGTAGTTAAAGCATTCATAAACGAGGTTCCTTGATCATGTTGGATCTCTTTAGGGCAGCCCATTCGGCTAAATATTTGAAGCAATGTATCAACAACTGATATGGATGATATATCTTCTAAGGCAACAGCACCTGGATATTTGGATGCAAGACACATAGCCGTAACAATATATTTTTTCCTGAAGGTGTGACAGGCAAAGGACCTACAGCATTTATATTTATATTTCTAAAACCTTCAGATATTATTGGCACTACTTTCATTAGAGCTTTCTTTTTCTCTCCAACTTTTCCAGCTCTTTGACAAAGATCACAGGACCTTACAAATTCTTCTAATTCTTTGTAACAATTTTGCCAGTAAAAATTTCCAGCTAGTCGTCTGTCTTTTGTTTTAGTAACTCCAAGAGGAGCAGATGTACCTTCATGACAAGCTATTTTTAGTTTTCCTCTGAACTCCTTGGGAACAACTAATAAAAATTTTCTATGTCCTAATTTATCTACTTTTCTTTTAAGTAACAGTTCATTTTTTTATTACATAATTTGTTTTATTGACTTCTCTAGATTCGATATTCTCAGCCTGCTTAAACAATGGTTTGAGATTCTCACTTGTTCTTTGGCATTCTTTGAATTTTTCTTTATCAATTTTAATAAGGAAACTAAAGGATCATCCGACTGAGCTTCTGGTAAAACAGTTAATTCTTCAATATCCACAACCTCTTCATTGGAATTTGTATTCAAACCTTCTTTTGTTTTGTTTGAGTTCAGCTTCATCTCCTCTTCTATACGTTTCTGATTTCTAGTCTACACATTATTTATCTCATCTGCCAAATTCTTCTTTTCCTTCTATTAATGAGGTTGTTCGGTTTCCTAATAGGTAGCTACCACGATCGAATTCATTTGCAATAATAGCAGCGCCTTTGTAATAACATTTCCTAAACCACACTCCAACACAATTCGTGCAATTGATAAACATGTGAGATTCAAATCTAAGGGTTGTTGTACCCAAACATGTTCACCAGTCATATCATTAGGCAACACATACTTCCTCAAACAATATCTAATGTGGATCCAGTCTCAAAATTTCACATTTAATTCCATTCACTTTCACAATAATTGTATATGGTTTGAGTAATTCCTTAACCATTTCTTCTCCTACGTTATTTATAGAATTAGGGGCGTGTTTTTTAATTAAAGGACATTGTGGTCTCAAAGGATCAGTAGAATTACATTCAAAACATTTCAATAGTCTTCTTTTTTCAAAACTTTTATCTTTAAATCTTTCCTTAAGATCTTTCTTCTCTGTCTTAAAATTTTCGTTCTTATGATTATTATCACGTTTCACAAACCTGTGAGGAGGGCATTATGATGTTTGATTTTGATGTTGAATAGTTTTCTTCTTAATCACATTAATTGGTTGGATAGTTTTCTTAATGTCATCAAATTCTTCTAATTTCTCGGCCAAATGAAGTGGATTGTTTATACTACCCTATTCATCTAAATAGAATTCTTTAAATTCTTGTGGAGCTCTCCTTTTAATCTAATCCGTTAGAATTAAATCACTTAACTTTGCAAAAGTATTGACTTTAAGTCCATTGATCCATCCATAAAAATAATTATAAAGTTCATGATAATAATCTATCCAAGTAACATCATTTTCCTTTTGATGTTTTACAAACAATTGTCTAAACTTCTCTGGGGTCAATTTAAATTTTTTAAATGAAACTTACTTAACATAATCTTCTTCTGGCTCACGTGCAATTATTTGAGTGATTTCATACGACAGTAAGCCTAACAAATATGAAACCCACGATTCTTTAGGTATTTGGGCACGACGCGCCTGGCGTTCAAAAAGAATTAAATATAGACTAATGTCTTCTTTTACATAATATCTATGGATTATTCCTGGAATATCTTTATGAAAATGTTGCGCTTTTTCACTGGGGGATCCATTTGTAAGTTTCAATTGAGTTTCTAATCTCAGCTTTTCTAATTCATGCTCCCTTCCTGCTTCTCTTCTCCGTTCTTCAGCTTCTATTTCAGCTTTTCTTCTCCATTCTTCAGTTTCTATTTGAATTCTCTCTTTATCAATTTGCTCTTGTTTTTTTTTTCTTTCATCGATTATAGAAAGGAACAATTCGTTCACAAAATCCTCTTCATAGTTTGGACTCTTAATAATAGCTTGTTTAATAGATTTTCTACATAAATTTGAGTCAACATCTACTTCGAGCTCCGAAGCTAAAACTAACAAGTCCTGCTTTTTACCTTTTCCTAAGAATGACATAGTTAATGGTTAATCTAAGCCTAATTTAACACGTTTCTAACAAAACTCAAATACTTAACTAACAATATTGATTGATTCAATTTCACGTGAAATTATAATAATTAATAGATTAATTTTTGTTTTCAGTTGGAAAACAAAAGTAACCTACCATTATTATGCACACAAAATGCATCAACATTTTTAAAACAATGAAACAATATATCTAACTTAAAATATTTCTTTTATATTATATTCAAACTTAGGATAAAATTTCAATAGTTAATATAATAAATTTGTTTCACTTTAAGAAACACACAGAAATGGTTTAAACATATCATTTACCTTAAAATAAAAAAAAATTCTCTTAGCAAAAATAAATTCTACAAATATTCATACAAACTTGTATTGTTCGTCGCCGATACACTTAGCACATGACCTAGAACAAAAAACTGGCAAATAAGAATAATAACAATTTAAATACGAGTTTCTAGAAAAACAAATTCGGTATCAAAATTTAACAGTAATAGTATGCAAATATATATGATATATATACCAACTATTATATTTACTCAAACTTATATATGTCAATAAAACGAAAATACTATTAGGAGAGATTTTCATTTATAACATCCCAAATCAAAACTAAACAGGATAGGATACCCAATAAGAAAATAATTCTAACCATATATTTCTGCAAATGTGCAAGAATTTTATCTAATAATATATAAAATTAATGAAATTTTATATCATATACACACAATATTGTTATAAAAACACTAATGTGAATAAAAGAATGTTTTCATTAATCATTCAAAACGAAACTTCTTAACTGAGTTTAGAAAATAACAAACACAATTTTTCGGTTATTTTAAAACCCAAAAATAATTCTTATCAAATTACCTTAGCATTTAAAAAGAAATAGTTATATTTAAATGTATATTTTTTTCATTCATTTTCGATTTTGCATTCGATTTCGAAATATCACTTTCTTTTTCACTTAATTATTTTCCTTTTTTTCGAGATTTCACCGAAAGAAACACATGCGCACAACACTTCTTGATTATGATACTTTTCTTGATTCCAGGAAAAGGAATTTTCAAGCACACAATTCCAAAACAGTATATTTGGACAGGATGGATTCGAAATTCAGAAGCAGCGCAATTTCTTGGATTTTTAACTCAAAATTTCGGATGGAATTAAATCACAAACAGAAAGCTATTTTCTTTTTGTTCCAAGGGCTGGAATCAAAACAGCATATTTCTATTCCACTGGTTGGAATTAAGCATAACAGGAAACACATCAAAATAGCAGGGTGCTATGGATTGAATTAATACTTCAAGCTGGATGCTTCTTTTTCAAAGGTTGTAACTAACCGTTTCTCTTCTATTCCACGAGCGGGAATTTAACTGGAAACACATTTTCCTTTCCACTCCAAAATAGCGGTAATCTATGTCTTCTGATACCAAGGGTCGGAATCGAAACCAACAAATCAAACTTAACAAATATCAATAGCGTATTGCTATCAATTTATCTTATATTGTCGGGATGACAACACTTCTCAGAAATATCTTTTACCCAGAGTCATTCATTAATTCTTCAGAATTATTCGGAACAGTTCCATCCGCACCGATGGCACCATTTAAAGCTGTAGCGTACTGAGGTGGCAAAGCAATTGAAGACAATTTCAATTTAATTTAATTTATTGATGAAGATAAATTTTGAGTATACATAATTTTTACTATTTACAGAAATTTTACTACAACTTTCAACGTAATAATCATGAAAATATCATTGGCGGACACCGCCACAAGCGCACCTCCAATGCGTTGTCTCTCTGAGAATACACTCTACTTACTAAAGTAAACAAAAACAATATAATTGGAAAGGATATATTGTATATGTGTTGTATCGGACCGTATCTTTATGTAATAGACCTTTAATTCTCCAGCTTGGATGATAATTAAAAATAGTTATTTTTTATTACATTAAAATCACATTAAAGATTCATTGTAGATACCGGAAACAATCTGAAATTAGACTAATTCTTTAGAATCCCAACTTAGCTTATTTTCATATTTAACATCCTGGAAATACTTTTGTCCTAAAAGTCTAATAAAGTCAGCATATAGGATTAAAATTATACATTGATACTGGTCACTCTCAAAATCAATATCAAGATAGGAAATATCTTAACAAAATTTATTTTGCATATGTGACACGTTTTACAAAGATCAAATAATTGAAATTACAAAATCTTATGAAATGGCGATGAGTACAAAAGCAGAAACTAATGCATGTGTCATCATTGCCTATAAACTCTGCCACACGCCTTAACATGATATCAAAGAATCTTTGGCTGCATCTTCGGGAAATAGAAAGCCACACTATTTCCGCATATTGGCGAAGTTAATCTGGTGTAGCAGAGTTGGTATATCCTGGGAGAGCTATTGCGCTAGCACGAGCTAGTTCTTACAGTTGGCAATAGATATGATGGCGATTTATCAATAATTTGTTCAATGCACAAATTCAAACAGTTGAGAAATGAAATATCAGAGATAAAATTGTATAATCCCCAGAGATTTCCAAAACAGTACTTTATACAAAACATGTGACCAGTGTCTGAGTTATCACACTTAGTACGAGGGAGGTCAAAACCTTAAGGAAAGTAATAACAAGACTAATAAGAAGGAATAGTTTCCGTCTAGTGCTACGAATGACATGTAGCATACCATTTTCATGTAACACATATCCAAATAAAGATTATTATATACTTTACACATGCGTTTTTTGTAATTGAGAAAATTTTTGTGATAACTTGACACTGTTTTTTTACGAGACCGTTAAAAGGCAATCGTATTTTAAACTTCCATTTTGCATTGTAATACATTTTATTTTGTTAACCGCTATGCGTTTTGATAATTAATACATTTGTTTTATAAAATAATTCATTGAATTCTTTGAGGCTTTAGGAAAGTCCTATGTAAATCCTAAACAAAACGAATTTTATTATGATGGTTTGGATTGTTTGGTTAGTTAATTTATAGTCGCTTCTTGATAAAAACAGTTAAACCGAATTTAAAACTTAGAGGAACCAATACACAAATATACATTACAGAAGATAAAGATCAAACTCTTGATGCTTTCTTATAAAGACCAAAAAATGAACCACTCAGTTTGTAGATCTTTATTAAGGTGTCCGACTGAGACTTTTCAAACGTTAATCAATATTTTTTTAAAAAAATTAATTTAATATTTATTTATAGCTTTTACAACTAGTTTTAAGTTAAAGTTTTAAAGTTGCAATTTCAATCATCAATATATATATATATATATATACATAAGAATAAATTACAAAAGTTATAAGTAATTAAATTTTACAAGAAACAGATGTAGTTATTAATCCTATTTTTTAAACATAATTTTATAATAAAAATAACAAAAAATTCTAAAAAACATAAGTGACTTTGACTAATAAATAGGCAGTGAAAATGCTCACACCATCGTAAACATTTCATTGTTATGTGAGGTGTACTTTTCCTCAGATATATATATATATATATATATATATATATATATATATATATATATATATATATATATATATATAATTTGAAAAATTATACATAATTATCTCTATAACCTATATACATATATTTCACTTATTCTAATCTTCAACAGTTGTCATTCATAAGTATACATAAGCTTAAAAATTCGCAATCTAGACATTTATCAGAATAAAATAAAAGTTTTGATTTAGCCAATATCTTATGTTTAATTATTTTCTTTGATACCTAAGTTATTAGCTAAAGGAATTTTCAAATAGAAAGAAAATAGATTTAATACTTTTTTAAAATTCCGCATTAATTTATTTTTTAGTTTAAATTATCTTAATGAACTTTTCCATTTTTTTTTACAAATTTAAGCATGAAATATAATCTTAAAATATCTAACGTATTTTTTGCGCTTGTGTTTGCTTGAATATTACTAAATTTTCCAGTTTCGTTATTAAAAATTATTTCTATTAATTCCCCAGCCATTAATGATATAACGAATGAAGTTTCTGTGGGAACACGAAATTTTTTTGTGATGAAATTTAAACAGATAATAAGATATCCTATGTAGAATGCGATAACACTAATGAGAGAGCTACGTAATGTGAAATCTAAGAATTAGGTTAGCTTATCTCACAGTGGTCATATTTTGCACTCAGTTGTCTACTGGATTCGACAACAATGCTCATTCTGAATCATTACAAGAAATGTTGAATTATAATCCAGAGTGCAAAGTGGAATATAATAACTGTGGAAATATTCCTGAAAAAGAAGCATGTTTGGAAGTTCTAGAAAATATTCTAGAAAAAAAAAAGTCATTGTGTTAAAAATTATTTAACCATTATTCAAGGGCATTAAATTATTTTTAGGATATAACACGTTTAGCAAATTAAATCTTTTTAATCTACCAGAAATAGATATTTTCCCATCATTTTGAAACAATTTTTTGTTTTAAATCAATAGTTTTTTTCTCATCAGGCATTAGAAAACTGCAACGATATTAGGAAAATAAATTTTAGAATTTTACATTTTACCACTAGAGGTTTTTGGTTTCGTTTTTTCATTTTTAAGTAAAAGAGTCAAAACCGTACCTATTTACAACAACCAATGCTATCTAGAAAATATAAACGTTTAATATCAAATCACTGATTTAATTAAACGTTTATATTTTCTAGATAGCATTGTAAATGCTAGCTAGACCTATGCTTTACTTTTGTCTGAAGTTTTGTATTGAGAAATAGCAGACTAGAGTTTTTATTTATTTGATAATGAAAGTATTACAATATATTTGATCTGAATTCGCATTAATTAGTTTCCTTTTACAATTTTTTTTTGCTCGTTATGTGGAATATTCGTTATGAAATGTGATTGTTATATAAGAGAGGCTCTACTACACTCAATATAAAAATTCATTTGCTTACTTACAAAATTTGTTATTTATCTTTGTTATGAATCAAACTTTACTACGAATACGAGGAAATACAATTCTAACACTCCCTTATCATTTTTCTCGTTTATCGTTATTATTATTCTTAAAGTATCCACCTACGTGAAAAATGGATTTTTGACTATTTATAAATCTTGCCCTCAAATTTCGAACTTTCTTTCGTAAGTTTTTGTTTCAGTGGATGTCAAAAAGAAATTAAAGGAATTTTTGAAACAAGACTTTTGAGAAATGAAACAAAAATTTAAATTTTAAATTGAAAATGGTAAATAAAAGTATTTTACTTTTTACTATTCTTTTTAAATTGTGTTTTTCTATATTGTGCTGATTGATAGCTATAATTATGAGGCCATTATTTAGCTTATACATTTGAAAAGTGACTCATTTTGAAAGCGATTTTCTCAAAAATTTTGTTTTTAAGAAAATCCCCAAACCGTTGACTCAATTATTCAAGTAAAAACGAGAATTTCATTCAAATATTCGTTCTATTATCTATGAAATGTAGTAAAACTTTGAATATATATAAGGAATTTTTTCCTTTACTGTTTTCAAAATTTTTTTAATTTAGTATCCGTTTTTAAAGAGAATATTCAGTGAAATTTCGTAAAATATCCGTAATGTATATTTTAATTAAATTTTTCTCTAAGGGAATGTTTCTAAGATTTTGCTTCATTTCAAATAACATTGTCAAACCGTATACCCAAATTAAGATTGATTCATTACAAATTTGCGTAGATTGTTCGGCGTATAAATAAATATTCACTAACATTTGCCAGAATATATTTTCACAAAATGTGTGTGTTATATGTTCTAAAAGAGTCTTGGATAATTTATGTTTTAATATCGTACTTTATCCAAAAATAAGATGAAGTTAATTTTCAATTAAATTAAATTTTCAATTAAGGTATCGGCCTTCTTTCAACTGAAAATAGTTTCATTTGTCCCAATAACGAGTAAATCTTCTCGAAATATCGTGAAGATTTACTCGTTATTTCAACTTAGATTTTATAAATAAAAAATTCTATTGTTCAAAATGTTAAGTACATTTACTTAAAGGAAATTTTATATTTCCAAATTTAATTTAATCTGATTTGCTTGGCTTGAATCGCACAACCATTATCTACTAGATTATGATAAGATAAATTGGGAATCGGACATCTTTCTTAACGTATCTTAAACATGGGGAGTTGAGAAAGACTTCAAGAACTATATTATTTTATGAAACAAAAATAAAATATTTAAATTATACATTTGTATAACTTAGGGAGTTTGCATGAGTCTATATATCTAATACTTTAAGTTTTTGCAAATCAATAAGCGTTTCATGTATTTTTTTTTTATGTATCTCTGTTTACAGTAAGTTTACTATGTAATTTTTAAGATTTTTTTAATGTTAGATATTTTCAAATAGATTGAAGATTTATTATATGATTTAATATTAAGTTTATTGCAATTCATAAAAATCTTTAACAAGAGTCTGCATAAGATCAATAGCCAGTTTTCAGTTCACATTAAAAATTGACATTTAAAATTCGATTTCCCACTATGAATTATTAACCTTAAATAGTTTATAATTACATGCAATTAGTTGTAAATGAAAAGCAAAACTTGTTAAACTTTAAAATACAGGAACGAAATACATATTTAACAACTGAATGTTAATCTTGTATACATAAATATTTAATGATTAACAAGAAATAAGTAAATTACAAAACCTTTCGAATATGTGAACATTTAGAGTTCACATACAGATTGCTAAAAAGCTACCTTTAGAAGATTATGAAAACTAATTAGTAAAACTATGAACGTTAAAATTCCTGTTAAATAAATTATTTCTTTACTTAAGCCAGACTGAAAATTACAAAGAGTCAAAATTTATAATTTCTTTACTATTTATACTAGTAATTTTTGAATACTAATTGCAAAAGGTAAACTATAAATATCTGGTTAAACTATCAATTAGAATGGAAATCAGTCTGAGTACATTGATAGATTCTGTTGGGAAATACATTAGTTTTACAGAACAAGGACATTTTAAGAAAATCTCATTTCATTCTAAAGGCTTGCCAGCACAGTAGTTGTCTAATTTTGTAAATGAATCCTCAAAGAATGATTTTATGTGTTTTAGTTCCTGGATTGTTTCATAAATATTATCTACTGCTATATATGGAGCAAATTCAACTTTAAAGCAAATGGCATGTGCAGCGAACTTCGAGATCTTGAGGCAAAAGTTGTAGAATCGTTCTGGATTGAAGAAATACATTTTGGTAGGCCTTATGTAATCATCCATCAGATCGTCAGCAACAACTTTGAAAGTGTCGTCGGTGATGTCAGCGCCTGGAAACTCACTTTCAAAGGTCTCTTGGAATTTATGTCTATCTTCAAACAGTTGATTGTGAATTTTAGTTTTCATTGAACTAGTGAATGGTGAATTCTCGCTGGCCATGTTGAATACACCTTCTGGTTGCCAATCAGGACGCCAGGCTTTCGTAACGCAAAAGACAAAATCTCTGGCGAAGGCATGTTCGCAACTTTCTACATCGATAACTCTATTGTTCGCGGCACACATTTTCAAATAAAGGATTTCCAACAATATCTGAATCGATTTAGTTTTTATCACAACAAATTACAACACTTGTAATTGATACGTAATCAAACCAGTCTTACTTGAAGCGTTTATACACAAATTGGTTGAAGCATTGCTTTTCCACTTCATTAGTTAATGTGATGTTAAAGAAGTTAGCAAGATCAACCGTTTACTAACTTTATACCACAGTCAAAGGACTAAGTTGGTACCTGATCTGGCATTCTGTTGTGAAACCTTCTGTAATGTGTGTAGTAGGGTTAAAACATGAACAATTTAACATTCATAGATTCGTTTTGAATAGCTTGTCTGTTAACGATCTTTTTTTTTTTTTTTACGGTTGGGCTAGTTAGATTGGAAACTACCGCTTAAAAATTTCTTGAACTACTTCAAACAATTAAGCCCAAGGTGAGATTTGAACCCACAAATTGTTGAACTGAAAACAAGGGCTTTATCCCTTCGGCTATCCACTCTGATTTATGTGCATAGTTCATAAAATCATTGTAATAGTTTTGAATAAATATATATGCTTTTTTCTTGCCAGTCGAAAACTATAATTTCATCAATTTCAAAAATTTAATATGATCAACGTCCGTGTTGCTCAAACTTAAGTAATGAAAGTTGAAGAATATTTCGTTTCACATTTTAAATGTATTTGCAAAGCACTGACATCTAGTAAATAAATTTCAAGTAGTTTTTTTTTTTAAATTTTTTCTGTTATAGTCTGAATTTTAACAATTATGTCCATAAATATTAGATGTTCTGTAAAATGTGTAATATTCCAGCTCTTATTTACCGCAAATTATAAATTAAAAAATTTCAAAACGTTTTTTCTCGTGGATATAATAAGAAGTAACCAAAACACAAACTACCTAAACCATGATTATGATGAAAAGCATAAAGGAAAATTGGAATGTAACGGGAAATTGCAGAAAAAATATACTGTAAACGTTGAAAAATACATCGTTGAGTTTATCAAAAAATATTTCTTTGAAATTTTTAAATAAATTCTTGTAATTTATAAATTCAAGTGTTTCCAAGAAACTTTTTCATTGTTTCTGAGGAAAATAGTAGGAAGAAAAATTTATGAAAAATGCGAACTAGTTTATTTAATGCATTAAAAGTAAAATTTTTTTTCTAATGTCAAATTTATGAAAATGAATACAATTCGTTTCTTTTCCACATAGATGCAATTGTGCTACAATCACGCTTAGCACACACCAGAGCTATCAAAGGGAAGTCTGCCCATTTTGGGAAATTCTGAATCATTTTCAATCTTTTACTACCGAAATGAGATTAACACAAAAGATGTTTTACAGAAAGCCAAAATGCCTAATTTTAGAAACAGCTAGTTTGGCTCTATTGCATCTAAGAAAAAGATTTAATTACGATAATTAAAAAAAAACAATTACTGCTTATGCAGCTTAATTTTTTTATGTTTACGCAATTTTAATTTCTATTTTTCTTTTCATAAGTCTTATATGTTGTTTTCTAATTAAAATTGAAAAAAAGATATAAATACTTATAATATATACATTATTTCCGATATAAAATTATTTTGGACATCGTAATACAAACAACGAACTATTTTCAATTATAATTGTAAATGATGCTGGTTTCTTTAATTATAATGAATACTTTATTAAAATTATTAAAAATACTTTACTTCCAAATTTAATTAAAATAAATTATATTTGGAAAGAAAGTATTTCTTTATTTCCAAATATTTTTGTTGAAATGCCATAATAAAATTTAGGAAATACTCTTAAGATTTCTATGGCTTTTATAAATGATCATAACTGCAAGAAAAAATAAGGACTATATTTCTTTTTATTTTAAAATAGAATTTTAGGTTTTAGTTATATTTTCAGCTTAACTGTAAAAAATTGAAGATTTTCTGTTTCTGTATTTATTTAATCTACAAATAAGAATATAAATGAATCAAAAACAGTTTACGAATTATATGCTGGTTATAAGCAAGGTTAAGAGTTTTAATGAACCAGCATTATTATATGCTGGTTCATTAAAACTCATAACCTGCACATCCTTTAGTATTGAAAGTCGCACATGAGAAATGTAAATTTTTTATAATCGTGTTTAAACAATACGCAGCAAAATTTTATTTCAATCTATGGTAATTGGTTTAAAATCTTTACAAATTTAATGTTTATAGAGAATTGGAATTTTTTAGAAACTTATAGCTGTAAATATAATTTTAAAACTTAAATTCAATTCAACTTAGTTAGATTTTTGCTCATTTATTAGTTTGTGCATCTGAGAACTAATTGGACTGGGATTTATACATTAAAGTCGATACAGAATAAAATCAAACTCAAAACCCTGAGTTGAGAATTGAACCTGTGAACGGTTAACTCGAAGGCAAGAGCACTAACCATTCGGTCTCCAACGTGACCAATTTAACTTGACCAAATTTAATGTAGATTTGTCCTTTGAAATGAGTTTTGAGCCGATTCAGTTTTATAATTCGTCTGTAAATGAAATCATAGAGAATTTATAATACAATAGTTTTCTGATGAAATTTATAACTCATGTCTTATATTCTGATTCATTAATAAGCAATTAGTAAGTACGATTATAATTGAATTCCAGAAATTTATTTCGAAAGTGTAGATCTCAAATTGATCAGTTTAAATTCCTATTCTAATTATTATTGATAAACACAAAAATAAATTTAAAAGTCAATTACTAATTAAATTAATTAAACTCTGTTAAGTTATTTTATCTTATTAGGATTATCAAAAGTAATTTATAAACTAGGGTCCTATCAGAATCGATGTCGGTTTATTTTGTCAAATCCCTACAACTCTTTGTAAACGATTGGACACAAAAAAATGATCAACACAGACTCCTTGTGTGCAAAATCTAAACCTACAAGGTGGCAAGAAAAATAAATATTGGAAATTATAGTACATGATATTTTATACCCTTCATAACTTTTATAAGTACAAATCATAAATATACTCATAAATAAAATAAATATTACTTAATATTTTTCATTAAAAAGTATATATACATATATATATATATATATTGTCTTACAATGGTTATATTTATTTATTGAAAAAAGCGGGAAAAATATGTAAAGAATGACAATAATTTGTAATAATTTGTAAAGAATAAATAAATGTAAAGAATGACATGAAATCTTTGAATGCATAAATTTGTGTTTGTGAATATTTTTATCGTAAAAAAAAATTTCGGAAAAAATCTATTGGACTTCGGAAATGTATAAATTTGTTATTGAAAGAAAATAGTTTTATCTTAAAATCATTAGTAAATTTAACATACGTGAGAACTAGGTGATAAAAGTACCTTAAAACTTTGTTTACAAATACAGATTATCCTAATCAAAACAAATAGAATCTGACACCCAATCAGAAATACTTTTGCTCAAATAACTTGAAACTAACAAGGGATCCTGATTATCTAGTAGTAACACGTGATTCTATTTTAAATCGTAGTTTCGATGAGACAGATTGCAGATTACTGAATGTTTGCCTTCTGGGAATATGAAATTGAGATTTTTAGTTCTTATCACCAAATCGCTTATTTAACAGTTTGATAAATAAACATTAATCTGTAAGAACTTTGTTTTTTTGTCCAGAAATATGAGGTTAAACAGTAGAGAACACACATTTGCCAGAGATTTCGTATTTTGCGTCATGAAAAAATGGCGAGAAAATTGGAAGCCTGTTGAAATGTTCAACATACAAAGTGTCAATTCTCCTTTTACTGATGCAATGAGAAATAAGATTTTACCCTTAGTGGAAGACAACAGACATATTCTCCAGAAAAGCTTTGAAGAAAACTTTCCTGATGCCCTGATAGATGAAAGCCACTTTAAAGTTTTCACCACAGAAATGATGAATGCCTACTTGATTCGTTTTCGGACGTCTTACTTTGTTCCAGAATCCTTTTTCTCCTATTGTTTAAAACTGTCCAGATTTGCTGCTCTGGCTGTATGCTTTTATTTTAAAGATGCTCCTTATGAAGCTATTGACACTATTTACAAGACTATCAGAATCCTTCAATCAAAATTTATATTCACAGAGACCTCTTGGTCTCAGTTGGATAAATACTGTTCTGGAAGTGATTCAGAGGAAAAGTGAGTAACACGAATGTAAAGATGAACGACGTTTGAATGTTATCTAATAACGCGCATTTTTGTTATTTATTTTTGAATAAATTTAGTCTCGGAAGTGCCTTGATTAAAAACGCAAATATACTGTTTGTAACAACGATATTGTGAAGAAGTGTAATTGATGATCATAGCTTGAATAACTGAAAATATTTGGATTTAACTAACAAATTCAAATAGCCTAAAAGTTAAGTATTTATTATTTCATGTTGCTTATATAAAATGCTTCAATGAAGTTCTTGAACTTAATTATTTATATATTTTTTCATAATTAAATAGTCTATAGTTCATAATTAGTAGCAATAGTCTCATTTGCTCTTTGTAGTTTATTATTACAGATTTTATAATTCAAGTAATTAATCTTTGTAATGATGTATATATGAACTAATATTTTAAATATTGTGAACATTTATTTATAATATCCATAGATTTAAGAAGTTTATCCTCTGTAAATGTTTTTTCTCAAGGACCTGAATATACCAATTGTATTACAATAATTGGTAATTTGCATAAAACGTTTAAAAAAAAACATTATAAAACTCGATTTTTTTAAAAATTGTTAAATAAATAATTTGCGTTAGAAAAATACTCTTAGCATTTTAAATTATTTAACTTATTCATAATTATTGAGTAAAAATTAAATAGAAATTGAAAAAAAATTTTAAATGTTTTTAGTAAAAAATTGCAGATTATGGAAGAAAATGAGATTCTAATAATTATAACACCCACAGAAAATGTTACTAATTATTTTTAAATATTAGTACTGAACCAAATTTTCTGTTTAGTTGTTTTTTTAGTCTAGAACTAAATATTGAATACTTTACGAGTTTTGTTTTTATTTCTACACATTTATTTTTTTAAAACAAAAATCGCTTTAACTGTTTCAAAATGAGAAATAATTTATTAAATCTATTTAAAAATTTTCTTTTTGATTTCATAAGACAAATTTAGTTTGAATGTATTAAAATAAGTTATATATTAATATAAGCAGTATTTGATGCTTTTAAACAGCCCATTTCTTTAAAGATAAACATGGTAATTCAGCAATAAGTTACTTTTATATCTTTCATTATTTTCTGTCAAGACAACAGTCGAATTATTAGCTCGTTGGCTTTTGGTTTAAGGATTTTAATCCTAGCCTGGGGATGGATATTTGTAGTGGTTTGACATCCATATTAAAAGTGGGTTCCCGTTATAATTAGACATCGTGAGCAAAAAATAACCTTTGAGTATCAAACAAATCATTTTGCTATATAAAAATGTTTTCACTCTGTAACTGAACTGGCAGCTGAATATTTTGCTCTCGTTTTCGGGGAAAAAAAAGAATTCAATTCCTATCCCTGTTTGCCAGTGTGGCTGTATGCTATGATTTAGCTTCCCTTTAACACTTTAGATTTGATCAAATTAGTCTTTGTGTGAAAAGTGACTCATGTAACAAAGTAACCTATCTTCGATAAATGAAATGTAGGCACGTTTATTGGAAAATTTTTATTATTTTTAATCAAATATTGATTTCTTAAAAAAAAGAGTTATATATTTTTAGTGGCAATAAGTTGAAGTCTTTTATAAATAAATATAAAAATTAAAACAAAACGACACATTTTTAAGGAATGTTGCTAATTTTACATATTAAATGAAGTTGAATTTCCAATTTTATCAATTCTTATCAACTAAAAAAATAACGTCTTCAGAAACATTAAATCATCTATCAAATTTTTTTTAAAATTTTCTGTTGAAGGTTCAGAAATTTCTATTTGTGAATTCCTTTTCTGACAGTAGGATTTCACATTGTCATTTTTTAACTACAGTTATATGAATAAAAAATTAAATTTCCGAAACTTTTTATAAATTTTTAACTGCAGAAAATGTTTTTATTTTTAAAATATTAATATACTTTTGGTATTGCAATGTATTGACAATTTTGAAGCAGTAATATATGAATTCTGAGTCATAGTTATGGAACATAAATTATCGCAAATGGGTATTTAAATATAGAGCATACTTTAGTAACTTTTTATCAAATGCAAATATATTAAATATTAAAAAAAACATTTTGACCGATGTATAAATAAGAACTTGTTTATGACTAAGATTTCTTGTAATATCCTAAAATTAGCCACTAATAATCGGTTACAAAGTTACATAAAAACCTGATTTAAAATGTGAATTTCAAATATATCAAGTTTTTCTGTTTATCTTATTGGTTTAAGATAACTGTTTTACGAATATGTAAAACTTTATTTCCAAGCATTATTCTTTTATGAAATTAAAAAATTACTTAGAGCACACAAAATTGTGTATCATAATTATTTTTTTTATATCCTTTCCCATTATGTATGAATCATTTAAATAGCTTCAGGATAAATTCCTATGTGTGTGTGTGTTTTTACATGGCGTAAGAATTTACGATTTTCTTTTTATCGTTTTCGGAACAGCATGTTTGCGAAATTAGTGCGTGAACTAAAATAGAAAACTTGTCAAATTATAGGCACTCTAATTAATATCTAAGTGAAAACAAACCAGAGATTCAACGGATACAACTGCCATATGATCTGAAAAGGTTATGCCAAATGCATTTTTATTTTTTCTTCATATTACGTTTTTATTCAATCTATTAAAAAAAAAGACAAGTGTTTCACTAAATCTCATCTAGATAGTAATAAGTAAATGTTAGAACGCAGTTTGTATTAACCAAATGCCATTTTTGTTTCTAAGAAAGCTTCTTCATTTATTTCCACTGTCAGAAGTTAGTTTGCTTGCTTACGTACGAGAAAATATTGTCATTTTTTGAACATCATATCTGATTGAAGCAGCGAAAAGGAATTGTATTTTTATAATGATTACTCTAGAATGTAGAAGATTACTTTTCTGCAAAAGTGAGGATCGCGATATTACAGCTGCTTGTAATTAGTATCTAATTGATAGCTTTGCACTTATAGCTCCACTTGTATTTCCGTTTATGAAACAGAAGTAAATTTTTCTGCTTTGGGTTCTTCAAATTCTGGAATATTTTTTGTGCGCTTTTATATAAATTCCAAGGAATTTTTTCATTACCTAACTGGGGTGAGGAAATTTTGCAGTTAATTGTTTCAATAATATTGACTATGCGAAAAAGTATTAAGCTCACTATCTATAGCAGAAGAGTAATCTATAGTTTAGAGTAATCGTTACAAAAATACAACTTTATGAAATAATTTTAAGATCCCCCAGCACAGCTGAGAATGCTGATATGAAGAGGACGTGTTAATGTTTTTTGTCTTGACTATTAACATAAAAGTGGAAAATCTGGAGAAAATGCCGAAAAAATATTTAATGGATACATCATTATTCTGAACAGCAATATTTGGAAACTAGTTGAAATTACTGATTTTCCTTTTCGAAAATTATAGTTTCTCAAAGAATTTACCAGACAAATCAAAACTTTATAATATGAGGGTAATAAGTTCAAATAAGCTTTAAGTCTATTGAATACTAAGGAATGATTCTCTCTCTCTTGCCGATGGAGGTGGAAATAATGTATCCTTGACAAAAGGGCAAAGCTTTTTGAAATGACATGCTTTTTGAATCTTCAGGTTTTATAAGTAGTATAATAATGTATACTGGAAAATATATACTTGTTTTAGCTCTACACATATTGAACATGACCTTGTTATAACAAGTGTTCTTTGATATATTATTATCTTGATTAAAGACATTGGGTAGTTATAGATAATCTTTACTCCTCACCAGAATTAGCAAATTATCTGATACAAAACTTGGTATCTTTGGAACGTTTACAGTGATATCTGATACAAAACTTGGTATCTTTGGAACGAATGATATTCCATCACATATGAAAGAGACATCTGAAAGGAGGTGGAAAAACAATGAATTTATCAAAAATCAGAAATTTGAAAGTAGGAAATGGATGTACAAACATGTGTACTGAACATATTTAAGGAAATTTAAAAATATACATTAATAAATATGTAAGGAAATATTTATAGACTGCAGTTATAAAATGATAAGAACAAAAAGAGAATCAGTATTTTTATTACTCTTGTACCAGAAATAGGCTAAATGTATAAAAATTTTCAACATCTACTAAGATTTGAATTGCATGTGTAAGTTACAGGAAATATGAATATGTTGTGGAAGGTGTTGTATTTAAGTTTTCAAAGTAATATTAGAGGAAAAATTTTAGGAACTTCATCGAATGGTACAGCTTTATCAAAAGCAAGAAAAATGTGTTGAAAACATTGGGACAAAATATTTTCAAAAATTTATTCATTGCAATGGTAGAAATAAATACCTATAAACAGTTCCCTTGTACGAAAGGAAACAGGAAGAGGATAAGGAGAGAAAAACAAGTTCTTACTTCAATACTTATCATATCTCACTTTGTTTGGCTACATGTGTTAGAATGTTTCATTCTGATGAATCAAAATATGATTATAAAAAGGACCTTAATCATGCTTCTAATTGACTTTCCACTTATGAACCTTACATGCTAATGGTATTTTAATATTAAGGAAATTCTGGGTTTATATAAAACCTGTTAAAAAAGTAATTTTGCGATTTGACTTAAAATGTGTACCTTACAAATATACTTTAATTTACATATTTTTCCATAAGCAATTTTATTAACATAGGGAAATATAGCCTATTATGCAATTAGAAATTTTTAATATTACGCAAGTATTTTTATTTTAATTAACATAAAATTATAAGGATAAAGTTTTATATTCCATACAATTTATTTCCTGAAAATGTATAAGTTATGTAGTTTTTTTCATGGATTTCATTTTCTGTATAATATTCAGTGTACATATTATAAAGCGATGTTAAAATATTCACAATATTATTCGGGAAAAAATCATTTTGCATTCTTTCCAAATTTGAAATTTTTTATTTAGCTCCAAAAACGTCAGGCCTAAAAAAATATGCATTTGATTTTATAATCTGCATTTTTTCAATGAAAGTTTGCAATTCTGAGTGGTGCAAAAGTTCAGTTTATTTTGTAAAATCATTATTTGTAACCTTCTTTTTTAAATCTAATGATGCTGTTGGTATCCCGCATATGCGCAATAGTCAACCTTGAACACCGTCTCAATTGACGCCCTTTAAAGTTGTTCTACGTTGTGTTCTACGTGTTTTCAGTTTGCTGCACTCATTCAAAATGTTTAAGATAATTGTTGATCCCTCGACTATGACTATTCTTGGTGTAATTCAGTTTTTGAAAGCAAGAACTGTGAAACCTGCTGAAATCAATAGATAAATTAAAGATGTTTATGGTGAAGGGACAATGAGAGATAGCAAAGGAAAAAAAATGGGTTAGAATGCTTAATGTAGGTCGAACTAATGTCCACGATGAGACCCGGAGTAGTTGGCTTTTTGTTGGCAACAGTGTTCTCGTCAGGAAAGTTGATGAAAAAATCCATGAGGGTATCCGTTTTTTTATGACGACTACATCAAACGAATTCCCGCAAATTTCACGTACTGTTTTATATGAAATTGCATCAGATCACTTAGGTTATTACAAATTTTGTTCCCTATGAGTACCAAAATCTTCTAGCAAAAATTCACAAAACAAAGTGAGTTGATAGGGCATTGACATTTCTCACATGATGCAGAGAAAAGGTAAAGCATTTTAAAGCTGAATTGTGACAGCGTGGATGAAACACGGATTCTCCATGTCACATCAGAACTGAAAGAACAGTTAATAGAGTGGAGACAGCTATCTCCTAAAAGACAGTTCAAAATGACTATGTTAACACAAAAAAAATCATATGCATTGTTTTCTGGGATATGAAAGGGGTTTTTGCTTAAATAAATTATTCCCAAAAGAAAAATCGTCAATGTTTCGTTTTATTACAATACTTTAAGAAAAAGACTCGGAATTCAAGATGAATGGAGAGGAATGCTGTGTAAAGAAATTGTGTTGCTCCCTGACAAAGCTTGGTCCTACCCTGCTAGTGACACTAGACACTAAAACGATGCTTCAAGAGTTTCAATACCAGCAGTCCGATTTCAGCAGCAACTTGACGCCATGCAGTTACTACTTGTTTCCGCACATAAAGCACAAGCTTGATGAAAAGCGCTGTGGATCTGAAAATGAGGTGAAAAATGCAGCAGAATCATGGTTAGTGTCATAAGTGGGAAATTTCTATAAAGAAGGTATGGCAAAGCTGGTAACACATGCTACGACAAATGTCTTAGCATTGACGGAAACTATGTAGAAAAATAGTTTTATACATGGTTTTTCATGTTAAAATAATATTAAATAGGAATTCTGTTACTATTTTTTTTTTTCAAAACGGTACTTTTCGACTATGTCTCGCATGTTATTTCAAGTGAAAAATGCTGATATTTCAAATATATATATATATATATATATATATATATATATATATATATATGATAATGGAATAAAATTAATCTCATGAATCACTTTGAAGAATCAGTTCTTTGGTATATTACTTTTGAATTAATTTCATAGTCTTTATTTTTATAAATAAATATGAAAAGCAGTATTTGCTTGTGTGATCCTGAATTTTTAGATACAAGTATTTTTATACGAAAATATTTCTGTCCTCAGTACATTTAATGTTTCTTCTAATATATAAATATATTTCCATTTCTTCATAATATATGCATAACTTATAAAATTGCACAGTAAATGCAATGCAATATTTTTATGAAAATCGTTATGGTTAAAAGAATTTTTAATATATTAATCACAGTTTTTATATATATATATAACAATTGTATTCAAAATTTTATTATCCATGTGAAAACTGAGCAAATTTCAACGAATTTTTCAGCGTTATTTCAGAACGAGCAAATAAAAATGAGGAAAGCATTTTATTTTTAAAAGTAAGGTTTTCTGTTGGTTGAGTCAGTCATGTATTTTAAATAATGCAATCAAATATTTCAAATATTTGTGTCACTCTCAATTCTCTTTTTATTATATACTAAGCATTATACGAAATCAAACGAAATTTAAGAGATCACAAGAATTATTTCCCTAAAGTAATCTAATGTCAATGTCTTAAGACTCTATAAAAAATCTTAGATTTACGAAAAACCTCACTGCAGAATTAGGTCAATAACTGAAATTTCTTATCATAGTGAACACAAAAATACTCTATTATTTATTAGAGCCTTAAATTTAGAGAAATTTTAATATTTCTTAAAAGTGAAAGATTTTGGATCATTTTAAATATTATGAATCTTTAAATATTATGAATATTATGAATCTTTTACATTTTATTTTTTAAGTCATGCATTTATAATTACATTATAACATTTACAGTTATAATTATATATTACGCTATAAAATTTACGAAGTACTGAAAAAGATTATATAACAATGCATATAATTAAATATAAATTCAGCTAATACAAGAAATTATCCTTTCGAGTTTGTATTACTTTATATCATTGGAATATCAAAACATACAAAAAAAGAAATTATAATTGCGCTGATACCTGATAAAGGGTAAGCAATTATTGTATGATAATGACTAACATCACGCCATCTACTGACTGTAACTTGAAACTGTAATTCAAGAAAATATACCAATTTAAGAAAAATAGTTTCAATAAGCATAAATATAAATTAAGTTTTTCATTGTTTTGAATTATAAATAATGATGTACATAAAGATAACAGTATCATAAAATCAAAATTTAATAATCACGTATAATGTTTATTGATATTACAAATATCAGATTTAGAATAAAAAAAAAAAGTGGATGAAATTTATTAATATATATAATTCCTTCATATATTTTTCTTCATTTTAAACATTATTAAATACAAAAATGACTTATAATTACATTGAATTCTCGAATGAATTTAAACAATTCTATATAAATGTAGTATGATAAAAAACACTATTAGGACGCGTAGGAATTTCTAAGAATATTTACAGAAATAAAAAATAAGCTTTTTTTGAAGGTTGATGGATATTCTCTTTATAAATAAGTATCAAACATAATTCTGATGTAGTGTAAATAATTCTGAAGTTTTCGGTAAAAGCGTATTATCGTGACTTTGGCTTTTGCATTTTAGACAACAGCTTAGGGGTAAAAATTTCGCTTTTTAGCGAGAGTACAAGCTGATGTTGTCATAATGAAATAAAATTGAATGTGATTTTTCACATAACCACTGCCGGTAATAAAGTTGAATTTTATAAATAGAATAAATGAAAAGCATAATTATAAAGAAGTGAGCATTTGAAAATTCCATTTTGTTTCAAAATTAATAAGTATAGAAGTATCAAATCTTCATCTGCATCCTTCTAGTTTTCTTATTGGTATAAAGTTGTGAAAACTACAAATCCAGTGCTTCGCAGTGGGTACATATTCCAGGAATGTAGAAAGATTTTCTTTATTTTTTCTCCTAGCTATTATACGGATAAGAATAAGTGGAACGGGGAAATGCAGGTTTCCTTTCTTGAAAAAAGACCCGGAACAGGATAAGAACTTTAGAATGAGCTTAAATCTTCAATAATTATAAAGCATTATTCAAAATTTCAAAATGAAACATTGCCGATTTTTTAAATTACACAAGGTGCTTTGTATTTGAATTACTTTGGTTCCTCTCTCTGCAAACATTTTCAATTGAACCGAGGACAAAAGTATGAAAAAAATTGTAAATCAGGATTTTTTTAAAATTTTATTATGAAATATGTAGTAAGTTCTTTACATTTTGAAAAGATATTAAAAAAATTGCTTATACTTTTCTAAAAGAAGACACTTTCTAGGGTAAATATTTACTGAAAACAGTTTCACTTTTTAAATTTTGTCTTTAAAAAAAAAGGCGCAAAGAAACAAAGACTGAATTTTTAAGTACTATATATTTTCTTATTAAAAATGACTAGGACATATATGTAACAATCTATTAATATTGCATACATTCTATATAATCATATTATAAGTATTAATTAAATTGAATAACAAATTTAAGGCTGCAAGCTATAACTTACAATCTGTCCGTTTTATCATGTTCAAGAAAATAAAAACGGTTTTAGCAAGTAATTGATATTATAATCTTAAAAAGAAACGTTATACTGTGGAGCATGTAAATCAATTTCCAGTTTCTAAGTCCTAGAAAGTGATTTGCCGTTGGAAGCGTTTTTATTAATTAAAAATTGTGCTCATTCAGCTCAATGAACTTGTGAACTTCATTCTGAACAGCAATCGATTCGATTATTTTTCTGTAAAAATTTTAGAGAATTCAATATGAAAAAAGGCATACTCTTACAAATGCTTAATGTTTCAGTCAAAAATTCTTCCCCAACAACGTCGTTTACGATATCACTAATGATCGTTTGTTACTAATTTTATTCTATTTATGGTCACCCTTATAAGCACTTGTTTGAATTGCAGTTTAGTGCTCTTAAAAATTATAAACTTATATTTTGGAATTCTGAAGGCTGGAAATGCTTTAAGTTTTAATTTAAAATAATTTATATTTACGAATTATATTTTAGTTTGCATCTCATTATTTCGGCATGAACTTAGCTAGTGCAATTTCAATGGGATACTCTAGACCGAGAATAATAATAGCCAAAGGTACGAATGACTGATAAAGTTTGATGTATTTGTATAGTTGTTCGAAAATCACTTTAAAATGTGTATTGGTTTGATTAGTCATTGGGTACAAAAATGATCTTTTAGAGATAAACCAACTGACCTAGCTAATTTCTGCAGAATGATATTTTTGTTTGGGAAATTATGTGTACACTAGCTTTAAATATATGTAATTTTTTTTAATTTACTCGTCATTGGTAGATTTAGTATGATGAACATTTTTGGCAGCTTAGTACTTTACGATCACTTTCAACATTTAAAGTCATATCAATCAAAACTTTTAACTTAAAATTAATTCACAGTTCTTATTAATATACCAGCTAGACAAGGCAATTGAACTCACATACAACTGAATGGATGAACAGGGTATTTATTATCTAGCTAATAGCTTGAACCCATTGTTAGACTTTTAGTTATTATGCTATGAAAACTAAAATTCTAATTGCCCTACAATTTAAATTAAATTGTAATCCTTCGTACTTATTAAATTTTAAGTTTTGAGCAGCCGAAAATGTAACTAACGTTGTTTAATGAAATTGTGTTTATTCCATGGAATAACTGATTTTCTAATGAACCTGTCGTTCACCAGATGGTTAAATTACAAAAGATATTTTATGACGTCGCATTTATCATACACTAATTTGCACATTTTCGTTCCATATAAAAATATTCATTTTCCATAGAAAGTTAGAAGTACTTCTACTACTTTTGGTTTTTCCTCCATAAAAAAAAACACTTCTCTCTCGAACTTGAATACCAATGCTGTGCACCCGTGATAGAGAGTGAAAATTAAAGCTCTTTATTACAGTTGAGTATCTATTTTTCACAACACTTTCTGTAGGTTTTCATTGATGTGTTTGTCCCTCATATAGAAACTATGAAGAATCCAGGAAAGAGAGAAAATGTCTTCAATATTAAATATTCCTTAGAAAATTTCTCTTGTCTTCTCTCCTCATTTCATGAAGAACCAAGAAAAAAAAATTGAAATTTTACTAAATGCTTAGTTACATAGATGCTTAAGCTCACGTTTTTTCTTTATTTCTGCTTTAACGGAAAAAGAGTCTCTACTTATATAATTTTTTATCTACTTATATTATCTTTCTAATTATATTATTTTTAAAAGTATCACAATTAAAAACATACATTATATATTTTGCAAAACAATAATGCAAGGCAATCAGAAACTGTAACAACACAAAAATTGCACTATTATTCATACTTTTTGAAAATAAAAAACCAAATTTATTTAACTAGAAATTTATTTAACTTCATGTTTTCAAAATTTTCAAATTAAAACTAACTTTTCTATTATTGAGATTTGTTAATTTAGATTATGTTTAAATGCATTGTATTCAAAAGCACTTCTGTGAGCGTCACATTATATTTAGTCTACGAATAAATGTTTCATACAAATATATTTGAAATTTTCATTTACTGGTGAATTGTTAATTTTATACACGGTGAGTAAAAAGAAAATTACGAGTTGCAGTAAAGAAATTCTAAAATTGCGCCAGTTAGAAACAGTTTTACATTTTCTTTTCATGAAACCATTTGTAAATATTTGAAGGAAGGAAGAGAATTCAACCAAAAAAATTAACTTGTATAACTACCTCAATTGTGTAACTTGAAAAATATTTAGCCATTATTTTAAAAAAAAAAATAAATTTTAAAATCCGAATTAACTATCAAATCTAAAAGTACATAATGTCTGTGTTTTTTTCTGAAATTCTATAAAATTTCAGGGAATTGCTGATAGAGTTAGTGATTAGAAAATAATTTATTTTGTATTTATTAATTTTACGATTGATTTTAATGCATTTTTGCCCTTTTAGAAAATATTGATTGCATGAGTTTCTAGAATCGCGCGTAATGCATGAGTGTTGCAATGCTAATGATTTGTATGCCATCCTTGAAAAATAATGATGTAAGTTTCACATGATTGACATGCTTCCTTCAGTGTACTGTTTTTGATTACCAGCGTATATATGCATATGTAATCCTAATAGAGAGGCACAGAATAAAATTAGTATTTTAAGACTTGAATTCTTGTCAAGCTTCTCATATTTCAACATTTATCTTTTTTGTTCTTGTAATCCAATCTCTTTACTTAGTCTTTCGTTTTTAATCAATTATTCTTGAATGATGGTGAAACATTTCAGAAATGGATCATCTCTGCACATAGTGTTTTTCTACAAGTTTTCCTGGATTGAGGTAGATTTTTCATCAAGCATAAATTTTTATTCATCTGTCTCTTTTATGTTAGGGATGACATCGTAGTGGCTGAAGGTTTCAAGAAACTTAGCATATACTTTTCTGTTAACCATGTTTTCCCTACCAGAATTACATAAATCGGTGGTTCATAAGCAAAACTTCTCATGCGAGAATAACGAACTTATCAGTTACGAGATCAAAAAGCTATGGTTCATTAAAAAGAGCACATATTACCTCATTTATTTCATCAAACAAGAGATAGTCTATGTATTATTTAATATTTAGGGACAATATATATAGTATTGACCACGCTTTGTTTAAGGTTAATTAAAGTTAAGTAAATTTAATAAAAGTTTATAGATTTTATTTTCAAAGCCAATTTAACAAAAGCACTGATCTCTTTCGCTTCGTTTTGAAAAATCTATTAAACTTTTTTCACATTGATGCTATTCTTTTTTTTAAAATGGAATTTCTGCCTCTTCATTTTAGGACATTTTATGTTTGTGGTCTGTTTTTGATAAATCTTTATTCGCAATTTATTATATTTAAATAAGACTACATGACCATTTGCACATATGTCTAAAATTTGTAATATTTCTGAGGATATACAAAAACCACAATGTTTTGAATGGTGATTTATATAACATCTTTAAATTTTTTCATCATTTTCTGCCTTTAATTTGAGAACAATGAAATCATTCCGACTTGTTTTACTTTGTTGATCAAATGCTAACCATGGTGATGCACATCATTTACTAGATAAAAAATCATTTACTAGATAAAAAAATTAGGAAAATGTATAATGTTTGAAGCCTTTTGTCAAATGTCATGAAAAGTCAATTAAAATTATTAGAATTTAGCTCAGCAAAATCAGAAGTTGTGTAAATAAAGATAATATATAGACTCCTTATTTATTAGAGCTATGGTTTATATTCAGCTGGCTATGCCTTTGTTTAGTAGAGTTTTATAGCCATATAGGTAGGAAGCGGCAGAAAGCAATGACAATTTGCGTAATTTATAATGAAAATTAGGAAATATAATGATACAGTAAAAGTCTGGTTTAGTTCTATAATAATGATATAAGAGAATTAATGAAATTCAAAAACATTAAACAATTTTACATCTTGTTTCTTGTTGACCAGTTCCTAGATTGGTTGTTACTTCAAAATTCTTTATTTCAGTGACATCTGATAAATATAAATCATAATAAATCAAACAAAAAATAGTTTAGTTAGCTTCAGACAGCAATAGCTTCAGACAGCAAATAGTTTAGTTATTGAATTTGTATTAAAAATAAAATTATTGCATTTTAATTAAATGCGCCTCGCTATTTAAATTTTGCTTTGATTTTTGAAACCAGGTAAAGATAGTGCAGTGTTTAACTTTTCTTGAATTATATTGCTTTGCTTTCTTTTGAAAACAAACTATAATTTTACTGTCGCAAGTTTTTAAAACTATTTTTTCTATTTATCCTAGCATATATCTTATAATTACATTATTGTGGTGCTGAAAATAACTCCATTTTTGGCGTTATGCAACCACAGAACTCACAAGTTTCATTGAATTCATAAATTTGTATCACTGACCACAACGACATTTTAGAAAAATCCCAATTTAATTTGCGATACAGTTTACAAAAAGTTTTATGTGGATGGAATTTTGGTTTATCCAATTTAACAAGCGTGGTTTTGTTATTAGCACTTGTGTGTTTGTTTAAAAATTTCCAAGGATAAGCGGGACCAGTATTTTTCCTTGGGTAACTTTGTAATATCCCATTTCACAAATTAGTCTGGTTCAGCTTTCAAATATTTATTTTCTCAGTAGTTACTTGATGAAAATTTTTATTTTATGGTTTATTTGTGGTAACTATTTTCACGATTACATATGAAATTAGAATAGAGAAATTAAACTGGTTCTCAATTGTTTCCTGCTTATAAGTGTCTTTTTACCAGATAATGTTCCTATAATTACTAAACATGACAAGGGAGCAGAGTAAATAAAGCATTTTTGACTTCACAACAATTTAATTTCTTAAGTTCTTATCTTATTTGGTAATATAATTGAGAATATAAAGTAGTTATCCCATTATTAAGTACAGGGGGATATAAGGATATGTATTCTTTTCGTTAAAATTGTATTTCATGTGCAGTTGTTAAAGCATGATTTAAAAATAGATGTTATATTTTTTTACTTTAAGTATTACAAAACCTTTTTATCTCGAGAATTTAAATCTTAAAAGGCTGTTTTCCTTATTTAGAATAAAAACTATTATTAGTTTGAAATTATTATATTAGCTATTGTATATTAAAATCAACTAACTTCATTCTTAGTAATTAGTCTTCACTTATTCAAAAATTCAACATTGTTACAGTTTTAAAAGTCTTTCGTAACCGAGTATAACTATTATAGATAGATACTTTTCTAGGCCATTTTGTTTCCACAAGGACATTAAATTATGCCTTACAACTTAAACGCCAAACTACTACTTGCTGAAGATATCCATCGAAATCTCGAGTAGTTAAGCCAAGTTTAAAAACACTCTTTACAACAGCTTGTGTTGTCAATGGAAAAAAAATATTTGAGTTCATCTCTTTAGACTAACATTTCTGAAGCACAATAAACCCTTGTTCATCACCACAAGAATTAACTGTACAGTTCAAAGACGATTAACCACCGAAGATATTTGCACGAAATGAGTAAAAGTCAAATTGGACTATTATCGTAAACAGACTTCCAATTGATTTTTTTTATTTTATGTATTTAATGTGATAGATAATAATAGAAATAAAAAATACAAGAAACTGTTTCATGTGGTATTAGATAGCAAATTACAAATTAGTTTGCTAAAGACAAAGTTAAAGAGGTATTATTCACACGTGTCGTAACAAAGTCATATCTATACAAGATTACTTTTTATGTACTGAGAGAGAGAGAGAGATTCAAACACTTTATAATTCTTGAATTCCAAAAGCTTGCTTGTGTTATGAGATTTGACACTACGAATATCTAATTTTAATTCCAAAAAGTTCTTTATAATTGGGCTGGGGAACAAAAAGTAAATATCGTAGTTATAAGCCAATCAGTCTCTTCTTAAATTATCATTTCCTTACTAAGAATTATGCACTGGAATGCTTATCAAAATTTTGAAAGGCAACAAAAATAGTCAAAGGCTTCTATAGTTATAAGAGGAATAGTAATATGCATCAATAAACCAAAATTCTGGTGGTTTATTTTGATGAAAACCTATGTTTAATTATACCTATGATTTTGTTTTTAAATTAATACATGCTTTCAAGTTTTTATATAAAAAACAAGCTCTTTAATTTCAAAATTAATCATTTTGTAAAAAAAAAAACTAGGGAAACTAAGGTCATTTTTCGAATTTTAGTTTAATTTTAAATCAAAAAGCTTTTCTGAATTAAAATTACATTAGAATGTATAACATGTTTCATAAAATAAAAAAAAATGCGAAGTGAATTCCTTATGACATTAGTTTTATCAGTATTATATTAATGGTAAAATAACTCTCATTCTAATTTCTATAAAAATATTTACAATAGATTTTTAAAATATTTTGAAACTTATATAATCTACGTTTGACATTTAAGAATATTAACTGAGTTTTATTGTGGATTTGCAGCTTGTAGACGTATGAAGAAAATATTAAACAATAGAAATTTCAATAAAAATACAAGGTATATACAATAATTTATTACAAGTCACAATTCAGAGCAGGTTTTCCACATTAAAATTCATTATAAATATAAAAGTGTTAAATTCAAGTATTTAAAATGTTTTTTTAAAGCCAGTAAATCTTGTAATAACGACTTCTTACACAGTATACAGCTGTTTAAGATTAAAATACAGTTTTGTTGAAAATGGAAGATAAAATATGGAAATGATAAAACCTGATAGCTTAAAAGTCACAAGTATTTTTAACGTGAATTAAAATAAACCAATACCAAATTTTACACACACACTCTATATATATATTACTTTTGTTCATTAATATATTACATTTTAGAATTCAAACATAGTCTTTGCACATCTTGGTGTTCATCCCGAACATTGTTTATAAAATCATATTTTTAAAAGTAATTATTTACGATAAAATAAGTTTATTTATATCCTTACACCAATACAAGATTAAAATGCTTTATGTTACAAGTAAGGCAAGCCTTCGCAGAACGTTTCCAAAACTGTAAGAGAGTCTTCATTAAAAGCTTCCTTACCTTTTAGTTCTCGTATTGCTTGACGAATAATATCTACAGCTATAAGAGGAGAATTGAAAATTTCATAAGTAATAGCCTCATCAGCTAATTTTGAAATTTTCATACAAAAATTAAAAAATCTTTCTGGATCAAAATATTGCAATAGCGTGTGTTTTATGTAATTATCCATCACTTCAGTAGCAGCTATTGTAAATAAATTGTCATCAATTGCCTTGTCTGGGCATAACCGATCACGGCACTCTACAAGTGATTCTTGATGCTCGTAAACGTGCTGCCAAACTCTGTTCCTCATGGAAGTAGTAAAGGGTGAATTCTCGTTTCTCTGAGGAAAGATATCGTTATTATTCCATTCAGGTCGACGATATTTTATTACACAATAAACAAAATCCTTGGCAAAAGTGTGGAATTTGTGCGCGTCTATAGCACAAACAAGGCAATGGGCTTCATCACTCATTTTCGATTAGATGATTTTTAACAACGCTCGAGTCAGTTATCTTACTCAGTTGGGAATAACTACTACTGTCAGTAACAAAAAAGACACATAAATGAAATTCAAACCACGGCCACTATTGGTTAAAATATTATTTCCTGATGCAAATTAAGTTACTGCATTACGCTTCCAACTGCTTATTTCTGATCCTTAACTTAGCCAACCATCTTATAGTTTTGAGCCATAATGAAATGATGAATTACACATCTGAACTGGCTTCATGAAACACTAAAGGAGAAAGATTTTGATATGAAAAGGCCTTTATAATATGGCTCTTTTTCACGTGCGTCAACTATTGAAACCGCTATCCTTCGGTCACGAGATATAGGTAATTTTCGTCATGAAATTTAAATTTTATGACCGAATAGAGATCTTCATATAGATGGAGTTTATTTTAAATTTTTATTGGTTATATAATTAACTGTTTGCTAATTTTAAAACATAGCAAATTGATGAAGTAGAAATATGTGTTTGCTATCTCTACTTAGACTATACCACGCTGCTACAATTGAAGAAACATAGAGACCAATTGAATGCTATTTTCTAATAAGAAATAAATTTTTGCTGCTAAAAAAGTCCTACTTCCTTTTTTTTGTTTTTGTTTTGGCACTCAATTGTCATTTTCGCATTCGAAGAATAATTAGAATGTCAGCTTCAGCTTATTACACTTCTGTACTCTAAACAATTAGATAAATGTACATGTCAGAGTAATACATTGAATAGTGTGTGTGTGTGTGAGAGAGAGAGAAAGAAAGAGGGAGAGGCTGTGAATAATTTTCATAAAGTCCAGAGTATGAGAAATTTCAGATTCTTTCAACTCTGCAGCAGAAATTATTATTATTTGATTTTGAGGTGGCTTATCGCACACCATGGAAAATAAGATCAGACGTTATAAACTTTGAATAAAATATGTATAAGATGTCATATATCTTATAACGCCAATTTTTCCTACATTTCAGACCTTAACAGTTTTGTAATAGCTCCAATGTGTTTCGTATTGATTATAATAGCTAAACATATTTTTCAATGCATAAGTATGAACTAATTGCATAGAAAATTTTGTGCCAAGCAGGCTAGTTTTTCAACTGTACGTTTCCCTTTTCAAAGTGAGTATAGTTATTCTTAATTGATTAAATTAAAACAATTTGGATAAAAAGTTTAAAATTAGCACCCGTGTTTTAAATAAACCAATAGTTAAAAATACACACATTTGATTTTTATTTATGAATATTTACCATGCAAATAATGACATTTGATGGCTGATATAAAGTAAAAAAATTACTCTCTTTGAAAAAAAGAACAAAAATTTGTTGAATATTATATTGAATATTCTTGGTAAGCAATAATTTTTTTTCTTAAAATTTTATTTAAAAATTTAAAACAATTTTTCTATTAAAATAAAACAATCTATTTCAGCTATTTAAATTTATCTATAATCAAAAGAATTTTCCTACATTTTAGGTCGTCTCGCATTTAAGCAAGTATTTTTTTCTGCATCGTGGTAATCTACTCCTTTATAAATCCGTGGATCTATTAAAACTGAATTTTTGGTGATATAATTAAATTTATTTGAATATTTCTTAGAAACGTATCCTAAGTAATATATAATGCATGAAATCCAATTTAAACTGTAACACAGAAAATTTTTAAATATAATTTCAAAATAAATCTTCTTTATACAGCTAATATCTATTAAAAATTATTATTCAGATTTTGGATATTATCTAAAAATGAAATTAGTTTCTAAAAACTTTCAAAGTAAATTTAAAATAATTATGGACCAAATTTTTGACTGCTTCTTAATACTAGTTTCTTGATTTATTGTTATAAATTAATAGAATCAGAATTTTATGTATCATTTTTAAAAGCTAGGTAACTATGATGGTTTTTGTATTAATACACCTTTTCATGCTTGCTTACAATTTCTAGTTTCAAGTAGATATTGCCTTACCTAGTTCTGAGTGTAATACAGTTAAAATCATAATTCTGATGCATACATTAAACTTAAAGTGTTTATTTTTTTTTCAGCAATTGACTACATATTTCATTTAAACTATTTGGATTGGTAAATATTGAGGGTACAAGGGATTATAAAAATTAACTTTTTTAATTTTGTTGATATTTCTTTCAAATTAACACCACTAAAATATTATAAAAATGAAAATATATACACAAAATTTTGTGTCCCTACTTTTAATAGCTTTAAAAATAAAATTCAAATATTTTAAAATACCATTAAATTTAAAAATTTCAAATAATTCCATGCGCAACAAACATTAATCAAGTTCTACCATTTTCTCATACAGAATTCTTTTTATCATTATAAACAAATGTTGCGATATTTTGTTTCTTTATTGTATAATAATAGTAACAAAATTCCAATTATCCAGCACTATTCCTTATTTCTGAGAATTATTTATAATGCCGTAAAGAGGTGGACGATTAACAAGGGTTAGTTCTTAAAAACATTTTTTAATAAAATTTTGTCAGGTAATGTTGATGTGCTTTTTTTAACACTGAACAATCTCTAGCTGAAATTTTGGTTATAAGAATACTCAAATACTCTTTTAAATTCTAGTAGTATAAAAGATGTAGAACACATTGTAAAATATTTTCTTGAAAGGCCATCTGGTGTTAATGAAGTTTCTTCTATAATATACTAATGTGAATACAGGTATATTAACTTCCTAAAACCCAAATCTTTGGAATGACAGTTAAATGATACCGCATTCTCCTATAAACGCAGAAAGAGGACATTCAATAGGATTAAATTTCAATTGCGATTTCGTACTAAATGCAGTGTTAGTTGCAAGATTATTTGGCATACGTTATGTCTGCTTTTTTATGTTTCAATGAATAACCACATTTTGAGTTTTATCAAGAAATATATGCATAAGAGAAAATTTGAGTTTAAATACACAGCTGTATTGATACATTTTATTAAATTAAACAAAAATCTCTAATTTGTTATGTTATTCAATTCTTGGTCATAGGAGATGAAAATAATCAGATCCCCATAAAATCACAGACCACTCTTAATGACCTTTCCTAACGAACCACAGACCTTTCCTAACGAAAGAGTTGAATATTTTCCTAGACATGTCGTCATTATCAAAAGAATCTGGGTGAATATTAGTTGTACGCATTGAAAATGTCAAAACTAACTATTCAATCATCAATAAGTGATGGATGATGATATGGATGAAAAGAGAGAGAACAGACACTTTTGTTTTCCGAAAAGTATAAATTATCTTCTTGAACCCATTTGAAAAGCCCAAAACAATGAAGAAATTTGACGTGATTCCGAAATTCAACATATCAGTCATTAAAATCTACAAGGAGATTGTAAATTATAATTTTTCCGACTAAACTACATCAATCCAGTTGCCTGAAAAATTTTCAAGAGTTTTATACAAATTTGTGAGTTTTTTTTTAAATATTCAAGGATGATATTGCAATTTTAACTACCAAGACTTCTCATCCTTCTTAAAGACAAAACCATTTTTCGCAGGTTTGGTGGGCAGTTTTTAATTTTTTCTTCTATATATATTATATATTTTCTGTTATATCCCACATTACTAGAAGTATTTACTATAAACTCTCTGAGTTGCTCATACAATACAATTTCGTCAAGTAGGCATTGTTATGACATCATCAGTAGGATATACTCTAATCGGGTAGACGTCTCTTTTGTGTCCAGTTTTGATCCATCGCATGTCAAAAATGCAACCATTTTACGTCAATTATACGTCTAAGAGATGTCGGCATTGAATGATTCATATATGAAATTAGGATATATTCTTACGCCATGCTCTAGTCTTCGTAGTTTTAAGGATACATTCTTGATGTGCTATGCTACTGAAATAATCCCTCACCTGTCTTAGTAGCTCATATAATTTTGTTCACTAGACAATGGAAAAACAGTTTGTTCTGTATGGAATTGCTTTTGTATGACATTTTTACTAATTTTCTGTCACACAAGTATACCAGATTTTAGACAGATTTACTGTTCTAGTTAATGTAATAAAAATTTTCATTATTAATAAATGAAACTGATATTTTATGCACATTATATTATAATTAACATTTTGAAAATTGAGTCTTATATTGTTTGAAATAAAACAAATCTTTTTAACTGAAGAAGTTAGAATTATAGTTCTGAGAAAATTTCTTGTGAATGCATATGACACTATTACAACTTAAGAGAGTAACTATATATGTAGAGAGAAGAATATTTTTATTTGAACATATATATATTTTCATTTTGATAACAGACAAGTTATTATTGACTTTCTGTTCATTAGTTTTATAGTTAGAGAAATTTATAATACATATTTGTTTCTTAGTCCAATATTTCGATTTTATCAATTAATTAGATGTAATTTTAAGAATTCATACGAGATAAAATGATGCATTTTTATGAATTTCATACAAGATAAAAGGCTTTGTTTGCTTGTCACTTAACCATCATTTTTTGCACACTAAGGCTAATTAGACCGGGACCTATACAAGATAAAAGAAGTAAACATTTTTATACCATATTGATAAAAAAAAATTTTCTGGAGTAATCTGTACACTTGAGTGAATTTTCGAAATTGTTTTCAAAAAAATATTTTGAAAATTGTTTTAAAAATGTTGAATGCTTTTCCTTTGTAAGTTAATATTTGTTCTAAAAACACATTTCAGTAAGAGAGTGTAAATATTAATTTAAGAAAAGTTTAAAAAATACTCAAATTTATTTTTGATGCATATATTCTATTCTATTATATTTTTATTATTATTATATAGAAGTATTTATGTATTATATTTTTGATTTTTTTCCATTTATGAATCTTTGTTTTTAAATGCCATAGTCAGTTTATTACTGTAGTTTTTATTTCTCCATCAATTGTATTTGAAAACTGTGGAGCTTTCTCCTTAGCAGCTGAAAGTAAGCAAAATGAAGTGCTTTTAAAATAATTAACGGTGAACATTTATTCTTGAAGATCATGAACATTAAACAAAATTGAGAATATCTAAAAGCAATTTTCACAAATATTTAAAATTTTTTCAACCTGATTAATAGATAAAACTGATTGGAGTAAATTTCTCTACGAATAAAACAATATAAATTAATCAAAAAAATATCTAAAATTTCACTAGCTAAGACTTCAATAACTTCATAATACAACTGTTGAAAATGTTAATATTTCTAATTCAATATATGCTTTAGATTTCTAATCGGTTCAATTTATCAGAAATTTGAGCTCTGTAAATATGTTAATATTTGGGTTTGATTAAATTATAAATTACAAAATACCTGAAATACGTTCAAAAACCTCCAAATTATCAGAAGAAGAGTTTGAATAATATGTAAAATTTAACATTACTCCCATATTGGAACAAGAGTTAAGTAATCAAACAGGAATGAATTTACGTATTAACGCTCATATAAATAAGATAATTTCATTAAGAAAGTTTTTTAAGAGTAATGTATTTTTTATTATTTCCATAAAAGAAAAAAATCAATGAAGTATTTATGAAAATATTTCATGTACCAGAAACTGCATCGGTTTAGTTTTTTAAAAGACTCCTTGCTCCAAAAATAGCTGAACTCAGGCACAAGTTCATTGGACGGCAATTTTTTTTATAATCCCTATGGTACAATTTCCAGAAGATGTTCCTGTGGACAAGGTTAAAAACTGGCACTAAAATAATTTTAGTGAAACAATACAAGTAATAAAAATATCAATATATAAAGATCTTTCTTTTATCAGGCGCAATTAAGAAAAACAAGCAAATAAAACTATAAATATTAAAATTTGTTTCCGTCAAAGTAAAAATAAAAAGCGTTTCATTATTTAAACTTTAAATTATTGTTAATTATAGTAATATGCATAGAAATATACATTTATACACCCGTAATAATAGTAATTATTTACAGCATGCAATTTGCAAATATAAAGTATTTAGAAAAACAATTCGATAATATATATTCCTATACTAAAAAAAACATTTTTAAAAATTAACTATTTAAACATTACAAAATCAAATGAACTATAATATAATGACAGTGTGGTAGATAATGCGAGTTTAAGAATGCTTTGTCATTAGATTCCACATTTATTTGGTAAATAATAATGACTTATTAAAGGCAATCCCATAAAAAATGTTAATATCATAGAGAAGTAAATCAAGAATTTAAAGATCTGTAATAGTCTATAATTTCAGCTTTTCTAAAATTTCATTAATTTGAAACAAATCTGAGATAATATATTTTTTAAATTAGATCTTTCATTTATTTCATTTGAAATTAATGACAAAGTTTTCGGTTTCTGCCTTTGCATATCCTTGTAAAAAATAAATTTCCTCGTGATTATACTTTGAAAGTATAAAAATATGCAAATGAAAACAGAATATTATGTGCAATACTGAAGACAGTAGATAATATGTGTGTGTGATTAAAGTTTTCAATAAGTATTTACACTGATTTCAAGAACTATCAATACATGAAGACCTTTATATTTATCAGATTTGATTAATTTAGTAGTAATATATTTATTGAAAACAATATGTAATATTCTTCATATAGAACTGATAGTATGCCTATGAGTGCTATCTAAAACATCCTAAATATAATGGAAATACATAAGTATATAAATACTAAAATTAGTGTACACATATTTACTATAATTTCCACAGCTCCCCTATTTTCTGTAGCACTCAACAGTAATGGTTATTTGACGTTGTGATTCCTTTTTGAATAAAATTAACATAGTATTAAAATATAAACTAGTAATAAATTCTTATATTTTCTGCAAGCTGTGCACAAAACACTTTGAATTATAGAACTTTATTAATTTATGGAAATAAGATTTAGTGAAATTCTGAATTACATTTTTTCCCCATACAGAATTTAATAAATTTTGATCTATAAATATAGATGTGATAAAACAAGTTTTTGTACAAAGTAATTGATTTTTAGTGTTTAATGTATCTGAAGAGAACATTACCAATAACGTAATGTACAGACATGCAACGCCTAGGCATTCGTAAGAAATATTATTATATATTAACCACATATTTTCCTTATCTCTGAATATTTTTAATAGATTCTGCTTCTTTTTAAAGTACATTTCCAAATGTTAAAATTAAATTACAATTGATGCATTACACTTTTCGGTATATTGCTAGCCGTATTGTTAAAATTTCGCAGAAATTTGCTAAAAAATAATCGATTTCACATAAAATATACTATATTTAATCAAAATTTTGGCTGATTTTACGTTTTTACATCATAATTTATCTAATAGAAAGATAGAAGGAAATAAAAAATAAATTTTACGTAAAATTACTTTAAATGTAAGTGGATACTTTAATTATTCAAGCATTTTTAAAAATTTTTCTCTAAAAAAAGCAAAGGTGCTTATATATCTTAATAGTAAATTTTGCTTTATATTTTTACAATCGTTAACTATGTAAACTTAAGTTGCCTTCAAAAAACAAAATTCCCTAGATGCTTATCTACAGTAATTTTATTCGGCTTTATAAACAAACATTTTGCTAAAATAATTTTGTTACTTTAAGCTTGCAGGTATATTTTAAAGTTTTACATTATAATATTTAATGCAAATAATTTTGAAACTGATTTCAAAATGAAATTTATTTAAAAATAAAAACATTCCCAAATTATGTTTGGTTTTCACTTTACAACTAATGTAAATATTCCTTGCACATATTTATATATGAATATATTTATATATTCTTTTAAATTATATTTTTCTCATAACAAAAGAGCACTCTAAATATAATCTTTTAAGATGCCGCCAATATAAATTTAAATTTTGTAAAATATAAATATCGAATAAAAAGTAAAACCAAATTATTAAATAAAACACGCATTTTATTATATATTAAAGTTCTTACAACCTGTAGAATTAAATAAGAAATGTTTCCATATTTGGTTATTGTTCGTCACTGAACGGTCATTTTTTGAAGACGAGGGCTACTTACATCGGGATCTATGGTTTAAAGTTCATATTTTGTATCAATGTAGAAGAAAATTTGAACATAAAATATTAAAAATTCCAAAAGAATATTAAAATTTTCTTTCAATATTTAAATGGGCTCTTTTATCTTTAAGTACCGCTACTTAAAGTGAGCATTTAATCTATTTTGTCAAAAGTAGTTAAAAATGCAAATCAAGGAGTTGGAGTTTCAGAATAATAAAATTAAGTAAAAAGTTAGTTTCAAGCTCTAAACAACAACATACAAATTTTACAGCCATAAGACAAATTTGCATTGATAGTGAATAAAAATTATGCATTAGAATCTAGATTCTGTTCAATAGAATGCAGTGTAACTCATAAAATATATATTTATTGGAAAATATATGTATACTAATGTTTAGGTATTTACTTGTTATTTACTAAAATATATCAAACGTAAATAGTTTTTCTAAGAATTATTATTTATCCATTACCATTAGAATTGAAGCATCAAAGGAATTAAAAGCTTTACTTACCCATTATTTAAAAGGAATTTACGTAGAAAGCCTGCTTAGTTTTTAGTATTTCAATATTTTTATAAATACTTCAATACTGCTATTTCAGGAGCTTCTGCAGAGTAAAAGTTAACAGCATGCGCAGATGCTTTGGATATATTTAAGCAAAAATTAAAAAAAAAGAGTATTGGATGAAAGCAAGATGATAATTTATGCTCTTGGCAATTCTTTGTCATTCTAGTAGTCTCTACTAGAAAGAATACTAAAGAGAGTTTTCATGCACGTATATTTTAATTTGATATGCAAGGATATAGTGCAAAGAACTAGTTGAAGAATTTTTAAATATCAAGTAGATTTACTAATTCCAATTTTCATTGCAATTGATAAAGAAGAATCTTTGAGGCTCAAGTTAAAAATATCTTTGGTTTTCCATTCAGGGAACATGATATTCAAAACGATAACCACAAATTCCCCGACAAAAATATGTTCTTTGCTCACTATATTTATTTCAGGTAATGAATTATTTTTAATGAATTTCATTTAATGAATTCATTTAATGAATTTCAGGTAATGAATTTCATTTAATCAACAAACATGTAATGAGAAAGTACTCATTACCTGTTTGTTGATTCTTGATGGCATCCAGATAGGCTGAGATCTAACTCACTACCGAAATAGTTCTTCAAAGTACTAGAGTGACGAATTACAGAGGAAAACTATATGTATCACACTACATCCAATTATTATCTATACAATGGTTAAATTACAGAAGAGTTTAACGAATTGTTTCAAAGGCATTTATTTCTCTGTTTTGGGAATTCAAAGTCAGTAGATTGATTAATATTAGATATTGTATACTATTATCACAAACTAACATCAAAAGAAGTCGACAATGGATTTCGTTCTTCAATTAAGCTTTCTAGCGAAGCAATGATTGAATAGAAACAAATGCATTTACATAAATAAACCTATATTTTCCAAATATATATATATATATATATATATATATATATATATATATATATATATATATATATATATATATATATATATATATATATCAGAGAAAATTTTAATGAGCAAAATTGTTTTCTAAATATAAATATTCTATTTCAATTTTACCCCTGAAATAATATGAATCTATCTCGGTTTTTGAACATTCATAGCGGAATTTGAGAACTTACTTATTCCTTACATGATTATCATTTCCAACGTTAAATAAATTGCTTTTAAATGTTAATTACCATATAGATCCTTTAAGTACCATTTATGCATGTAACTCTTGATTTAAGTTTTAGAACTGTCTTAGAGTTTATGTGCTATAAAATTAATTAAAAAACTATAACATATTTTAAGTTTTCAACTCATTTCTTTAGCTCAGCTTTGTTAGAAACATGAAAAATTCTTTTAAAGTAAAATCTCGTTTAAAATCTAAATCTCGTAAAATCTCGTTTCGTATATTAAAATCTCGTTTAATGTTAACAAAATTATCTTCAAGAGAATATAATTTTATTTTAAAATTATTTTACAAGCATTGTTAACCCTAAAAATTTAACAAGGATTAATCATATAAAATTTAAGTTAAAAATAAATTAAAATACTAAAATTCCTTCAGTGAACATGAAAGTTTAAATATTTTCATGTTTACAATAAAATAAGTGCACTTCTTATTTTATGCATAAAGCAAACGTTTTGAATTAATAAAGTTCCGATTTCAAACCTGTTGGTATTTTTATGAATTTCTGTTGCAATATGTTTCAAAATTTCCAGAGTTTACTTCTTGCTAATGTGTCGCTATTTGTGAAAATTTGTCATCGAAGTTGAACTTAAAATAGATGCGAAAGGAAAATAAGCCACAAAGTGAATTTTATATATTAGAAAATTTAGTGCTTTCTGTTTAAATACTACAATAGTTTTAATGTGATATTCTGTATTCATTTTCTGTCAACACAGGAAATTTAAAGTAAATGGAAAAATATTAATTTTAAGAATTAATGAGTAAAAATTACTCATTTCGTATAAAATTCTTTACCAAATTAAAAGGAAATTATATTTTATTTGTAAATAAGATAAATCTTTCATAATTTGGATAATTTAAAGAATATGTATTGTAAAAATATACATTTCGTATACTTCAAGGTTATGAAATTTTCCGAATTTGGGTTCTGTTAATATTTAGCTGTCATTGGTTAACTCCTCATTTTGTATAAAATTCCTGAAACATTCTTAATTCTTAACTTTGATTTTATATCTTATCGATATTATGATAAATATATATTGCTTTCTCACAAAATTATAGGTTTAATACTATTTTTTTTTAAGTAAAATGTTTCCACTAACATTGTAAATTTTAATATAGTGCAAATTTTTTCGTTAAATAACTTAAAAATTAATTTCTGAATTTATTTTAAAATAAATTGCTTGTTAACATCAGTCTCAAGATCTGATATTTAATACAAATTTTGAAAATATATCAATAAAAAAAACTATTTTCAAAGTTCACGTAAACTGAAATAACTTTTAATGCAGAAATTATGTGCCTATACACACATTAATAATTATTTATAAACAGCTTCACGTATGATAAATGTTTTTGTTCTATAAATAAGGCTTTTGTTACTTTTTAAAAGGAGTGTCTCTCACTTCAATTTAATTCTTAAATTATGCATTGAGGTACTTTGTAAATTACTTATACGTTTGAAAAAATTTTGAATAAGGAGAAATAAAAACTTTAAATTCATGCGAGATTACATAGAAATAAAAGATATTTTGAAATATATATTTTTTTTCATCAGTTATTTTTATAACTTATGTTATTATTCAAAAGTAATGTTCATTTTTTTATTACAAAGTTAAATTTACCTAAAACGTAAATATTCTTCTCTTAGCAATACATAAGACAATATTTGCCGTACAAAAATATTCAAGCCTTAATTTTGAGAAAAAAAAAATCAAAGTCTTATCAAATTATCATAATTGGAATACATCTGAAGATTGAGGCAAACAATTCAAAACATTTTAAAATTTAAGTGGAAACTGCAAGCAGATGATACTTAGAATTATTTTTTTATTTGAATTGTAAGTCTTTCTAAAATAATGAAATCTTTAATAAATGAAAGCTATTTACATGTAATACATGTTATAGTATTGAGCAATAAAGTTTAAAAATAATCAACATTCTGAAAGTTTTTAATAAAAAGTAATGTATTTATTCAGACAATGACAAAATTTGAGAATAAGTATGCAGTTAAAAAGCACACTATAAAATATCGTTTAATAAAGTATAGTATTACCTTAATAATATATAATTTGTAAAATGTGTTAAAATAATATTTAATACAACCAAACCATTTATATATATATATATGTGTGTGTGTGTGTGTGTAAATGTATGTATGTATGATTCATTTAACCTATATTTGATGTAAATTATAGAATATATGCATTTAATGTAAATTAAAATTATGAAAAGAGTCATCAGTAATAAAATTTATAAATAGTAGAATTTACTAAAAAACACTTAGGCCCTTATAAGCTTAATAATTGATTGACTTGAGAATTCAGTATGTATATAACAATATTTTTACCAAATTTCATACAAAATTGAATTATTATAAAAATAAATAATATTAAAACTTAATATTCAGGAGGCAACAAATCTAGGTCGGGAAAGGAGAATCCCATCAACACCCATTTAAACTTCAGTTCTTCGACTGCTTTATATATAATTTCTTCGACAATGTTCGGGGCGTATTCAATATCATAGTAAAATGCCTGAGCAGCCATTTGTGACATATTTAAGCAAAATTCATAAAGTTGTTTCGGATGAAATGAAGTCGCAAGTGTTTGTTTAACGTAATCTTGCGCTATGTTAGTAACAACTGCTCTAAACACTTCGCTATTGAATCTTGTACGAGGAAATAACTTTTCGAACCATAAACGGAATGAAAGGTGGTTATTAAAAATTCGGTAATGAGTTCTCTTCCTCAGCAATTCGGAGAGAGTGAAATTCTTGTTCCTCATGGCGAGGTTACCTTGAGGTTCCCAATAAGGACACCAACATTTCATAACAAAAATGATAAATTCTTTAACAAAGTCAGACTCCGGATTTGTTACGTCCATAATTTCATCAATAGTCTCAGTAATTGTCTTTCTGTTAACTCCTAGGAGAATCTTCAATCATAAGCTATTTAAAGTAGTATGATGTGAATTACTGCTTGAAGTGTAATACAAAGACGATATTTTGAGCCAATAAACCCCTTTTCAGACAGTTTAATTTGTTTATAGCATTACGTTTCCGGTTACATATTTCTTCTAACACTTTACTGACTATGGTTAATGACGAAGTTGACATAAGGGTTGGTACTGATGTAGTTTGTCTTTAAGCAGTCGGTTGGAAATTCTAGCTCTCAGTAATTAAGAGGCTGGTGACTGTTGCACCTCATAATCGACACATTGAGACTCCAGATTAAGATAAAAAAAATCGTTATCATGAAAAATATGGCTAAGACAATGTCCATGACAAATGTCCAATGATTGTATTAATCCCAACATTAACCCCTATTAAAATTTAGATTTTTAAAAAATTCAAAATAATCAATTTAGTAAAGATTAGAGTAATTTAAGTGTTTCCATATTTCAGTATAATCAAGGACGTGAATTACACTGATTATAAGAGAATATGGAAACGCAATAAGTATCTTTGCAGATAGAGTTAATTTTTTAAACTCATGCGTTTTTGCTAACATGTTTCTTCTAAATGCTATTGCTTATCGTACACAATGACGGAGTTTGTCTTTCAATGGTCATTTTTTTAATACGAGGTTTCGAATAACAGAATTAATGGTCAAAAGTAGATTCGTAGTGTTATAAACACCCAAGCTCAATATAAGATTCAACCCCCCGAATTGTTGAACAGAAAGCAACAGCCTTTCTCGACCATCAAGATTGCACAAAGTCGAATGAATATCGAAATCGAATATTTTCATGTTCAAGCATCATTACAGTTGGGTTTGTTTGTCACTCAGCGGTTATTCATATTAAAATAAAGAAATGACAGCATACTATCCACTTTTTGAGGAAGAACTCAAAGAAGGGCCACCTGGCATTCCAGGAATAGGGTTTAAACTGACACATGATGGTAATTATGATATGGAGGAGAAGATATTAAGGAATGCTGGAGAACCTTTAGAAAATAATGACGTGACTACAAAATTTTACGTAGACAGATGTAGGAAGAATCTGAGGTCATCCATTCGAGATTTGTCAAACAAAAGTTTAGTCCTTTCAGAAAATGATCAACAATATGATGCAAAAGGAAAAAGAATTATCAATCTTTTAGCTCCAGTTGACAAGTCTGATTCTACAACTAGAGATTATGTAGATACAGTGGTTGACCAGTTGCGAAACATAAGTTTACTACACACACCTCAAGGAAATTTTGATGCGAAAGGTAAAACGATAAATAATGTGAAAGATCCGGAATCTGAGAAAAATGTGGTGAATAGACGATATTTTGAAAGTAATGCTTTAACGCTCCATGGGGAGGCTTATAATGCTAAAAATAGAGCAATCGCACATCTTGCGGATCAAAGCGCTAGTCACGATGGTGTCAACAAACAATATTTTGAAAATAATGCTTTGATTTTAAAAGATGATTGTTATGATGCTAACAAATGAAGTGGTGTCAAATGTGAAAGAGCCTGTGAATGTAAACGATGTAGTTACTAAAAACATCTTGATAATTACTGTATTCTATGGAATAAAATTAATAAAAATTTTTATGCTCACAATCAAAGAATTTCGGGTGTGAAAAGACCTCAATATGATACAGATTGTGCTAATAAATATTATGTTGATACTAAGACATTCTGTGCCTCTACAGATAGAGGAATACGATTTACGGGAAGTGGTTTCAAAACTTTCCCCTTTAATAGATTTACTTCGAAACTCTTAGACTCAAACTTAAAATTACCACTCGATATGTATATGAAAGTAACAATTTTCATAGCATGTGATAACATGAATGAGAAACCAAAGATACGATTAGAAAAAGGTAAAGAGGTCCTTCTCGATAAGGAAACACGTGTCAATGAAGAATCAATCATTTTATTTGTGTATGGGAAACAGAATGATGTTTTAACTTTATCAATATTGACAGGAGGACAATGTAAGTTAAAACCCTATTTACACATTGAAAAGTTAGAATTTTTTTAGCTCCATAAATAAATGGAGAAACTTAATTCTGTACGTATTCGAACTTATAAAGAACTGGACCGAGAATACCTGATTTCTGATACTGTAGTCCATACTGATAAAATTTTGATTCGCTTAGAGAATGGGTCACTTATTCACATACCTCTTGGCATACTAAATATAGAAGAGATAGAATCATTAAAAAATAGACAAATCAAAGCTATGAGTGTGGGTAAGTATATAATTTTTCGCATTTAAAGAAATAAAAATTTTTCTCATATAATAAACGCAAAATGGAATTGTTAAATAAATTAAACGCACTCAGTTCATTAGAAGATGGAGCAAAGGCATTCAGGAAAATGAGGGATCTCAACATCCACGAAAAATATCCTGTCACTGAAATTAAAAAGGTAACCACAAGATATGGAAATAGAGTAGTTGTAGAATTGCCTGATTGTCTCGTATCGCTACCACAAAGATGTGATAAAATGGCGTCAGATTATTTAAAACTCAATGATTTGAAACCTCTTATCTTTGTATATTTGGGGAGTAAGGATGTCGGGAAGTCTCAACCAGCCCAAATGTTTCAATTCGATATTTGATTTTAATGGTTTTAAAAATCATTAAAATCTAAAGAAATTTGTCTAGTTTAGATAAAATATCACACCCCATTTTCCGAACATTTTTGTTCTTCTCTTCATGCAATATTTGATGCATTTGAATAACATATTTTAAAATCAGGGAATGAATTTCTTGATATTTCTCAGTTTCTTCTTCTGCTATACATAAGAATAACTTCTGACACACCCTCGCTAGTCATTCTATAGTTCACACTCCCGTAGAGCGCTATCATGTCGCCGAATAAGTCGTAAGTATTTTCCATTTCTGTTTATTATTATTCTCATTTCTTTAAATAAATAAAAAGAGGAAGCGGAAAGGCTGCGACCTTGAGTCGTGAGAGAAACGGGTTTTTCTTTTTTCCCTGTCTGAATGACGTTTAATTTTAACTACCACTGGATGGCAGCACGAACTGGACTCGGAATCTGGTATAGAAAAATTTTCGCCTCTTTTCGTTTTAATTTCTGAAGTGTTTTTGACTATACTTTTCAATCAGATAAATTGCAGTCTTCGATATTTTAAAGATTTTTCAAACTCTGAGGGAGAAATGACTTGTTTAAAGCTATATTTCAGCGTCTTTTCGTCTTCGGTGACATGTATATATTACTTAGATGTTCTCTCTCTCTCTCTGTCGGGTACCCAGTAGCTCCGTGGCAAAGTCTAAGCTTAGCAACCGTAAGATCGCGGTTTCGATCCCCAGCCTCGGCTTGGTAGCAGCTTTCGTGAATAGTGTAATGCTATTTGCGTTAAGCTCACTTATGGATCGAACCACGGAGCGAAACATCAGTGGTGGGTTGAGACTTGTTGTCTCTATGTCCATTTAGATGTTGTGTTTGTGTTGTCCTTAATATAATATATGCAGGCCCTGCTTGTCAGGTCAGTGATGCTGGAACTCCGGTTCTAGAATTCGTAAACAGCTGTTGGAACTGGACTTCTGGTATCACTGACCTGGCGGGCCCTTTTGCTATTTTTTTTTAAGAAATGCCCTGTTCCCCAAAGAGGTTGCGTTGAAATTTTTCAATCAATAGTGCTCGAGGAAAAAAATAGAAATATATTTTTTAATAGTTTTCGAACTATTAAAAGATAAAGACTTGGACATTTTGTATTCATAAAACAATATTTTTCTTCAGCTCTCATCAAGACTCTCAATTATTTTTTGAAACTTTTCCTCTAAATTTCCTAAGTGTTCAATGACCTTTTCATTTGGGGGTATCATTGATTGAAGCTTCTGAAGTTCTGCTCGAAAGCTATAAATTAATGAGATGCGAGTACACACTTTAATCAAATGAGTTTTCTTTTTATCCATTTCTTTGTTTATATATTTGTTGTCTTTAAATACTTGAAATATCTCTCTACCTTTTGGCTGCGAAAAAGGGAGTGCTCACCGAAGGTGACTTCTAAAAACGGGGGGGGGGGTAAAAGCTTATTTATTTTTTTTAAATGGACAAGTGTTTGCCATTACTTTTTTAAAATTAGAGAAAATTAATTATATGGGGTTAAGAAATTTTTTTAAAAGGGGCGTGAGAAAAAGGGGGTGTTTACTGAAGGGTATACCCTTGCCGTCTCAACGACTTTTTCGAAAATAAATTATTGAGCTTTTGTGAAAAGTTTTATGGGAGCCATTATATTTTCAAAGTGGGTAGATTGCTTTTAAAAGTGGGTGGGGTTGATTTCTGTGGGTGGTTTTTACACCATTGTTTTTAAAAGGGGGTGGAAATTTAATGGATAAAAATAGAGCCATTAATTTCTACAAGTGGGTGCGGTTTTTATGGGAATTTTATAGCCATTGTTTTTTAAAGGGGGGTGAATATTTAATGGCGGGTTGAGAACCATTACTTTCTAAAAGTGGGTGGGGTTTTAATGGGGGTTTGAGAGCCATTACTTTCTAAAAGTGGGTTCAGATTTATGGGGAGGTTGGCACCCATTGTTTTTTAAAAGGGGGTGGAAATTTAATGGGGGGTTTTTTACACCATTGTTTTTAAAAGTGGGTAGAAATTTAATGGTGGCACTGCGAGCCATTGTTTTTTAAAAGGGGGTGGAAATTTTTATGGGCACACATTATGGTCTAAACATCACTGCGTCAGCTCTGTCAAATGCACACTACTTATAACATCTCATAAACAAAATGAGTTAAGTGAGTCTTGTACTGTATCGAATAAATTCCTTTACCCCAGATTAAATATTTATTGACAAAGCAGTTGCTCTTGTTTCATTTAATGAACGAGGAAGTAAATTTTCTCTGGTTACTTCAAGTGATTACAGGAAGAGATGGATATTTTGCTTAAGAGAAACTGGCGTATACAATGGAACAAAAGATGTATGAAAAAATATTTTAATGACATATGAAAGTGAATATTGATAGCAACTTTATATCTTCAATATATATATTTCTTTCATTCTTGCAGATATATTAAAGTTCTCTCAATTTTTTTAGAAATTGTCACAGTTAATGAAGCACTTATGATATATTGTGTTTTTTAATTTAATATAATTTAGTTCACCACACACAGTTTATCTATGTAACACAGTGATTCTCAACCTGTGGGGCGCGAGCATATCCAAGAGAAAATGTTATTTAAAAAAATTGATTAAATGATTGAAAGGAAAGAACACACACACACATACAAAACAAAATACATTTCGACATATTTAATAATTAAATTATTAAACTAAAACAATTTACTAAATTAAAAACAAATTTAATTATTATTAGTGACTTTCTTGGGTCTGTCTTTCAGAGCAAAGTGTTTCGAAGGAGGTTATTAGAAATAGACACTTTCAGACCTTTTTCTATATTTAGCTGAGATCTATATTTTGACTTCATAGAAGTCACTGCAGATAATCCAGTTTCACAATGATAAGATGTTAAAAATGGTAAGAATGAAAAATGTTAAAAATGGTAAAAATGGTAGAATGCGAAAAATCTTTGTTTTTAGTACAGAAAACTCATCATGCACCCCTGTCCAAAATTCAAAGAGTGATTTATTACTCAATTGTCTTTTGGTTTCGCCTCTTGCCATGAAGTATATGAATGCTTCTTCCTCTTCAATTGGAAGATCTTCGGGAGTATTTTGAAATGGATCCCAAATCCACTTGTAACTTTATATCAGTTTGTCGTCAGAAAAAAGTACTTTTTAAAATTCTTTGCTAGCATTGCTAAATGATTTTCAATGGTTAAAAAACCAGCTTTTACATGTTCTTCAGCACTGTAAGTTTTAATACACTTATTCAAATTTGCAAACATTGCTAAGTTTTTTGCTTTAAATATCTGCTCCACAATTTCAATTTCCGACAAAAAGCATTAACTTTATCACTCGTATCCAATATATGTGTATTTGCTCCTTGCAGTTGAAGATTTAAGTTCTGGAATATGTCGACCACACATGTAGCTCTATGTCATCACAAATAAACTATCACGAAAGTTCTCAGTTTTCGGTCTGTTTTCCACCTCTAGGAACCGGTGATTTCTTCTCTTAATTCATAAACACCTTGGAAAAATTTCTCTCGTGATAACCATCTTGCCTCACAATAAAATAGTAACGCTAAATGTACTGCACCAATGTCTTTACAAAATGCGGAAAAGATTCGTAATTTCAGGGGTATCATTTTTATATAATTTACTACGGTTACAACCATAGTTAACACAATATTCAAACCAGGACTCATTTCTTTGGAAGTCAAAGCTTCTCTGTGGATCATGCAATGTGTCTATACGCACTGTGGTGATTTTTATTTCAGAAGTGCGTGAATACTTTGGAATCTTTCGGACATAGAACGAGCACCATTGGTACATATTCCAACGCAAATTTTCTATTCTATATTTGTCTCCTTCATAAAACCATTTAAGATTGCAAATAATGCGAGTGCTATTGATTTAAGTTCTATTGGTTTGCAGAAAAGTAACTCCTACTATTGACAAATCATCACAAAATCTAACATAGGCATTGAAATAAGCATCTTTATTATCATCTTTTGCCTCATCGAGTTATATTGAAAACAATTTGTCACGCAACTTCAACAAAAGCTGACACTCTATATCTTCAGCTATATCAGCAATTCGACGGCAACAGTATCATTTGAAAGAGGTATGGATTGCAATTGCTCTGCAAAATTATCAACAAACATAATTTCTACAAACTCAATTGCAGCTGGAAAAATAAGATTTTCACCAATGGTGTGAGGCGTTTTACATCTGTGGCTATTTTATATGAAACTTTGTAAGAGGCAATAAAAGCTTTTTCATTCAGCAACCAAGTTTTTTTAAAAAATGATTTTTACTTTTCCTATAATTTTAATTTGTGGAATTCTCTGGGTTTGTTTACGTATTCTCTATGAAGCGTTTCCAAATGACGTTTAAGTTTATTAGATTTCACGCTGTCTGCCGCCAACATTTTTAAGCAAATGATACACATGGGCCTTTCTTCATTGACTTTAGTACTAGTGAACTCAAAATTTAAGTATTCTTGAGAATATTTTTTGGTTTTTTTTTCGGAACCATGCTCGTCTGTGTACTTGTTTATGCTTGTCTATCGTCCAATGCTAGTTTTACGCCCGCTTAAAAATTCATCCATGATTCTGAATAAGTCTGCTACCGCGAATATTTAATACGGTAAATTGATTGCAATTACATGAAAATATATATAACATACACATTCAGAATAGATTCAATAGCGATAGAAGGATCGACTCAAATGAGAGATGGTCTGCAATTGAAATTGGCATCATAGAACTTTTTTCTTCTTCCTATGAGAAAACATTTGTTCACATCTGCGCAAGCTCATAACTTAACTATTAAACTGACCAGACAAATTCTAGACAAATCAAAATTTCTCGCGAATCCGTGGAGAGGGCGGGACGCAAGATCAATTAAAAGGCATAGGATTCTTGTTTATTCAGTGCTAAGGATCAGTGTTGCAAAATGTCAATAAATTTCTGTATACTTTGTAATTCGTAAAGTTTAAAATTAAGGTTGTAGTGTAAGTTTAGCACCAAAATACTCAAAATACATTATTATTGTATGCGATGGGGAATGGGGGGAGGCGATGAAATTTATGATTTAAATCTGAGCTGTGAATACTAAAAGGTTTAGAAACACAGACTTGAAACGTTGAAGGCAACTAGGAGCTTTATAGACATTTTAGGACGATAGACAACATGACGGGGACGTGGAAAAAAATAATTTGGTTCAAGATTAGGTGATAGCTTTCATGGTTGTCATTCTGTTATATTCCCAATAAAATGCTTAGGTCAATTTAAGTAATTTTGATTGGAAAATTGATTGGAACCTACAGGGAACTAAATTTTTAATCGCAATGGCTTGACTCACAGAAGAAACTGTTTTTTAATGAAATCATAACTGGATATTTCCCATAAAATTCTCTCTATGAGTTGGAACAAAATGTTCTTTTTGCGTCTTTACATTTAGAAGTCTATCTCAACGTCTTCTAATTCCCAACTTTTTCGTATCGTACTACTTAAAAAGTCAAAATTTTTATTCAATAAAATGTCAGCCTTAAAATTTTTCTTACTTAGTCTTTCTGTTCCTTATAGTATTTAAAATGAATGGAAAAAATTAAAACATTCCGCATTTTCATGAAATAGGATTGTTAATATAGAATTATCAGTAATTTATTTACTCTTAGAAAATCAGGATTTAAGTTTCAAAAGCTCTAAGTTTTTTATCTAATTCCAAAAGCCCTTCCAATTTTAACTTTTGCTCATTTAAAATTCATTAGTTTTTGGCAACTTTTATTTTATCTTTTTCTTCGACAATTTCTACAATTGTACTTCTTATAACATTAGTTTTTTTTTTATAAATTTTACTGTTCTCAATTACTTATACGTTTAACTATTTTCGCAGATGAAAAAGAAATATATTACTGTACTCACGAATTATTTAACTAATCATTTTTCAAGCTATATACACGATGAATAAATATTTACTCACTCACAATAATTAAAAGAGGAAATAAATCATTTTTGTGGAGCCGCTGAGAATTTTGCTGATTGAGCTTTTTCTCATATTTTTACTTTTGTTTTCGCTGTGCACCAATATCTAATTGATGATAGAATGTCTTTATCCAAAATTCATATAATCGCAGAAATCTCTCAGCTTGACCAAATGTTACCAAGTTATCACATAATACACTGATCAATTATTTTCGTAATTAATTTATTAAGACCAAAGGTATAGAATTCAAAATTTACTATTCTCGTTCTATCGGGTTCCTCCTTCAAGCCACGTACAACACCATGTTTACGTTTTATCACAAATGAGCCATTTACAATTGCAAGTCGGAACCTAAGCTTTATCAATATGAGATTTATTTTAGCAATAAATCTCATATCGTTAAACTCCAGATTCTTTTAAAACAAAATTTTTAAAGAAAATTATTTTCCAGATTTGTTTTTATCCATTATTTTTACCAATTATAAGATCACAGCAAATATAAGAGAAATGATAAATTTGAAAATATTTTCTAAAATAAAATTATCAATAATAGTATATAAATCATTTATTAATCATTTCGAAAAGCAATATTTTAATAAGAATATATACATTGGAAGAAAAATGAAGGAAGAGACTAAAACTTAAATCAAAATATATAATTTATGAAAAAGTGGGGAGTTTGATTTTCGATACAAATATTATGAATTTAAAAGTCATATCCATTTTATTTATGTAGAATATTTTTTCTATCTGTTTCACTGTCTTTTCAAAAATTGATGAAACTGGAAAAAAATTAAAATTGACATTTGATGATATGCAAGAATCACAAAATTAAATCATATCCACAGATAATATAAATACGCTATTAATAATATGTATACATGTAGGTGGAAATTTAAAATTATCTCTTACAATACAAAGTTAAAAATATGAAACTTCACTATAATATTCAATTTTAGGCAGACATTTGCCAAGAAAAGTATAAAATCACTTTAAAACACCTACGTACTTAATCATATTAAGTCTTATGAATAGTTTTCATCAATAATATTAATATATATCAATGTACATCATTATACAGTAATTGATAAAGATAGTGACTCCAAGAATTTCTAGTTTCTGGATTATCATTCAAAGATTACTTCAGAGCATTCCTTATCAGCCGATTCAGTTGTATTGCTAAACTAAAGGAATCAAGAGGTCCAATATAATACTAAAATGTTAAAACTGTCATTCTAAATATTGAAAAATAAAGTTCTCATTTTAAAAGTACAGGTTGATTCATTTTGCGTTGTTATGAAAGCTTGTGCAGAGTAATTAAATATAAATCGAGAATCTGCGCGAAATAAATATTTAATTTTCGTTTTTTTATTGCGGTATAAACTTAAGGCATAGATGAGCCCAAAGCAGTATTAACAGCAAGTTTAGAAGTCTATACACTTAACTTTGATATATTTAAACCAAAATCATAAAACCTAAGTGGATTGAAATCAGATGAAATAGTTTCTGTTACATGCATTTGCATCATTTCATTAATGACATCATCAAAATGTGTATCATCAGTTATTTCATCTAGAAATAACCTTTTGAAATTCTCTTGGAATGACTCTGAATCTGTGAGAATATCGTTGAGAATTTTTGCTTTGAAGGCTTTGGAATTTGACACACCATCAAAATTCCTAATGTTCTTCTTTTTAGAACATTTCAGAATAAAATAGACAGTCTTTGCCAAACTGTGCCTCATGATTTGTATCTTCATATCAATTAATCTCCCCCCCAATCCATTTTTTAGGATGATTTCTGTCAGTATTCAATTTCAAATTATATAGTTAAAGATGAATATATATATATATATATATATATATATATATATATATATATATATATATATATATATATATATATATATATACCAATTACACACTGAAATCATTGATGTGTGAAAACTGAAAAATTTTTGGATTAAAAAGTTTGCCTACGTTTGCCATTAATTTTTTTAAATTGTATTACATATCTGGTCACATATTACATAAAATGATCAAATGGGAATGTTGATACTTTTTCAATTTATCTTTTTACGCTATACATTTCTAATTGTAAAATTCTAATACCAAATAATAATAATGACTTGCGAAATTCATAGATCTATTATTCTACATAGCTAAATCAGCAGAGGTCTAACAGTTCGATGTATGTAAACTTTAGTAGCATCTGGCTTGAATAGATAAAGATTGATGCTACTTTTTGACAGAAGATATTAATTTTATAATTGCTTCAGATAAATAAAATTCAGTCGCAGATAATGAAAATTTGAAAACAAAATGCTTCGATGACTGATTTTGTTTTCATGATTTCTTCATTGGTTATTATTTTAAATATTTATTTTTGTCTTGTAAATTCCTAAGTGATGAATGCTTATGAAATCAAACCATTTTTTCGATTCTTGATATAATCTATATAATAACAAAGTATATTACAAAACATATTTTTCCAAACATAGATTATTATCTTGTAATTTTGAAGTATGGTGAATTCCTGAATGATATCATCTCTTCTCTGTGAAAAGAAGAACATTGGATAAAATGGATTTTTTGCAGTCAATGCATCTTCTAATCTTTATGGTTTTAGGTACTAATCCAACTACCACCATGACCAGCGAATCTCATTTTTACAAGAATTTATTAATAACACATTAACTAATTTTAATCAAATTGAATTAAAAGTTGTAATAGCTAATGAAGATATTAAGCTACGAAAAATATTTTTGGCTATTTATGACATTAACATTTGTAAAATTTTGAACATCCGTTGGTTTAGGAAATTGAATTCAAACTTGTGAAATAATCAAAGTTAATCTTTGATGAAATCAATGGTTCAAAGAAATTGAACATTTATTTCTAGCCGCATTAAGAACATTTTATGCTAATTTAAATGATTAACAGTAAGTTTGTAACTTAATGCCATACAGAAATTATACAAGAGATTATTGATGTTTCTTTGGATAGTTTTTCAAATAAGTTCGAAGAGAATCATTGATTTATAACTGACATTTTACAAGCAATTTAAATTGTCCATGGGTTACAGAAACACAATTATGATAAAAAGAAGAAACAATTATAGAAATTACAATAAATATTTTGAGTTTATTAGTTCGTGGAGACGGTGGTTGGTTTGGTTTGGTTGGTTGGGTTTTATGGCGCAAGTTCGTGGAGACGGTGGAATGTCCTAATGGGGAAAAAAGGGCTTTTCTATTGATTGGTAGTGATCGGACAAGAACCGGTATTTTCATCATGGTATGGCCGTTGGCTATTGATTGGTAGTAGTAAGTTTTACCTGATTCAACAAAATATTCGTTAAACTCTCTGGACATTATAATGTTATACTTCTGTACTTCATTATAATGTTTGGTGATTCCTCCGCTATTTTGGCCTTGAGAGAAGGATTCAGCTGGTGTGTACTTTATTGGTTGGTTTGATGCAAAATGAAAAAAGTGGTTGGCTGTACATAACGACTTTGCTTCACCAAAATAGCTAGTCGGAATTGTAATACAATAAAATAACTTGATTTTCAATACATAAAACTGTGAGAGTCAATGAAAAAATGCGTCATTCTTTTGAACAGCAATCGCCAAAATCAATACCTAAACGATCCGAACAACATCTTACTTGATTTTCCTCACTAAAAGTTGATTTTGTTGAGCAATCCTTCCACCAATGTGGTATTGCTTGGAGAAGAGATCTCAGGCGTAAGTCCTGATCACTTAATTTGTTTCAAAATTACTAATTGGTTGGCAGTGATTAGTAGATTTTATTGGCAAACATCGACAAAACAATAATTTAATAATTTTAGGACTTGTCTATGAATACTTTTAAGCAGAAGTTCTTAGAGAATATCTCACTTCTAAGAAAGTTAACAAAGTTATAATAAGAAACATATAAGAGTATTTTTAAAATAGTAAGTAATAATAGATCGTAAGAGTTGCTTTTGGAATTCTGCTTAAATAGTTAGAAGCTGTACGTGTAATATTCTTATTAGAAATATTAAGAGGAATTATCGATTATAAAATGTTTGTCTTTTGGAACTGACAGTTGAGCTTCTGGAATTTCGACCCTCAAACCATTTGCTGTTCTTCTTGTTACAGTAACTTTAGCTTAAAAAAAATTCCCTGTTATTTTGGTGCAAAATATGGATTTTAGGAGCAGAGAGCACACCTTTGCCAGAGATTTTGTGTTTTGCGTCATGAGGAAATGGCGTGAAGACTGGAAACCTGAGGGAGCATACAATGTACCAAGCATCAATTCTCCATTCACAAATGCAATGAGAAATAAAATTTTACCTTTAGTGGAGGAAAACAGACATAGTCTCCAAATGAGTTTTGAACGAAAGTTCCCTAATGCCATAATAGATGAGAATCACTTTAAAACTGTTGCTTCAGAAATGATGGAGACTTACTTTAAGGGCTTTCGAGTTCCCTATTTTTCACCAGAGAAGTTTTTCAATTATTGTTTGAACTTGTCCAGATATGCTGCTCTAGCATTTTGCTTTGACGTCGAATATGCACCATATGAAGCTGTTGAAACAATTTACAAGACGATAAAAAAATTGAAAGAAGATGATTTATTTAAAGAAGCAAGCTTTTCATACGTGAATACCTATTGTTCTGGTGATGATTTTGAAGAGGAATTTTAAGTTATTTAAAACTTTCGATAAATTAACTGGACATGTTAAAATACATGCATTTTAAAGTCAGTTTATATTTTAAAAAATTAATTTTTATCACAGATATTTTGTACAGTATAATCGGATATACCATTTGATGACAAACCTAATCTGGAAAATGAAGTTTTTATTAACGATGACACATGAATGTGACTACAAGAAACATGTAAGTCCAGTAAATACAATTTTACAGCCTAATTTTACTGTCTATTTTATTTGTACCCGAAATACTATTGCTTACATTGTAGATATATTGATTTTAGTTTTTTACTTGTTATTGCATAAATTTCTAATTACTAAAAATGTTTGTTTCTATAAATAAAGTGATGTCAGTATTATTCAATGCTGGAATTTTTCAAAATGTATGCTTATTAGATTATTTTCACATAGCTGTTTGTAATAGTCATAATTAGTTTCTAAATAAATACTTTATAAATAGCATTGTAATACTTGTTTTTCGAAATGTTTTTATTTTTTATAATTTATATTTGTGTAAAAATTTAAAACTACTCAGATTAAAAAAAATTTTAATTTACCAGTTATACTTTAAAAAGTTTTTTTGTTAAAGAAATATTAATAGCATTCTAACGTGTCTTGTAAAACTTCAAAGCGGAAAACAGATTTTTAAAATGAAAGAAAATCTATTTTTGATTCGGTGATATTGTAGGTTTAACTATCAGTTATAAAATATGACTGATAATTAAACCAAAAGACAAACATTTTATATTCAAAATTTACTGGAATGTTTAACTTACAATGAAATTGTGATTTTCAATGAAGTACAGAAGTCAAATTTTAAAATACTTTCTTGGGTAACTATTTTAGCATTAAATTCTCTTCAATGTTAGTATATTTAGGTTTCAAATGAATTTTCAGAAATCACAAATTTTCAGATATATTTCAGTGAACTACAGTTTAAAATACAGAAATTTTATAAATTTTTGGAAAAAAAGTTTTTATGAGTTTAAGAATTTTAAGACTTTATATAATAAGTATACTATCATTTTTACATCAAATGTACTAAAGAAGTTTGATTTTTGATTTTAATATTCCCTTTTTTTTCGTAACACTTTAAAAATGTTCTTTTTGTGAATGAAAACTTGAAAATTAAACACAATAAAATTTCAATCATACTTAGTTATTATAACTAAGGATTTTATTATAGGATGTATGATATAATTTTAAAAAATAACTTTATTTATTAGTTGAGAAATATCCTTCATTAAGGGTACTATTTTCGAAGTTAATAAACGTTAATAAAATTAATAAGAAGGTAGCTAAATGAATAAATTGAAAACACTTATCTATAATTTATAAACCTAGTTCTAGAACTCAAAGGTGTATTTATCTTTGAAGATTTGTAAATAGAATTTTTAATTATAATTAGTATTTGCAACTATTAAACATAAAAAAATAAGTGTTTCTAACTTTTCATTAAAAATTCTAAACGAAAGGCGATTCTACACAAAAGATTCTACACAAAAGGCGTGTGCAACTCTTTTACCTAAAAATTTATATGCACTCAAATACTTGTATTAAGGTACCCGTACACATTGAAAACATCAATTTCAACCAAAAATGATAAAATTGTTTTTTTTATTAAATAAGGAATTTAAATAGCTTTCTACAACAGGTTCGTTTTTGTCTCTAAGTTAGATTCCGAGATATAAAGGATTTCGTAAATATTAGGAAACTAAAGTGGACATATTTAAAGGACCGGAAATGGGCGTTTAAAGTGCCAGAATGACAAAAATTAGTTTAAACAGTGTTTAATTTTGATATATAAATTTAGTAAGCTTTTAAAATGTACACAAATAACTGTTCCGGAAATCAATCAGAAAATCAAATAAAAAAAATTAATCAGAACATATGAGAATTTCTTATAAAGACTCAACACTTTAATTTTTAAATGCGATTTTCTCAGAAGTGGCGTTTACCTGTAATTTGCACGTTTTAAAAACGATAACTCAAAATATGTTTATAATATAACTATAGAATTTCGTAAGCGTGATCTGTATATTGTTTTTTAAGGAATGTACTGAAATAATTTTAATTATTAAAACATTTCCCAAACTATGGCCTGTTATTTGAATAATGGCATAGAAATTTTGGCTAAAATTCCAGTATAAATATTCAACTGGCCGTAATTCTTTTGTTTCTTCACAAAAGCTTAAAATTTTAGTACATGCTTTAGATAACATAAATTTGGTATTAATTTTTTTCAGCTATGCTTAATAGTTTTTAATGTAGCATTTTTTAAAATTTTTTAAAAAATTCTTAAAATTGTATACATATTTAACATTTTTGAAGAATAATATTGGAATATATCAAATTTAGTAGCTCAATATTAATGTTTTGTAAAGTGTGAAATATATAAAAAAAAATCGTTACTATGTATATATGCAGTTTATTTAAAAAAAGTGCTCTGAACGTGTTCAGGAATCTTAATAAGAATTGGGGTTTTCAAATTAATTTTAGAAGAACGAGAAGATATTTCAAAAAGTAATTTTTGATTTGCTCATATTTTGTGTTTTCGTGTTAAGCATTCAATTAATTGAACAAATGTTCTAAAAATTACTAAATTTATATATTTCTTAATTTTAAAAATTAAGTGCTAATATTATAACAGTTTAGAATTAAAATGAAGTTTTAATTTCATGCCTAAAATGTCCCCATTTTTGGTTTGTAACTCTATTTTTACTTTTTAATCTTTTAATACAATTCTCACTCCAATTCATTTAAACTCGGTATTAAAATTTCTAAAGTTTCATCTTTAGAGATTATTTTTGGACAAAGCCTTTTTAGAATGTAAGTTTATTCAGAATATGGAAACTACGGAGTTTTTGATTTTAACATTTCAGCCCAAAGGATTTTTTTGCAAATGGAAACTTCAACTGATGAGATTAGAATGCCTGAATACCTATTCATAGTGTGTCGAATATTCTATTCATAATCATCTAAATGAATTGAAAAATTAGGTTGTATAGTTCTCAGATTCCATTTCCACTTTAAGTCATGATATTTGTAGTAGTTTGAAATACATTTTAATCCGTAAGTTGTGGTTTAATTAGATCTCATGTGCAAGAAATGGTAACTGAGGAGCAAATAAGATAATTATAGCGATCCATGCCTACAATATTTGAAAACTGCGAATGAGGAAAAATTGCAGATGTTTGAAGATTGGAGCAATAGTTTTATCTTTAAATTGTATGATTAGCATTGCTAGAAGTTTAGCTCAAAAATATAAGAAAAAACATTTTTTTCTTTTAAAATTACCCAAAAGTAATATCTATGACTAAATTTATAATTGTAGCATAATGCAGATTGTGAACTAATATATATTCCAATTTTAATGTTTTTTTTAAAAAAATGTACACAAAAACCAAAAAAAATTTTTTCTTTTGTTTCTGTTCATATTTATATTTGAATTTGTGAACTGTTATATTTAGATACGCGAAAAAACTTTTTCGGGTTTTATATACATAATTTAAAAATTATTCTCTTTTTGTAATTGGGAAATAATATGAATATCGATATTGCTTTACAGAAAATCATTAAATTTCTATCATATATATTGAAAGTATTGATGAAAATGCTTTCAAATTTATTTCTTAAAAGTATGAATGATTTGCGTTCTTCATAATATTTTTCAGACATTTCCAACAAATCTTTATTAGATAAAAAATTCTTCAATTCAAGAAAGATTCAAATTGCATCCTTAAGGCTAGAAAAGTTCAGATTACAAGAATTTTCTTTTAAACTTTTATTTATTGATTAATTTTCACATTTAGCTTGTAACTTAGGATCATGTTTTCCTTAAATCTAGGTGATTAAATTTTATAGTTGAAGCTACTGTTAGGTGATTAAAGTAAATTAGTACTTTTTTTCGGTAAAGTTTTCAATTCCAATTATCTTCTGTTCTACGATTTTTAAATTTATTAGTCTAGTTTTGAAAATAATATTCCATAAATTTTATTCACTGATTTTCATTAAGAATTTAATATAATTAATTTCAACAGACTATGAATGCTTAAGTTTTATTGTTTGACAGGTTCTAACTTACATTATTTAAATAGAAATTAATTGATATTTTACAAAAAATGAGATTCATCTTATATTTCTAGATGCTTTCATTTCATATTTAAACCAAAATTTCAGTAAGAAATAAACATTTAATTCCTGAGATTTTTTGTTTATCTCCGTAATTTGTACATTTCGCCGATCGATTGCAAAATGGTTAGCGTTCTTTACTTCGAAGCAGTTGGTCCCGGATTCAAATTCTGGTTCGGACACGAATGCTACTTTCTCTCACTCTATATGTTTCGCTATTCCTTCTCTTTCAGGCAAAGATGACATTTCCACTGAGTGTCTTTCCGTAAAAAAATTGACCTCATCAGAAACTACATGTAGCACTGAATCTGATTAAATTGTGAAAGGTAGCCGGGCATTAGAGAAAAAAAATAATCTGAACAGAATAATATATAAACCATACATTTTTGAATGAAAAAAACACTCCGCAAAAAGCCTGGCTAATCTGTATTCAGTTATCCGTTATTCCTTGGTAAAGTATAAACTAAGTAAGCAGGCCGAAAATCAAATGTCAAATATAAATTAACTTCTACAATGATCTAATGAAACTCATTGAAGTTGATATATTTACTTATGAAAATAAAAGAACTGTAAAAAAATAAAAGTAATTTATCATTTTCTATCGATATGTTAATATCCGTATTGAGAAAAATTACATTTTTACGTTGTCATTAATGTATGCTATCCGAACATTTTGAAAATTATAAGAGTTCCGAGATTACATAAATTAATAAATAAAAACAATTTTATGTTGAAGTATATATTGAGATAAAAACAAATTTTTAAGTACACATTTTCATGAAAAATAATTATCATAGTACACATTTTCATGAATGTTTTACATTCAACATACCCTATAAATTTGTTTTGTTATAAATTACATTTTCATGAAAAATAATTATAAATTTAATTTTTCATTCAAATGAAAAACAGTAAATTTGGCTTTTATAATGAATTTGTATTAATTGGTCAGTTGGTCAGCACTTGTTAAATATCTGTGTTGAAACACATATTGCATTGATTCTTGTTTAAGAGAAATTAACTTATATTAACGATTTTATTTAAAAAATAAATCAAAACATTTTGAAAATTAAAAGATTTTGGAAATGAAGTTGTTTTCCATTATTTAACATAATGTTGAAGAAAACATTAAGGTGAAAGCAAATTTATAAATATATATGTTGCATTCAACATAATAGATAAAAAATTGTTTTGTGAAGTTACTTTTTACAAAAAAAAAAGTTATAATAATTTAGGAGTTTAACATTTTTTATTAAAAACTAATGAAAAATGAAAGTTTGACATTTTCCTTATGTTTAACTTGTATTAATTGGTCCGTACCTGATAAATATCTTTGCTAAGATATATAGTTCCTTGATTCTTGTATTTTTAAAAATTTAATTGTTTTTTAAGACACAATATTATTTCAAAGTAGACGCTGAAGCCGTTTAAGTCTTGATTGTTTTAGCGTAATGTTACATTAGACCCTATGAAGATATTTTACAGTTCTAGTTTTTTTTTGTAACAATGTTTTCTTAGACTTGCTACAGAAATTTCACAGAGCACCTCTATGATGTTAATTTATTCATGTGCTGTTTGGTGGGTTGGATGAGTTTTCTGGCGCAAGTTCCAAAAAGGACAAGCAGCGCCAAATCTTTGGTTTTAGAAAGTAATCTAGTATTGTTATGCTGGATTGAAGATGAGGGATGCTTATGGGAGTTACTTAGAGGGTTGCATATTCTGTAAATCATTTACGTTTGTTTATTATAAAAAGGGCAAAAATTGATTGATTAGTTTTAGTCATGTTGGAAGTTTTTAAAAAGAAAATATGTTAAAAAATATTGGATAATATAAAAGTTAAGGTTAAGATAACTATAGATTGTGTGGGATATATATATATATATATATATATATATTTATATATATATATATATATTTATATATATATATTTTTAATAATAAACAATTAATATTTTCAAGAGGAAATTTTATAATTGATTCTTTTTCATTACGCACCTATTTTGTAAATAAAAACACGGAATGAGAACTTTTTACATCTCTTCTAGGAGAAGTATTCTCGGAATGTGTTTATTTCTGTAATGATTTTATTACTAAATCAAAAAATTATCTTAAAATTGAAATTTTCTAGAAGTTAACAAAATTAATCATTTTAAAATTGAGTCATGTATTACAATTTTTGGGTAATAGTTCTTTTGGAATTAAACGTTTTAAGTCGGGACTTAAATTAATCAGCTTAAGTTAGTTTATATATATATATAGTGAAATAATATATAAATCATTAAACAAATTGTGATCTTTTGTTTTCATTATATGAAAATAGAATTTTTTTTATTATTTATAGTAATAAATAGTTAGAATTCTGATGAAATCATTTAAGAATTTCTTACATGATCAAAAATTTAAATAGAAATATTTTCTATCATGAGAAATATTTCTATTATATGGGAAAGTATTACTTTTCTATTCGCGTTCTGATAATAGGATTGTAATTTTATAGGGTGAAGATTACGTGTTCAATCCCTGCCATTAATGTCTTTGAAAAATCTTCAAAAGAATACACAGGAGCTTATACGTCTTAATATAAATTCTTTGAAACTTTATAAAAATGACATGTGAAAGTAAACATAAAAGTTTAATCAAAGCTATAATAGACATATTTTTTACTGAAATTGGTTTTCAATTGGCATTGTAACTTATGACAACTATATACAGAGGAATAGTTTTCCATATTTCTGTTATTTCGGGTAAATTGTAAAATCAGCACATATGATGATGGTAATAAAATAGATAACACTAGTATAAAATATTCTGCAAAATATAGAACCATATAGATAGCATTCATGCACATGTACTTTCTTTTTCCAATAACTCTGAAAACTAAAATTGGATGTGCTTGGTTTATTATCAGTTCGTAATTTAAATTAAGTCTTTTTATGCAAAAATTTATTCATACACAAATTTACACGACTTTAAATTTATATAATCAAGTATTTTTTCATAAATAAAAAATTAACTTAAATTGACTAAAATTAAATGCTAATATTTAGTATTATATATGAGTCAGTTACATATGGTAACATTTGTTTATTTAAATAACTTTTCTCGTGTCTATTTCTGTGGAATCAACTCAAGAAATTAGCACCTGATTTAGCGACATCCTTTTAAAATATTCTTCTCTTTATAAGATAGGGATATTAAATCATATCAGAGTTTAAAAATATTTTTCAATATTCTGACAAACCTACTAATTTTTAAGTGAAAGAAGGTTTAAAATAACATTGATTTATGAATTATTATTTATCATTAAATGACTAATTTATAGATGCATTTAAGAGGTGACCAATATAATAATTGATAAGGTAATATACTAATTGAATAAAAAAATACAACTACAACCAATGCCAAAATGGTAGACTGATTAAATTTCTTTTATATTCTGTAAAATTACTCATTTTCTGATAGATTTTTAACACAAAAGGAAGTATTCAAGTAATCTTGTATCCTCCCATTTTGTCTAGACTTTCCTAATATGACAACTACTAGTTAGACTTTATTTCCAATTGCTAAGTCAATTGACGTTTTTAATATACTGATGAAAAATAAAATACATAACAAATAATATAAATTAAAAAAAATAAATTACACATTTCGAAAAACCAAACTGGTTTTCAGTGACAATAAAACTTAACTAAAATAAATAACTTATGGAAAACAAAAATTCAAATTCAGTTTTAAAAAACACGTCATATTATGAATACATGCTCCGAACTAAAAGCTTATTTAAAAAACAAAATTATTTAAAGAGTTATTAACTTTTTTTGTTGAGCTTTTACAATAATTTTATATTTTTGGTGTCGTTTTTTTTATTTAATTCCTTGCCACTTGAATTATTTTACCCTTCAGAACTGCTAATGGTATCTTGTAGTATGAAGAATCGTACTAACCCTTTTCTTGGAGGGAAGTTATGATAAAAAACCTGTTTCACACACATATCCAATCTACCATGAATAAGTACGATCGTGATTGCATGTAAAATCCATTACTCTCCTGTAGTAAGAATATTCCATCTTCAATCAAGTTACCGTGGCTGGGGAATTTTTTTATTGAACAAATTGTGAGAAATATTTCAATTAAGTGACTGTCACTGTTCGAGTCAAAGTGTCCTAAACTTGATCTATATGTTCCGGTTAAGTCTTTTTAAGCAAAATTTTTAAAAAATGGCATCTGACTATCAATTACATTACATTTGGTCATTAATTTCAACCACAGTACATATGCTATTTAATTTTCACTTGCATTAAATCGTAAAAAACTTGGGATTTCACAAAATATAAGAGAATAATTAAGTATTGTGGACACTACAAAGTTTAAGACTCACTAAATTGAATGAAAATTTCACATTCCGTCACGGTGGCTTGGTTTTTTTAGGGCTTTCTTTCTCGTTATCGGAAAGTTATGTGTTCGAATCTCGACCTGATTGATGATCTGACGATGGGGCATACTAAATATATCGTAATCGCAATATTTTCCATGTGAAGTGATACTTCTGATTGGGACAGATAAAGTCTTGGGGTCTTCTGCTTCGACCTTGCTTTTAAATTTTGAAGTTCAACCACTTTCAGGGCAATGATGACACACCCATTGAGTGAACGAATATATAAATTGCCATCACTTCCACCCTTTGAAGTGCTGAAAACTAAAAATCCTAAGGCATCAGGACATTGGAAATTAAAGTATTTTTCTTTTAATTTTCTGATTGAATAGATATAGATAACATTATTTGTATCATTAGACTGATTGATTGAAATATGTTTTTAAATGCTTTATTTTTTTCTTGTACTCACTAAATGTGGTCCTTGAAATTTTAAGCCAACGTCAATTATTAAGGTTGACACCAGAGTTATTACTTATTTATTCTGCAGTATGTCAATAATAAATATTAAGTCTCACAGAAAAAACTTTTGAGGTTCAAATTTCTTCTTATTACAGTTGTTTTAGACGGGTCAAATACTGGATTTAGCTTTCAGATTCAAGAGTAGCGCTTTTCTCTTTAATTTAGTACTACTCATATGATACAAGAGTGACAATTTTCATTTTAACTTTGTTGAAACTCCGGTTAAGAATATCCAATGACTATATATTACTTATACCTTTTATTTTGCAATTCAGCTGCATATTTAATGATTGAGTACAATGCTGGTAAGCTAAAAATGTTTCAGTCGCATTAAATGAGATTAAAAAAGACTAAATTTCAATCGAATTCGGAATTTGAATTTAGACTTAAATGAATGCGAGTTTGTAATTACTATAAAACAAACGGGTTCGTATGGAAAAAAATTTAGTGTTGTTGTTTGTTAATGCAATTCACCTTACGTTCAAAATTTCTTCTTGTAAAGTTTTTTTTCAAATATAATTACTTAATAGTAAAAAAAAAAATGCAATGCTATTTGCCTAGTTTAGAGTTGAGCTGTAACATAAATATGCACATATTTAACTGTTATAACGATTGGAACTAGTTATTATACCAAATTCGAACTAAACTGTAACCATTTGACATCATGAAGCTTAGAAAGGGAACATAACTGAAGTATTTCTTTGTTCGATAGTGTAAAATGTATGAAGCACTCTCTGATGAAGACAATGCTTTTTCCTACGATATTGTATCTCACGTGATGAGAACTCTTAGACCAGATCTGAAAAATATTTTCGAACTTAAAGAAAGATCTCCTTTTACGATACCTGTTCGCAGTTATGTTTCCCATATAGTTGCAGACGAGTGTAGTGAGAACTTATCATTGTTCCTAAGACTATTTCCTGAAGACAAGTTAAACATTCACGACTTTGAAGCAGCCATAGATCGCAGTGTTTTTGGAGTAGTTCAGCTTCCTTTTTGGGGTAAAGGTTTCTTGTATATGTGTACCTATTGGTCAATGTTTGCTGTATTTGCTTTCACGGAAGGATTCCTTGAATCGCCCCTTGTTGTTGCTAAAGCGATACAATTGGCGATATTTGTTTACAAGGCAAGTGGTGTTTATACTGAAACATTCTTCGCCGACATTGAAAAAACGTCCTTGAGTGAGTTGCTAAACATTTTTTGAAAGGTAACATGTTTGTAACGTGGTCCACCTTTTGCAATGACTTCCTTCAAAGTAGCATAACAGCTTGTGTGTTTGAACAAATCTCACTCAATGTATCTAACGAGGACTGACAAAATGAAATCCAAATGCTTATTGTTATTTAAATAAGTCAAATGTTTCTTGCTCATGAAATTTAAGTATATAAGATCCATATTGTAAATCATAAAAACTACAAATAAACCATTGTTATATATCTCTAATACAAGCAAGTTTTTTTTGTATAAGAAAATAATTGAGTTTTTTTCAAAACTTACATTGAAAAAATGTTGATTTCTATCGTAAAACTAAAATTTACAATACGTTTATACAGAATGAACTTTCGAAAAACCTACAGTAATAGTCACTACAGAAACTACCTTCGGAAATATAATCTTAGCTTTCTTTGAAAGATAATTTCTAATATATCATTCTATTCGCTTAAATAACTAAGCAAAAAATGTTCTTAAAACCTAACTGGCTTTAAAATATCCTTTAAATGAAATTTTAAGTATTGAGCTCAATTACTTTAATCTGCTAGAAAATAAAACCTTTTAGGGGCTATATTCTAATAGAAAGTAGTGTTTATTATGGATAACATGAATACATAAAATATTTTATTTACACAATGGTAACGTGCTGTGAACTAATCACTAGAAACTGCTTATAATTTAAATATCATGTTCCAAGAATTTTACCACAGTATCTCTAAGAGTATTAATCGCATTTTATTGATTTCTATAATTTATATTGATAAGGAAATTTAATGTTCAGCTATAGCTAAAATCCAAAATGTTTACTTAAACTGTGCTACGAAATTTATATCAATTTTGCAACACTAATAAAAGTCTCTAAATTATCTAATATAAATAAAGATGAACTTTAGTATAGCGATAGTTATAGTAAAGTATATTAGTGATAGCGATAGTTTCATTCTTAATTTATTTGTGCAATATATTGAATAATAAGAATATTAGATTAATGAGCAATAAATTAAAGAAGTTGGGAAAATATATAACAAGATCAGGGAACAAAGATACAGCAAAACTTAACATTATACTGAAGGAAGGAAAAGAAAAAAAAATAGAGTGTATTACTGTGATACTTATTTTATTAATAAGATATATGCTACACATAAATTATATACTTTCTTAGCATGACTAGAATTCAAAAGCATTGATTTGAATTTCAGATCTTGAATTCACTGAAAGAAAAGTGCTTAAAATAACCCGGAAAACTAAGTCAAATAAATGTTCAATTTTATTCTGTAGGCATTGAGTTCATAATAAATCGGACAGAATTTCATTATTTGCTGATACTGGAAGAAATTTTTAATGAATATTTGAATTTATTTCAAAATTAGTAAGGAAATGTTTTCATAACAAATTTCAGTAATTAAAAATTGGTTCATAAAATAGATTAAAAATTGATTTTTTTTAATAAAGTCTGAATGATAGCTTTAAATTATTTACGAAATGCATACTCTGAGATTCAGAAAAAGTGATAAAATTTTTTTTCGTTTTTGTAAAATTAAAAAAAAAATTGGCAAGACCACACATACACATTATAGTTTGAAATAAAAGTTTTACGCTCTCGTTCCTTTATTTTTTACACTCTTACAAAAATCAAGTGGGTTTTTCACCACTCGATGAGCGATTGATATTTTGTACTCCATACAGATACAAAATGAATCCTTTTCTACTTAATTGGGTCTAGAAGTTCTCTTTCAAACACTCTATTTTTTATACAAAGCAATTTTCACTCTTTTTTGACGTGTTTATGGCACAAATCAAATGTGATGTGTTCTGATTGGCTTAAATCATCACGTGGCTCTATGCTATTGGTATAGTTTCGCTAAAGGTGGAGGAATTTAGTACTCCATTTTGTAAAAGCTATCTATTAGAATATTTAAAATACATAATTGGACAAAAAGGAATGAAGAAATATTACTGCAAGAGTCTTTATTTCTTATAATTAATCGAATGACTAAATCAAATCTTCATATTTGTGATTTTTCACCATTATATAAACTTTGGTATTCGAAAGTGTGAATGAATGAATTCTATTGAATTCATATTGATGTAATATTTATAATATTTGAAATTTCTGATTAATTGATAATATTTAATAATATAATAATGTGTTTGGAAATTTTATTTATTTTAAATACTATTTTCTGACAAAGTTTAATTCATTATAAATTAATAGTAAATTATATTGAATGCATTTTTAAATACTTTTATTTTCGAAACAGCGTGAATATGACTATTAATTTTCTCGTTGATTTAAATACCTACAATGTATATTATGGAAATATTATATTTAATATAGTGTATTGTACTGAATTAAAAGTACGATTAATATCAAATACAACAACATTTTACCAATGAATAAGAATAAATTCTTTCATAAATAAAATTAAAAGGTTTTAAATTTAAATTTTAATAAAATATAAAGCAAATATTTATGTGCAGAATATTATTTAACAGTATATATATTTTATTTATTAAAATTTCACTGACAAGTTTTGATTTGATTGTTATTAAGTACAAGCATTCGTAGATAAAACGAAAAGGAATTGTATGTATCAAAATCTACTAATTTGTATATTTTAGAATTTTCAGCTAAACATTTTGTCGATGGAAATATAATTTATATTCGTATTTTATGGTTGTCATTGTTATCATCGAAGAAAAAAATAAAAAAACAAAATTAGCATAAGAAAATTTGAAACATGGTGTCATTTTGAAGGTGATGAATATAATATAAGGAAGAAATGACTGGTCAAGTATATTCTGTATAATATGCAATCAAAATAAGTTTTATGAAGATTGAGAAAATGTTAACTATTATTATTACTAAAACTATTAATTTCATTGTGCTTGTAAAATTTATTTAAAAGTTTGAAGTTATATTCTATGTTGATGTAAGAACGTGGTAGCTTAATAATGTTTTTAAAACTATTTTGAAGTAAAATTTTCTAAATTTTCAATTTGAATTTAATAGTTTCAAAAAATAAGTATCCAGTATGTATAAATCACTTAAACATAGTTTTTACATGTATGATGCTATTGAGTAAATGACATGAAAATTCCCATCAGTATTTTCAGTTAAAATCTCATAATGTTTTGGTTTTAAAGTTGAATTTAAAATAATGAAAGGTAATTATTCATTAAACTATACATTAAATTAATATTACTTGGTAATAAGCTTAAGAAATTTTAATGTTTTTTAATCAATTTTGAAGTGTTATTTTTTCAGTGCCAAAACTAAATTTTTATTAACTTTATAGTAAATTTATACTTCATTTAAAATTTTCTAAAATTTTAATTTGAATTTAATAATTTAAAAAATAAATATCCAGTATTTATTCACTTGACCATAAATAGTTTTTAAATGTATGATATTATTGAGTAAAAACATGTGTATATGTATGTATTTTTCCTTTCAAATAAAGTGATTACAATTTGAAATGCCTAGTGAAATTCATTGAGAAAAAATATTTGAAATTATGGAGAAAATACCTAAAATTAAATAACATTTTGTGATGAAAAATAGACCATCTATTGTTCTATTCTATAATAGAATTTATGTCTCTAATAGAGAAACTTATTTCTCTAATTATGTACCCAAAAGAGGCTGCTTTCAATGAAACATTGGTAGTGTAAAACCTGTACTTTTTACATATTTAAGAACGAAATTTAAAATATTCATGAAAGTACTTAACTTTTTATATCAACATTATTTTCTAACAATGCCACAATTAAGCACACCAAAATTTACAATGCCTTACATAATTGGTATATCTGCATTTTTAATGGTAGAACATGACATGCTAAATGCATTTTTAATGGTAGAACATGACATGCTAAATGCATTTTTAATGGTAGAACATGAAAGATGCTTGGAAATGGTAGTTCATACATTTCCAAATTTTTTAATTGCATGTCAATAAGATATTTAAAAATATTTTAATGCCAAAAATATTTAGTTAAAGTTTTGTAGAGAAAAAGTTTTTTATATAAAAATGGAACAAAATTCTCATTGTTATTTTGATATTTGTTTCATGATTGCATGATCCAAAAGAAAGTAATTAAAATCTTTATTTTACAAAATATGCAGTATTGCATATGTCTTTTATTATATTGTAGTTTTCTGTCTTGTATTTTAAAAATCGATTTACTTGCAATGTATTAAAATATTAGTATATGTGATAAAAAATAAAGTTTAAAATTTTTTTATAGTAATTTGTAAAAAAAAAAAAAATATATATATATATTCATTTAGTTTCAAGTGTTTTTCAGTTACAGTTGATTGATTCAATAATGCTTTAACATTAGAAATAAATGTAAGTATGCATGTATATATTTTTATTTCATGTTTAACAATCCATTTTGTTAATTATGATAGGGGCTATATCTATTTCATAACAAAGAAAAAATCAAAAATTATTTTGTGTTTGTTTCATTGTATATCAATAGTTTATCATTTTTGCCACATTCTTATAAAAAATTTCAAAAACTACTGGATAATCATTAATTTACTAACCTAACTTACTATGTTTTAATTAATTAATGATAACAGCATTTTTAACAAATTACACCTGCTTTAAATTACAACAATAAGTTCTATTAATTTAATATATAAGATTATTCTCTTTATTACAGATAGATTTGGAATTTGATACGCAGATGTTGACTGTTTTCTCAATAAATATCCTGCATTCTATGCTCCTAGAATATTATATGTTCAAACACTTGTTCTGTAATATGGAATAAATGCTTGAGAATTTAGGATGATAGTATTTTTTAGGCTGAATATAATTCTAATTATAAACAACAGAATAATCTGTAAATATTTATCTTTATCCACCTGTAACGTCAAAAAAGCATTTCATGAATATTCAAAATTTTAAGCTATACTTTAAATAAAGAACATTTTCTAAAGAACTTAAATTATATTTAATTACCTAAAATAATTATGTATTTTTTAATTTGTGTACAATTTGTTGTATTAATAATGTTTGAAAAAGTTAACTTTGTACTTATGTGCCCATAGTAAACTAAACTGAAAAATGAGTAGTGTAACGAATTTTCTTGAGAGTGCTACACTCACACATAAAACTAAATATATATAAGGAATGAAATAAATGGCTGAAAAAATTGCTTAATATTGTATGCAATTTAAAAACCACTATAATTATCCAAATCAATTAAAATGTCAAATTTAACTGTACTGTTATATTATTGACTAAACAAAATCATATCTTTGTATTGAAAACATATCCTTAAAATAAAGAATTCAAAACCTAATTTCTGCACTAAATTGTCAATGTAAAAAAAAAATCAGTAATACTTTTACAAAAAATTTAAATTCACTCTTTTTTCCATCTAACTTACCCCTTTAAACGACAATTTGTTACTCCTCTTAAAAGGAGTGATTTACCCACACCTTTCAAAAGAGTGAATATCTGTCTTAAAGATTGGTTGAGTTTTGTGACAATGAAAAAATGAAATTTCACTTCTTCTGAGTTATATACTCTCGATTATTTTAAGAGTGCATTATAAAATGTAAATTCAACATTTCATCCCTTTACTAATATTTAATTAAGACCTAATGGTATATATTCTATATTTAAAATAGATTTTAGTAAATATTTTTATTAAAAATATACAGGTAATCTGCAAATTTAAAGAGTATTTTATTTCTAATATCATATAATGTATTTGCTTATCTAAATTTCAGAATTATACTTCATCAGTCATTCCTTAAAAATGATTAATCTTACTTTAATTGTTTGATAACAAAGTGAATTACACTAATATAATCTCACATTTATAAAAATTAGACTATTAGCAAAACATTTATATCTTTAAAATTGACTGTAAATTAAAAAAAAAAAAGAAAAAAAAAGTATTCATTTTAATTTAAATGTTTTAATTAATTTATTTTTTTACCGAATTAACACATAAATATTTAAAAATATTTTTTCATTATGTAAAGAAATATATTGTAAATTTCTATTAAGGATTATATATTATCAAATCAGTTTTCATCATTTGCAAGTATTTCACACCTATAAAAACAAAAACTAATTTATTTTTTAAATTATAATAGTAACACTTGGTTCTATCGAAGTAAAATAAACTCATAAAAGAAAATTATTTTATAAAACAACTCCCTTTCTAATTGCAAAATATTTTTGTCCCCTTAATTTGGTAGGCATCACGCAAACGGCAGAAAGAGTGTCACATGTCCCTTCTTACAGTTTGATACACCGACTAATAATGTAAATTTTGGTTACATTACAACATTATAATTGTAACAATTACTAAAGTTCTTCAAAGATAATTTAATACATAATGATATGAATTAAATGGTAAAAATATTTATGACAAAAATTTATTTATAAAAGCTGAGATAAATAAATGTGTATAAAAATTTTTTTATTTCTATGCAAACCATTACTTTTTATTTCATAATATTTACTAAGGAAATTTTAATTTATGAATGAAACAAGAAAAGAAATAAAGGAAATGGATAAAAAGAACTCTCTCTCTCACACATACAATGTTTTTCAATGCCAGATTATAGACAGTTACAACTGCAACATAGTCTAATAATCTATTGTTACTTGATACCCAAGGAACCGGCAAGAAACAGTGACCTTTTACCCGCCGAGTCGTTGCCCCGAGTGTACTACAGGGGGTGGGCCACCATTGCACCCTCACACATGCCATAGGGACCTATTTATAGGGTAGGCATTATTCTTACTTCATTCACACACACAAGGAAAGGACAAAGACAGGATAGAGAGAGAAAGTACATCCATGCCTGAACCGGGATACGAACCCAGGACCTTAATATCCGTAGTCAGGTACGCTAACCACTACACAAGTTGGCCGGCACACACATATATATATGAATAAAATGGAAACACTTAAAATTTTTACAATTTTCAACACTTTCTTTTTTATAAGAATGTACAATGGTGAGTAAGTTAAAAATGGTAAGGTATTCAAATTATTGATAGACGATTTGTTTCAAGGACAGTTTAAAATTATTATTAACTTTCACGTCACATTGCGTGCTAATCACATGCAAAATATTTCCTGTTATATTTATAAGTTGTGAATGCATGAAGAATAAAATGATTATTGCTATTATATATATATATATATATATATATATATATATATATATATATATATATATATATATATATACATAAATATACACTATAAATTTCATTTAATTAAATCGCATCCTAGCTCACCAAAAATTAGTTTACTACGTAAATATTTTACGCATAAAATTTTATTCTAAACAAATTTAATTTACTACACAAGAATTTTGGCTAAATTTTGACAGTTTCTATGGTGATCTTTTAGAAAAAGTCTTTCAATGTTTAATTGTGAATTTATTTTCTAAAAATTTGCTTGCATAAAAGAGTATGGATCGTATTATATTTCATGCATATGTCACAGGAAAATTGGATTTTAGTCTTATATGTATAACATAATTTCCTTTTAGGCAGAGTTTTCTTTATTTTTCATAAGGATTGAATATTAATCTATCCCAAGGAATAGAAGGAATAAATGTAGATTACTTAATTATATTAAAAGAATCCTTTCAATTTCATTTTCATTGATGAAATCAAATACATTTATGTGAGAGAAATCTGCCCTTTAAAAATTCGGATACATTAGTGTGAAAATTCTTTTAAACTGCTTAAATGAGTATATCAAATAGTTTGCCAATAACTCTGCATGACTACAATTTTGCAAAATTTACTAAGAATGCTATTTATATTTTTTACATTGTTTGATATGTATGTATTATTAATTTTAAATTCAATTTAAAGCTATAGAAATATGCATCTATTTAATATTTCAATTCAAACAAAAATAAAAATATTCACACTTCCTAGTGATCAACAATTATAATATTTTCAATGGCTATAGTTAAGGTCATAAAAATACTTGAATTATTAAAAATATCTTTCCTGTTAATTATTCTTTTCATATAAGATTATTTACTTATATCTTTTGCTACATTATTTAAATGAAATATTGATGGTTTTGTTATAGAAAGTAAAAGACTTTCTATTTACTTTCTCTATCCAAATTAATCCTTATCCTGAAGAGCAATCTCCCGTGCAAAGAGAGTGATACGTTTATACAAAGATCAATGTTACGGAAGTGGTGGTCTGATTAAAATTTATCGGATGATTCCAAGGAGAAATTAAAACTAAACTCTTGTGAAACTAGCCTCAGGGAATGATAGGATAAACTTTCTACATAGTTACTAAGGAAATTAACTCTAGGACACTCTATAAACTTAGCTTATAATCAGAACCTGAACAAGATTTTTCGAATGATTTTTCGGTCAAGATTCATTTTTTTTCTGAGTATATTTATCTGCTTCAATAATATTGAAATTATTAAATAAATTTCGTTACATTTTGTGAGCTGCTTTATTCAAATAAGTTTTATCTGAAAACAAATGCATTAAGAAGTATTTTTTAAATATAATTTCGTATTGTGAATTTGTTTACAATTTAATATTATTAGAAAATGAATTAGGAATTATTTATCAAAGAATTTTAAATTGCCATAACAATTGATAAAATTAATCTGAAGTCCTCCTACATGCTTTCATTAAAGCTAGGTTTGATTACATTACTTTTAATGTTTTATATTTCTATGAATCGGAAAGTTTTATTAAACAATAATCTTGATATTTTAAACCATATATGGTCAAGAGCCACGGATGGCACTTCTCTATACCAATTAAGGTATATTGTGAACATGATATATTTTTTGCGTGGTTTATTTGCCATTAATGACACGAAGGATCTTCAGCTGGAACAAGTATTCATGTAATAACGAAATTTATTTGCTTATAATAATTTCTTGCGGTCTATTTCTGTCTATAGACACTAAGTCCTAGTTAATAGCCTTCCTATATAAAATGATCGCGGAGTGACAAACTAATCAGTCGTTAAAAAAGTCAAACAATTACCTAGCAATTTTGAATCCTATTCAATTGACGATGTCAAAACTTAAGCCTGTAGCACTTTTCCATTCACAGAAGTACAATGTCAACTCCGATGTATTTCATGCGCACCAATCAACATTACAAAACACGATGGATATTCAGCTAGAATTGGCATAGAATCCATTTCATTCTTGGAACGAAAAAGCTACTTTTCCCCGCTAACTCATAGTCGGTTCAGATTATAGCCAGTATAAAATCATCATTTATATATTTATAAAATCTTTTGTTTTAACATTGTTCAATTTGACATTGTGACGAGTTTAACAATACACGATTTTAATAAATTAAAAAAAATTCGGTTGATCTGATTGATTTTATGTTTGTATGAGAATGATACATACCTCAAGCAATATAAAATGATCAATTACACTCTATGAACTACAAATGAAAAATTTATTTTGATTTCACACAAAACTTTTGATTTTTTACACTTCATTTGTGATAAGAGAAATTGCTTGGAAATTTAAACTAAAATATAGTTTAAGTAATTTCACATTTAAAAAAAAATCTTTTGTAAAGCTTTGAATAGAAAGTTTGTATTAAGTTTTCAACCAAATATATTAAACACCAAAATCAATCAAAATCATTTGTTTGTAAAAAATTGATGAATTGTTTTTAAAAATTACTTTGAGTAATTTTATACAGAAGTTTCCATTTTGAAATTTCATTCCGAAACGATGACACATGATCAATGAACGATGACATATGATCAAAATAAAACCAAAGTGAGTAAAATCTGAACAGTGAAAGGGATGAAAACTGATGCACTGTTTTATTACATTTTTTATTATAAAGAAACTGGTCAAACCACAGATTTCAATTTCATTTGTAAAATGTGTTTCCAGTAAACTGACTTGCATAATTATTTAGAATTCTGCGCCGGTATATAAATTCAAAGCTCACAAACTTTCTTTGTAATATGCATGTTAGAACATCATTTTTGATATAGTTAAAATGGTTTCTGATTTTTTATATTAAAAGAACATTTTGCATTTTGAATGTAAGTTTCCTTTTTGAAAATAATTCCTCAGCTATTTTAGATCCTTCAATATTTTAAATAATTTCATTGCCGCTTTTTTGGTATGAAAATTTATTTAAATATTATTAAAAAAGATATCAAGAGAATTTAATGCAAAATCAGTATTATTTGAAGATACAGAACCAATAACAACGATTTCAATTTTTTTTATTTCAGCAGTACTAGTCTCCTGCATTGAGAGCCATCTAGTAATAAATGAAGGAAATGATTTTGGCAATTTTTAAAATGTCAATAAAATTTTTCGAGTTAACTTTTGTCATTATTCAATATATTGTTGTGAATTTTATTATTAAAGTTTTCATACACTTTATTTGTGATAAGATACAAGATAATGCTTGTATATACACAAGATATACACAGCATTATCTTGTGTATATACGAGATGATAATAATTGTTATCAATAATTATTATAATATCACATGATAATTGCTATCATTATTCTGAGTACATGATAGTTTTATCTAAGAGTAGTGGTTAGTGGGTGACTATCCCATAGCCACAATAAGGCCACTGTTACTTATTTATCGTTACTCGTTGGATACCTGTTAACCAAGTTATGGAGGCGAGTATCATTACCCACGCCACAGCACTACATATCCCTTTATAGGGTGGGCTGCATTCACTCATCTTCTCGTATGAAAGGACAAAGAAAGGAAAAAGCATCCATGCCCGAACTGGGTTTCGAACTTTGAACCAATAGCCTAGGCGTCAGGAGCGCTTATCATTTAGATATCAGCCGACGAGTGTGTGTTAGTTTTAACACAATAAAATTAATCATAACAAAAATATCTTTAATGAAAGTTACAAAAATTTGAGTTTTAACTTATGATGCAAAGTGGCGGAATATATTACTGCCATATTACTTTATGCTTTCGACTGACACAAAAAGTAAAATAAAAAATAAATTATCCAGTTATGATAAAGATATTGCTCACGATTGAATGATCATTTGGAAATTTCATTGATAAATTAAATGACTGCATTTCAATTTTTGTAATTTAATTATGAAGATGTAAAATTAGCAGAAGTTTCTGGCTCATGTGTGTTTGTCTTTAACAATTGAATTATACTCTAATTAATTTCTGTTAATCTTTCAAACTTTATGCTGAGAACAATAGAACAAGGAATGTAGTAATTATTTTCTTTTGATCAAGCAATAACCATGCTTAACAATAATGAAATTGAAAAGACTTATGATTCCGTATAAATGATAACGAAATTATTACATTCGAACATTTGTTAGCAACAAACATATGAAAATTTATGTAAATATATTTATCTCATTTCTTTTCAATGTTTCTAATGCATTGTGAAAATGAAATCAAGTAAATGAGAATGGTTACTGGTAGAAGCATTTCATATCGTTGAATTGTTTCTAATTTAAATCTTTAATATCCAGAATGAGCTGAATGTATGATTATTATTATTACGGAAGTCCCAAAAATGTATTTTTAATATTATGTATTCTGATGCTTCTATTTACTGATTACTTATGCCGTTGTATTAGGTTAGTACTTTATAATGTGTAATCTGATTAATCTTTTAGTTTCGTCGCAAATATCAAAATTAAGCTTAATTTATAAACAAATTTATTCAAACTCCTCAGATTCTGCTTTTAATTTACTTTATTCAAATGCAAAACTATTCTGATTTGATATGATTAATAAATAAAGCCATTAATATTGAATTAATGAATTTATTCAAATATTGTGTTTTGATATTCATTACAATTTTCCATTTATGCTATTGAGTTCACTTAATACAAATTATAATTCTATCTGTTATTCTTTTAAAAAATGCTGAAAAGTAGAATAGGTTTTGTCTAACATGATTAGAGAGTTAAAACCAAAATCAATTGGATAATATTATCACGATAGATTTACAATATAATGGATTAAAAAAAAAAGATACTTTGATAAAAATGTAATGTGAAGTTTGCTGTAAGAAACTTTAACCACAGGTTATGCAGTTATCTTTGTGGAGGACTTTTTAAATATAATTAGTCCAATGCTTACGTAGAGAACGAATGAAATCGGAATACTTCTATGCATTCATCCCAGTAAAGATAAAACATATTTTCTTCGCAGTTGATCGTTGATGGTGAGTTTCAAATCTGAGATTTCCTTTCTGAAATACGCAGTTTTAAGCAGGACTATAGACTGCGAAATAATAAATTAGTATGTTTGCTATGTGTCAAGTGCTATAAATGCCTTTTTATGACATTACATTTTGACATATTTTATAAATTAGCTCACGCTATATTTTGTAAATTAATATACAAGTTATTAATTACATTTAAGAAGTGTTTTTAAAATGATTTTTAAGTTTTTAATGTGATTGTAAAAAAATCTTAAAGTAACATTAGCAGGTAAAATAAAAATATATTACAGGTAAAATAAGGTAAATTCAATAGTAATCTTATTAATTTAGAGAATTCATGCATCTTAATTTAATTTTACGAAACTTAATATTCCTATATTTAATAATTCAAAATTTAACCATTTTTTTATTTTTCCAATATTTGTTTGACACTATAGAAATAAGTGTTTGCTCAAATAGAATACTATGAAATCTTTATATTCATATTTAATAACTTAGCCCCAAATTTGATAAAATAATCCATTAAAAAGTTATAATTTTCCTTTAATATAATTTTCACTTAAGATCTTTTAATTAATAATTCTAAGTTATATTAAAATTTGAATTATTATTCCATCATTTGTCCACAGTTGTCTATCCATAAATGGAACTGATTTATTCTCATATTTTAATGGTAATGTTGCAAAACATGTTACAATTTCGATAATTTATATTTAATTCTTCAAAAAGTCTAGTTTCTGTAATATATTTTTTTTCAAATGTAATCACAATACTTAATTAATAAAGCATTTAAATGAGGAGAAAATAGAGTAATAAAAATAATTTGTGCTCTGAGACAAAACCCTTATCTTGTTGACAAGAGCTGATTGGATTGGAACATAATTTTAAGAACTGCTGGTGAAAATTTATGTATAATGTTTTTAGAGAACATTAAAAAAAATCCAAGTTTGTTGATTGGGTTTTATGGTACAATGTCTGAATAGGTCAAACTACTCCAAAAAATGAATTTTAATACTTATATTCTTAACCCTCTCTCCACATACACAAGAAACGTTAATAATTTTATAATAAACGTTAATAAAATCAACGTTAAAGGACTTACATGATTTAGTATCCAACAAAACAGAAAAACAGAATTCTAAATCCCTTGTAAAAAATTTCAAGAATAAATAGCTCTTACATAGGATGTATAACTCAACATTCAAATTGAGAAAAAAAAATTGTAACTTATAATTTTGAAATTTTTTGTTCCAAAATCATCATGGATTTTACGATAAATGTTTGATTTTAAATGAAATAAAATAAAATTTTGAAGAAAAACGGGATACATTAAGAAAAGCAATGCAAAGAATTATTAACAGACATCACTTTCTAGAATTTAGAATCCAGAAATACTACTAGAAGAATTCTAACTAAAGCACAATTTTTAATAGCTACTAAAAGCCTGGACATGCTCTTAAGCTTTATGGTGGGAAAGTACATAAAGAGTTGTTCGGTTAAATCTGAACTCTTTTCTTTCTAAATAACGAAATTTTTTTGAAAAAAGAATTAGTTGTACGTACTTACACCATTGAAATATTCTAAAACGAAAAATAACAAATAATAGATTTTCTTTCAGACACAATTTTGATTTACATAAATATGCACGCATCTAAAAGTTGAATCTCATAAAATGTTCATTTCCTTGCTAAAATGTTTACTTTAAATTACAAATAGAAAATATTTGGTAATTATCCCATGTCCTTAATCGTTCTTACAAATTTAACGAAATTCTTCCTTAATTCATATAAATTATTAATCAAAGCATTCATAACATTCAAGAAAGATTAGTTGAATAACAAATCCCTTGATTTAGAAATTTAAATGAAAAAAGTTTAATTTATTAGTAATTAGTTTATTGTTTCAATTTTTAGTCTCCTTTGTAGCTAGATTTGTTTGTTATTCTATGTTTATTTCTCGCTCAGGTGGAATAATTGAAACGAGATTAAATTTATAACATGTATTCCAAATCCCTATAAACTTATGCGACCGATATGAGACTAATTTACAAATAATTGAATTGAAAAACAAAATGCCAGCCATTCAGCTTAATATTTTATTCGGCGATGAAAATGCTTCAAATTAAAAATTTTTGACAAATACTATAATTATTAAAAAGTTTAAATTTCATCTAGAAACATTATACTTAATGTAAAGCATTAATCCCTTTCTAGCAACTAAATGATTAGATGTTATTAATATAAAGTACATAAAGAGATGTTATTAATAATAAAGTACATAAAGAGGTGTTATTAATAATAAAGTACATAAAGAGATGTTATTAATAATAAAGTACATAAAGAGATGTTATTAATATTAAAGTACATAAAGAGATGTTATTAATAATTAAGAACATAAAGAGATGTTATTAATAATAAAGTACATAAAGAGATGTTATTAATAATAAAGTACATAAAGAGATGTTATTAATAATAAAGTACATAAAGAGATGTTATTAATAATAAAGTACATAAAGAGATGTTATTAATAAGAACTATTATATAGGCTTGTTGATTCTTACTAAAGATGATGACGGAGGGAAATTTTCTAAGGAACAGGAATGAAGGTTTGGTTTGTCGCTAAACGGTTATGTTTTGCACACGAGGGCTAATTAGACCGGGATTTATGGTTTAAAGTGGATTCCAAGCCACTACAAACATTCATGCCCAAGGTGGGATTGATAGGAATGTAGTTATACAGAATAATTGGAATATTTATACATTTTTAATATGCAATTGTGCAATTTAGATAAAACTACCGCTATTAGTTCTATATGTAGGAATATAAATTTTATTGATAATGGCTGTATTTAACAACATATTTGAATTTTTTACCAAGAATTAAAATAGAACATCCATTAGAAATAAGACTTTTATATCAATGAAGTTAATTTTATAAAAAGAGTTGACTGGTCTCTTACATTGAAAGAGTATAAATAACTATCAAAAATGCTTTAAGTGAATCAAGAGTTTTATTAAATTTATTTTCAATTTGTGATATATTCGATAGACGGAAAAATATTTTTATGAATGTTATAAATTTATAAAATTGCTAAGTCTTAAATAACTAATACAAAAGTTGTTTGCAACCGTAAGTAATAGAAAATAGGAAAGAAATTTTATTCACAAACTTTAAGAGTTCAAACTTTCAAAACACTTTAAGAGCTTATAACTAACATAAAATTTCATTTTAATGTTTGCAATGGCTATCTTAATTTCTTTCTTAAATCACAACTTTAGTTATGCAGGAAGGAAAAATTAGTGTAATATTACTTTGACTAATATTAAAAAAGTTATATGTTAACATAGGTTGATTCACACCTTAAGAAAGTTAAATTATATATAACAAGAGTGGGACAAAACTTTATAAATGTTAACACTTTATAATCAGTTATTCATATTTTGAGTTTTAAATTATCGTAAATAGACAAGCTCAGGGCAGTAAAATTATCCTTCTAACGAAGCATTCAATTGGGCTCCATAAACAGTCTGTATAAAATTAAATGCATCAAAAGCGTGACAAAAATTTTAAAATTTGCATTTATTCAAAAAAGAATGCGCTAAATAGCAGAGAAGCGTACAGAGGGTAAAATGCGCCTGACTGATTTACCGGTTTGGATTACGTAGGTATGATTTGTTTTTCGTTTTACATGTAACCCTTGAAAGTATTACAGAATAAGCTTAAAGCATTGAGTTTCGATTGTCGATTTTTGGAGTTTTTGTGTTACTTGCGAAAATTAATAAGTATGGATGAGGATATATTGACTTTACGTTTTCGGTATTTTTAGTCAGTAAATATACAGCAGAATATCATTTCATTTAAACAATATAAATAAGATATACAATTCTAAGATTCCCTTGCTGATATATACAATGAAGCTTCTTGATTAGATATAAATTATAAGATCAATACAAAAAATACTTTAAAAGTCAATTTAATAAAATTAGTTTTATTTAGTTTTAAAAATTTTCTATACATTAACAACAATTGCCGAGTCGGATTTAATTTAATAGTTTATGTAAATTAAAACCATGCTTTTAAGAAATTTGCCGTACTTAATAAATCGCCTTTACTAACTTACGCCTTAAATTTATTTTAATAAATCACCTTTTAATAAATTCTTTTCAAAAGTTTGCCGTACTCACATTGCACTAGTCTTCTAAAACTCTAACTCAATCAGATTTGCTAATTTTTATATATAAGATTTATTACATCCAATACACATCACACGATTGCAGTGCGGTATCTCGTATTTTACACCATGATAAATTATCAAAATTTCCGCAACAGCATAAATTCTGAATAAATTCATAAATTACTCTTACCGCATCTTGTGGTGCGCTTTCAGCACCTTGATTTTAAAAAATGGTGAAATAACAAGCAAATTTCAGGCAGTCACACAAAAATTGCTATGGATCAAATTCAGAATCAAGATTTTCGCATATTGAATCAAACAATTTAGAGAGACTGATTTCTTCGGCTTTGGGCCGAGCTGGTAGCCGAATGGTTAGTGCTCTTGCCTTCGGTTCAACAGTTCGTGGGTTCGAATCCCACCTTGGGCATTGATGTTTGTAGTGGTTTGGAATCCATTTTAAGCCGTAGATACCGGTCTAATTAGCCCTCGTGTTCAAAAAATGACCGTTGAGCGACAAACAAACAAAATTCTTCGGCTTTGGAATCTTTTCCTGATGAAGTTAAGTTTAAGTAAAAAAGAAGACGCTTGGATGCTTTTTCAATAACAAGATCAAAAGGACTCTTTGTTCCTCCTACCTTAAAAGTTGGCTAAAAAATTCACTGGATGGTATATTCTCTGACATACAACAGCAAACAATATCCCTGGCGGAATAATAATACATTAATTTATTGTTAATGTTTGGGGTTTTGAGAGATAGAAAATTACAAAAGAAAAAGATTTCTTATTTGATGAAGATTCTTTGATTTATTTAGATATTAAAAACTGCCTTTCAGTATTGAATCTTGAAATTCAACTGTAGACGTTCGTTCAATTCTTGGATATGAAGAAAGACAATGTACATTGATACGTTCCCGATTTCTCACTTCTTTTCATCGAAATCATTAAGCATTGCCAATATGTTTGTGATTTTGTACTCTATTGGAATGAAGAGGTTGACAACTGAGCTAGTGTTTTTCACATTATCCCATATAAGCAAAAGAAAATTACATCTTAAGGAACTTTTAATATACATAGCATCCCTCAATATAGTGCTCTTTTGGCTTTAAGCATCTGACTGACCACTTCTCAGTAACAAGACCTGTACCTTTCGAAACATACATAACACACTATCTTACATGTACGACAAGTTTTATGATATTAAGCAACTCCAATGATATCATTAAAGTCTTGTATCGAGTTTTTGTAAAAACAAAATTAATATTTCTCCTTCTTTATTTGAACTGGTAGCCAAATGTTTAGTGGTCTTACCTTCAGTTCAGTAGTTTGCGCCATCTGTCCCGTCATCATGGGTTTGAATGCTTGTAATAATTTGGAATATACATTAAATAATATGTCCAGTCTAATTAGCCCATATGCGCAAAAAATTACCATTGAGTGGCAATTAAGCAAATAAATCATCTATTTAAATTGTGCAGGAGTTCTGGCAATGAGAAACAATTTATCTGACTTAAATTTAAGGTCAGTTAAGAACTAGTCATATTAAGTTCTGGTTAATATAATAATTTATAACACTAATGAAATAAGAAAATGTTTTTTTTTTAAAGTGTCATTTGTAACTACATATATATATATATAGAAATGTTGTTACTAATGACACTTGGACAAGTGAAGCTCGCTATACCTTTGGTTATATAAGTCAATTGGAAGCGTCTTTCGTTTATTCAGAGCACTATGAAGGTGAAAGTTCGAGTTTTGCTCTTCAAATCCTCTGATAGATGGCAGCAACAAAGGATCTACTCCCTCAATTTTTTTTGGCATTGATCTGAATGGGGAGAAAATTTCTCCAGACCATTGCACCCATGGTAACCTTAATGACCGACCACAGGACTTTCGATTCCACAGATTTAACCAGAACGTGTATCACATGTACTCGGTGGATCTTTAGTGGCATTGGGGATCAAACCGCACCTTTCCGGATGGAAAGCCGATACCCTAACCACTAGGCTACCACTTATATATATATATATATATATATATATATATATATATATATATATATATATATATATATATATATATATATATATATATATATATATATATATATATAAAATGACCGAATATGCGATATTTCCATAACCACATCCACTCCACTCACTCTCCAAGTAATCGTCGACAAGAAAATCATTGAGTTGATATGCAGAATATCTTTATTAAAATGTAAATTGGTCTGAAGTGTCACCTCGTCACTGACTGAGCCTCAAAATTGCATGGCGCTTGGTGGTAAGTGAGTATTGAAAGAATGTTAACTTTAAAATTATTCTGGTGCTCGCGTGCACAGTTACGTGTGCATTAATATAACCCAGAAAGTCATTCTAACAATTTGATGAAAACTTCTAGATTTAAGTCATCGTAATTTAGAAGTAGGAACCAAATTGAAATTTCCCAATATTTGGCTAGGTCTCCTTAAATGTGTTGTTTCACCAGAGGGCATTCCGGTGTGTGACCAACTTAAGGTGGCGTGGTTAATCACCTTTAGTGGGCCAAACACTTTTAGAGAACATAATAGATCTTCATTTATATAAGTCAAGATTTGAATTCATTACCTTTCATTAGTGAAAGCTGTTGAAATTAAATTCATTATCTTTCAACATTCAACAGTGTATGACTGCCTACCAACCACTAGTCAGTGGTTTCTGCGTGAAATTTACGAAAATATATGATAGCTCAATAAAAGTTTAGTGTAGAAATTTTTCCTTTTTCTTTAGAAAACATATTCCTAAGATAAGATTACACTTTTTATTCTCTTACAAGCTTGTTATAAGATTTACACAGGTGATATAACAAGGAAATCTTAACTGCCATTTAGTCAAAACTTTAAATATATACCAATGGAATAAAATATAGAAATGTAATATCGAGATAGTCTTGCAGACTATTACGGTATAGTCTTCCCTCTTCTAGACTGACAAATATCTTACCTTTCTGTGTTATGATAATAGATATAGATGTATGGAAGTCATATTTTGATTCCACGAGTTAGCAAGGATGATGTGTAGATCTCTCTATAAAATTGAAGATTTTGGACTATAGGATAAACATATTCAGTAAACAGTTCGTTTATCTGTTATATTTTCTATACTTGTGATAAGATAGAATAATGGATAGAATGATGCTAATTTAATTAAGAATAAATCCAATCGACGACACATAGATTTCCTGTAACTTAAATGTTTTTTGAAGTCATAAAATTGGCTATAGATAACAAATTAATCTAAATATCTAGACTCACTTTCAATTATTGTAAACCTGAACTTCACTGTCTTACAATATGAATGCCCCTTTTAATAAATTTCTCAACACGAAACAAACATAACTCTTTATTAATAACTTTAGTATATGATATAACTAATCAGATATTATAAAACTACTTCGTAAGATATGTATTTACAGATCGCTACTCATAAATCTTCTCATTTCAGAAAATAATATTTTCAAGTAAGTGCTAATTTCTGTATACGATTATAATAGTACTTATATCACATGCTTCAGTTTTACTTTATTTCGACAGAGTCTATATTTTCCGAAGTCAGATAAATAGTTGCGTACTGAGTATCTACGATATATAACACATTTTATTATTCTCCCATGCAAAAGTAGTTTAACAATTGTATTTATAATTCCCATTAAAATTTATATTCAAATCAAAATATTTAGCATTTATTTAAAGTTTCTAAGCTCTTGCGTTTCTTTAGAAACCCTCGAAGATTCTGAAATATTTCTATTAAGAATTTTATAATTTCATACTATCAAGAACATAATTCAAAAGATTAAAAGCAGCGAGTTAATTTGGTTCGATAAACATAAGAGCAAATTAGATACTAGAAGAATACTTTAATAACAATAGGAAAATGACAATACCATTTTTCATGCCCACAAGAAAGCCTTACAAGCCAGTTTTAACTTAATCAAGTTATGCAGGTTAGTATGAAAGTTACATACTTGTACGTATAATTTATTTAGATAAGTAAATGTAACTTACATTATCAAGAGTACAACTTGAATATTTTTGTTCAAATATTCTGTATTAGAATATTTGAGTGCATACAAGTTAAAAAATTTTATTATAATATGCATAGAAATTAGTTTTCATGTGAATAAAGATTAAATAATATAAAGTAAATACATAAATTGTATTTTCATATAAAAAGTCTAAAATGTAAAAAAAAGTAACAATTATAAACATCCTTTTCAAAATTAAATTAATGTGTGAATGATTTTGCTAAACACGCATGCTTTTAAGTCAAATTTTATTCAGAAGAACGTTTAAGAAAAATCACAGTTAAAATAAAATGTTCAAACTCATTAATAGACATTGCTTTCAAACCAGAAAGACTTGTAAAAAGAGAAAATATAAGTCTCAAAGCTGCAGGATGTAATGAATGTTTACCGTTACCATTTACGTGTTTCTGACAAAATCTCGTCAACCGTTTAAACAAATCTTCCACGAGTAAGTAACTTTAAATGAAACAAATTGACTAATAGAGTGGTTCAGTCGTTCCTTAAATCAAATCACGTTCCACTGCTTAGTAAAATAATTTTTTTAAAAGTTATCGTTTTAGAAAGGTTGCATTTGTACAAAGATATACAACGACCATGTACTGCCTACACTAGGTTTTTTAAATGATGAAAACCCAAAATATTGTGCTGCATAGCAGGGTTTAAAAGATTTTAGATTTAATTTGAAGTATGTCGATAAAATTTAGAAACACTAAAAAATTTAAACAATCATCAACTCACTTTATTAAAGTAGAATAATTTGTACAAAAACAAGTTTCCCTGAAGGACCAAGTACTGTAAATTATTTATATTGAAGTTAATAATCCTTAATAAATATCATTTCTATTCAAAATTTTAACAATGTATTTATTTAAATGTAGACGTACTATAATCTTTATTTTTAAAAGCATAGAATTAAGTTCATGGTAGAAAAGTTATAAAATTACTTAAATTTGTAATTACACAACTCTAAAAGTAATATTTTTTTTTTTTGGATTTAAAAAAGCAGAATAATTTTTTAACTATAAATTATCTGTAACTTAAAACAAGCCAAGAACTTTAAGAGAATCCATTCTACAGACATACAATAAATAATGGATATATTAAATTATTAAGACAAAGGCAGAAAATTCCCAGAACTTTTGAAAAGTCTAATCAGAATTTCGTGAAGGACGTAGATTTGTTAAATTCACACATGTGGAGTGAATTTTAAGCCTGCACAGTATTTATCAAACTGTATCCAGGTCTGTTCCGAGAACAAAGTCTCGTCTTTACACATCATAACTATTGTGTAGATGAAGTCTGCTGCTAAGTGGGGTGCTTTTTCGACGCCGAAACAAATAGCAAGAGCGCCAAACCGGGCAATCTTGAGGCAAGTGTAGAAGAACCTGTCTGGTAGGAAGTGAGGTGGTTTTACGAATGATATATATTCGTGAACAATATTTTCTGCCGCATACCTGAAGTGTAAAAGGTCGACTTCCGCATCAGGAAAATAACTTTCGAATGTCCGCTGGTAAACGTCTCTATTGATTTCGACTAATGGTAAAATCTTTTCTCTCATAGCCGGAGTAAAATACTTTGGAACGTCGTTTTCTAAAAGGAAAAATCCGGACTCTTTCCATTCGGGTCTCCACTTTTTCATAACACAATAAACAAAATCTCTTGCAAACTTGTGTTCTGGCAACTCGTAATACATTTCTCTTCAACGAATAGGCAACTTTTAGTAACTTCCTTACTTTTGAAAACCTCTTATATAATCAGAAATAATGTTGCTCCTTGATACCAGCTTTGTTGTTATTCTGCGCATTGCGTAATTTATGATAAATGCATTAATTTGCCTTGTATTATTTTTTTATAGTAGTAAATCTTAACTTATGATCTGGTATTAAAAGTTTACTGTACTACATGCAAAATTCAATTTTGTATACCCTTATATATAATATATGAATTTTATATTACATACATATATAACCTTAATTTGAGGGTTAACCATATAACAGTGTTTTAATATGGAAGTTGGGTGGCACCAAAGGAATAAATGCTGAGAAAAACAAAAACAATTTATAGGCGTGTTTAAAGCGGTAAACTAATTTGCCTTTTTCCAGTGATTTATTTTGTTATTCGTTTGATTGGATAAATATAAGACCCAACTGCAACACGGGTAGCGAAGGAATTATCAGCTTCTGATTCATCTTAATTTAGAAAAATCTTAATAGATAAAAAGTAGTCTCTTATACATCTTAAGGTGCATTTTAAACAGAGGTATCTACTTTTTAAACTCAATTGACAAAGAAATGAGAACTTGAGATGATATTTTCCTGCGCAACATCCATACCACATCGGTAAATAATGTTACATACCTTTGAGCTTTTAGTTTTACAGTGAGGATTGTGATATTTTTGTGCAAGTTGCAAACGCCCTAATCAGATTTGATCTTTACCTTATTATTTACTACATGTATCTCTAAAAGCAAGCAAAATTCATGGATGTTTCTCATTTAAGAACCATGCCCTACCGCGGAATCTCTTATTAATATCAAGTGAGGATCATTAATCCTTGGACGATTTTATTTTTATTTACGAAAAGTTGTTTTTAATTGCAAAAATTGATTTTAAAATAGAAATAAATATCATAGAAAAAGCTGATCTATATTGATTGAAATAGGTTGGTCATTTAATTTCAGATAGTTTTAGTTTTTGACTCATTTGGAAACAATCTTCATGTAAAACTGTTGAATATTTACTAAAATGTTTTTACTATATAAATAAACTTATTTAGTACAATAAACATTTTCAGTTGTCACTTCTCCCTATCAGTTATAATTTATTAAAAGCTTCTTGAAACTCAATTTATAAATTATATTCTTGAATTTAAATAGAAATTGATATATTATCAATTATTCAATTCAAACAATTCCGATCATATTGAGAATTTTTCCAACAATTCCTGAATTTGAAAGTGAAATCATCTATTTTGAAAATCATGGCATTTTAAGATAAGATGTTTCGATAACTTAGCAAATCGTTTTGTAAAATTATAAATGTTTAGATCGATTAAAATATGTCCATAAGACTAGAATTTGGAAATATGATTTAACATAGGCGTCTCAAATTAGGCCACTCAAAAATTGAATTTTTTAATTTCTTATTTAAATGCACATCTAAAATTCATGTAAGACCAATGTAGTCAAATGATTTCTCAGTCAGTTAGATTTGAAAATAAATTTTAGAATATTTAAGCCCAATACTAATATTGCGTTGTTATTACTCAAACCTTTACTAATAGGCGGAGTTTCTTTAAAAAAATATTCTTCTCTCTGTCTCTCTAAACATTTATAATCCAATGTAAACTTATGTATCAATTTTTATGAAGCCATGCATTTTAGAAAGATTTTTGAAAAAAAGCAAGTGATTTTTGTTTATTCAGATAAAATAGGAATTTCTTAAAATTTATATTTTTGGAATCCTTTCCCAGGTCATAACATTTAACTTTACAAGATTTACGTCTCTTTATCTTTCAGATATTAAGTCTGAGAGATGACTATGTGTTGATTCCTCTAACAAATGTGGTGCCTAGTTGGTTGTGCATAATATCAAACTGTCAAAAATGTACTTGGAATACTATCACCAATTATATTTATTTACAAAATTTTCATAAATATTTATACTTTAGAGCTAATTTTAACAGCATTTTATAAAGAAGGATTTTTGATCTTAAAATATTAATTGCAAATGGAAAGTTTATCTAGTGATACTAAACAAAGTTTGGTTTTACTTTTGTTTTGGGAAACGAATTAGTTGCCAACCTGGTTGCTGCATTTTTTATTCCGGTTTATGTGGCAGTATATATCTAATCTAAGGCTTGCCTCAGAAATATTATACTGGAATTTATATTCATGTGTGAAATATTTTTTTATTTCTCTTAAGTAAATGAAAATATAATTTTTGTTTATATATTAGCTGTATCCGGAAAACTAAGAATATATGTAGCTAATTTCCTGTTTTGAAAACTTTCACATTAAATGTTCTATGATGGAAGATGATACTTTCAATTTTGAGTCTGTTACTCAGTATAACTTATCAACTTTGTTTTCACGAGACTTAGTGCAACATGTTATGAGACTACTTCATCCTTCTTGGAGGCTAGAATTAAGCATGGAGGGTTCAGAAAATTCTCCTTTTACGGAAAATGTTAAATTCCAAGTACAGCGTATTCTGGATGTATATAGAAAAGAGATTGTTTCTTTTTATGCTAATGAATTTCATAAAGGACATTTCATGGTTGAACGCTTCGAAATAGTTTGCCGAAAACAGCTTGATTCGTTTCGTGAATTGTTATATTCACCAGAGCGATTTATATACTTGTGTACAATAATAGCCACACATGCTGCTCTAGCTTACTCTGATGGCATAAAAGAATCACCTTCGATAGTTATATCAATAATTCAAGAGTTTTTGAAGTCACTTAAAATGACGTATGTCTGTGAGAATTTGTTTTGGGATGAAATTGAACAAACATGTGTGAATTACAAACTGTGGAATGTTAGTTTAGCAGAAAGTTGTAGAAAGTTTGAACGTACGATGTTTGAATTGTAGAAGTTTTAAACGTAGCATGTTTGTTTTCACAATCCGTTTTAAATAGTAATAAATGCAGCTTTTCACAAATAGCTTGGCATGTCTTGTATATTTTAACAAAGTTCATGATGATTAAGTTGTATGTTGAAACATGATTATGAATGAATAAATGTAATTTTTAACAAACTTCTATACTTTGTTTATTGCAGATAAGGTGATATTAAATCTTTATGATTTGAAATGACTCCTAAATTTCACTGGTTTAAGTGGTTTCTTTAATTAAAACTGTGAAATTCTTAAACTAAAATTTTATATATTTGGTTTACAGTAAAGACTGCAAATATTTCTAAAAATTTTGTAATTATTGTACAATATTGAAAAAATTTCAATTGTTAAAGTTAATATTTGGTAATTTAAAATTTAGAAAGAGTTTTTATATTTTAATATCTAATGTGTAACTTAATGCTATACTTTGAAACTTATTTAAAGATTTAATGACAAGTTTATTTGAAAACTTGAGTAATTTGTTTTTGAAAAGTTAATGTTAAATTAAATTTTACACTGGTAAAATAACGTCATATATATCTATATATATCTATATATATATTCTATATATCTATATATATCTTTATATGTCTATATATATATATAGATGGACATATATAATTCATCTGTATCAATGTTAGTACGCAGTTAGAAACAGTACCACCAAAGTAATATATTCTTACTGAAACGTATTTTTTTTTAAAAGGAAGTTTTAGGAATTGAAAATAAAATAACCAAAAACTGAAAAATTACCAAAATAAAAGACTATTCATTTACTGAATATAAATTCTTTATTGCATTTCAAGACTGTTTCCCTTTTCTAAGGAATTTCTTTATAACGACACTCATCTCTCATTTTGAGTTAAATTAACTTGAGAATTTTTAAAATGAAATAAAAATTCAAAAGCTGTATCTGAATGTTAAAAATATCGAATTTTTAACTATTACTTTATGAAATACTGAATTTATACTATTTATTTAGTTTTTAAGCAAAATATACCACAGAGGAAAATACTAGTAATATTCTGTGAATTAAATCAACCAATTTTTATTGTAAAATCAGCTTATATTTACAAATACAAACACGATAGCTTATTTTGTAAAATGTGTTATATTTTACCTTGTATTTTAAGAAAATTTTCTCTATCATTACTAAAAATAGTTAAGGAATTTAATATATGTGTTTGTGATGTAACAAATTTATTATTTTGGTATATTGTAGAGTGTCTGTTAACCATTTACTTGAGTGCTTAAAATGCTCTTGCAACAAATGAATGAGAAAAATAATTTTCACAGATCTGGGATAGGTACTAAAAGGAGTATGATCGACCGGTGTTTGTGTGTGTGCACTGCCAAGATATTTTTGGATGATTGCCGATGATCCGCATGCCTAAAAAATATATCTGTTTATCTCCCAATTGTCACTGAATATTATAGAGAGACATTTAAGAAAAAAAATAGCTTGCGACTCAAAAATGTTTCCACTCTATCTTAAATCCTGTAATCGAATGAAAAAAAATCTAGTAGCAAATTTAAATCACTTGCTTAAAAATCTTTGGACTTCATTATATCAACTGTAGCAGTTACTTCCTTGCAAGTAGTTTTCTTTGCATTGCAATCCTACTTAATATTCTCCTTCGTAATAATTCCGTTGCTCCTCTCTTTGGTTTTAATTTATTAAAGATTACAAATTTAAGTTAGAGAATTGCTTTCAAAATTACAAGATATTTAGGTTAGGTCAAATTGCAAGCAGTTTTCTTTGCATTGCAATCCTACTTAATATTCTCCTTTCGTTATGAGTTTGTCTTTCTGTGTCATTTCAAAACTCGAGCAGAATCTTATACGATTAAGTGTTCTTAAAATACCTATTGGAATTTGTTTATCCAAAAATTTTATTTAATCTGAGAGTGTACCTCAAGATTACCTTTCAAGTGTTCACGTTTTATTCATATTAACTGCATCCTCCAGCTATTATCTCCTTCTGTTCATGGTACATTGTTTATTGACGACCTATATGTACTTTTCAGGTATCAAACATGCACCTAAATGGAAGAAAGTGGAAAACAGATGTCAATAAATTTGATACATGCTGTCCAAAAGGGGGAATGACTGTACTTTATTATCCACCGAGAGCAAATATGTCCCTTTTTGCAAAAACAGTCCATTATCATCCTGTTATTTATAAACACATCTATACCTAAAATTAATGAGGTAAAATACCTGAGAATATTGTATGGAAAATTAACTTTTTGTGCACGTTTTGCATCTGCGAAAGAAGTATGAATGATTGATTATATTATATCCTCTCTCTCAAAAAGCTTTCAAACACATTTTGAGGAGTGGGTCGTATATCACTTCTTTATCTTTACTAATGGCTTATTTTACCTTGGATTGACTATTGAGGTATTATTTATGCATCTGTTATATATCTTCTGTTCTGTGTAGATTGGGAACAATTCATAACTCTGCGCTTTAAGCATATATTCTGGCTCATTTCATACATTATCTGGCTAGAATCTATATGAGGACTACCAATGGCTATTATTTATTATTGACATTAGATCTGCAATGAATGTTGCATTTTCTTAGCAACTAATGAAGATCATATCTTACCTTCATCATCTTTTTGGTTTCTTAGCTCCTTCACCATCATTTAAGAGATTGTATGTTATTCCATGTAGAATCTCATCATTCCTCACTCTAATGCAATATTTTTTGACATTTTTATTCTATGGAATTATAATGAAATTAAACAGATTCAAGTGTTCATTAGTATGGGAATGAAAAAAAAAAAAGATTTTACTTGTGATCGGTTGAAAACAAATTACTTAGTAACTTGTCCTGATAGAGTTAAATTTTTTTAATATTTTAATGAAGTCAACTTCATTAACTTATATAATTTCAGCGTAGTTTAAGGAAGTTGCTAAAATCACATTTTTCGAATCAATAGCTTTTTTTTTTTATCTAAATAACAAAAGTAAGAAAATGTTAGAGACATTTTTAAGCCTTTTTTCAAAGAAATTTGTTTGGTTTTTAAAAACTTGTACCCAGATATTGGAAATCAAGATAATATTTAAGATTATCTGGCAAAATGTTGATTTCTTTTCTTTCTGAATTTCAAATAATTTAGAAATTATTATATATTTTGTCACCACAATCAACTCACACCTCTTTTATCAAGAAAGATATTCATTAAGTAACAAATAATTGAGCAAGTGAAAAAAATCTACGGTTAAAATGATGAAGTGAAAACACGTATTATGAATATTACTAAACCTGGAACACTGAAGAAAAATAAATTTTTTTTGTGAAAAGATTTAATTTGATTAGTTAATTAAAAGTTAAATATATTATATTCATTTATATTTTTTGTAGCATTACGAATATTAAAATTTTGGATTTGAATCTCACATATTACTTATATTCATGTTTTATAGTTTAAAATCAATTCTAAAATAAACGCATTTTGAATACACAAGCTGTTTAGGTTAGAAATTTAATTATGTTAGAATTTGTAATTTTTTTATATGCAATGAAGTTAAATATTTCCAACATATTTAGCATCAACAACAAGTTATAATTATGTTTTTGTAAAATAAGCATGTATTTTTTTAAATTAAAAGATTTGATTGACTTTTTAAATCAGATACTAACTTGAGATATGTTTTAATATGATAATTGTTTTTGTAGATTTTACTAAATCTTACTGAAAGCTTAAATTTGTTTAGTTTTCATAATAATTAAAAATAACAAAGGAACCATTTTTTTCTTTCATTGTTATAAAGTCACTTTCAGTATGATACCATTTATTTAGAGTTCAAAAGAAAAATTCTAACTATAAAAATATAATTGGGCTTTAGTCATTCCTTTGGACATCGTTAGAAAGCTAATTAAGCAGAAAACATCGAAAATTTTTCCTAAAGGCTTAAATCTCCGAGAGTAAAAAGCTTTAATTTAAGAAAAAAAAAGAGCTTTTAGGTTTCTATTAAAAGGAAAATTGAAAAGTTATCGATATTTTTTTAATAGTTTTAAAGAACAAGATTTTTTTTGCTAAAATGGCGGTTTAATTTTATTTAAAGTTTCATTTTTTTTTATAAAAAACTATAATAAAAATATTCTCGTTCCATTTAAGCGATTTTTTGTTACAAATTTTTCATAAAAATATGCAAAAATGTTTCATTTCTTTATGAATGGTTTTTATGTTTCCTGTTATAATTGCAATAATCCTGTAATGTAATAACTTTTTTATTTAATTAAATACTAATTAAAATTATGCCTATTATTTTACACAATATAATACTGTTGACATGTAAAAGGTTAAACATGATTGATAGTGTACAAAAAACAGGTCATTTTTATAGTCATTAACTGGCAACTGGAGCCCAATTAAATTCTGTAATTTCTTTAACAGAAAATAATAGCAATTTTCAAGAAAAAATTCTGTAATTATAAGTAGACAAAATTTTATTTTTAATAGGACACTATATTTTAAAAATCTTAACGCTGAGCAACCGAAAAAGCTGCCTTTCTTAACACGATTACATTACAGATAGATTTTGTTTCTTGTGAAACACATAAAATCCATTCGAATTTTTTTTTGTATATTATTTGGTAAATAAATAAAATTTAATTTACTTGTAGTTATTTGATAAACAGAATTTAAGTTTATTTTGGAGTTAAATTAATTCCTCTGATTCATAGCTTAATCACACTGTATCAGATTTTTAATATAATTAATATAAAATCTTTTTAATTTCAACGACTTTTTTTATTTACATAATAATTATAATAGTCTCTAAATTGAAGTTATAAATTTAGCTTTAAACTCTGAGCTGAAATACATTTTATTATTTATCAAATAAATGAAACATGAAAATTGTATGACTGCAAAATTAAGTTAAGAAATTAAATTTTTTCGTCTTGTGCCAGCTAGGCTAACCATATGGGCGCGCTGCTCCATTTTCCCAACTGAACCATATTTGGTGTGGAGTTCGACTTCCTCAGTACACACATACCATAGAGACCCATTTATAGGGTAAGCAACCATTAATTCACACAAGGGAAAGACAAAGACAGAATAGATAGTGAAAGAAAGTACATCCATGCCCGAAGTGGGAATCGAACAATCACCTCCCTGTCGGCAGTCAGGAACCACTAGGCAGGATGGGTGGCAAGAAACTAATTAGTTTTACTGAATTGAAATAAAATTATTAAACTAATTTTATGTAAATTACAATTTTTTAAAACTAAATGTATCATTCAATAAATAAATCTTACTAATTTAATTATATAAATTAAAGACTTAGAATTTTTAGAATTGTAAAAAAAAATTAATTAAAAATTTGTATTTGGCTTATTTAATACTCTGTAAATACTATAGTCATATCATAATAAAACGCGTTTTGTAAAATGTCTACATATTTCATATAGAAAGTATAACAGATAATGAAAATCTGCTTTGCTCCAAGTCTAATCTCTTTCCATACATACAATCTGGCTTACCATCAGCCGCATTCCAACATGCGTGATCACAAGTGGCCCACATAATATTCACGCGGTTTCTTGTTATATCAGATTGAATTGTCTCTTTGGCCAACTTGTTCTCCAATATCTCAGCTGTTGAAAATTAGGCTGCCCCGAGGTACACCATTCACTTCTGCACCAGACTGACTTCGGCTAAATGTGGAAGCCACATGGAATTCTGTAATCTAAAGATATACATATATATATATATATATATATATATATATATATATATATATATATATAAAGTTTATTTGATTCTATGTCTAGGAGTATAGAAGCATTTATTGTCAACAATGGCGACTACACTACCTTCTGATTTTGTCATCATCTTGTAAACCTAACCTGTAAAAACCTGTGACTTCAATTCTTTAATCTTTGTAAGCCATGTTATACCCTCCAAGCAAATTTTCTTATTATATTTCTAAACTGTTTTTGTGTTGCATTTTGAGAGTCTAAAAATGTAATGTAAAATTTCTTATATTAAATTTTATTAGAAAATTATAAAAATATTTATATTACCAGATTACATATGAAGCAATAATTTATTGTTATGCTTATTTTTAACACAGAATTAATTATATCTTTATGACATTGCTGTCTACTTTTAAATACAGTTGAGTGAAAAATATTTATATATTCAGATAATAAAAAAAAATCAAATAATTCTTTGTAATTTAAGGCTTTTACCCTTAAACAATACAACTTTCGTATTATTAAAATACAAAACAAGTAAAAATATGCAATATTTTTCTCACCTTGTTTTTAGTATTTAATATGATATGAAAAAAGAATTAGATAATTTACAAAACCGTTCCTTTTAAACTTAAAAATATTAGTAAATGTTTCCTAATTAAATAATATCATTTTAACGTTAATAATATTTTTGTCATTCACATACTATACCAAACTTCTTAAAATCTAACTTTGTTGATTCACGTTATGGCAGATGATATCTTCGATGGTAAAGAGTGACAGTTAAAAGCAAAATAACACAATGAATAACTATAGTTTTTCATCTTAGGAAAACGCTTTTCATTTGTAACATGCAGGGACTTCTTAAAATTAATATTTCTTTCATAGTAAACCAGTAACTATATTTAAAACAATGCATTAGCTTGTCACTTAAAATATCTAATTACGTTGAAAGTAATGTAAACCGATTTTTGTAAAATGGAGTCATGACTATAATAACAATTTAATAAATAGGTATTAAATAACAAAATTATATACTAATAAATCTTCGTATTTGGGGACCATAAAGGCAATTTAACGATGCCTTGTATTAAACTTATGGTTTTATATATATATATATATATATATATATATATATATATTGTTTCAATATCTTAACATTATGCAGTTTTATATTCCTAAATAACTTTGCCTATTTAAAGAAATGAGTTTGTAAAGTAAATGATAGCCGATTAAAATTTAGAGTATCAATTATTTTAATTGTTTGCAAATTATATGAAATTTTAATAGTTAATTTATTGATGATACTAATTGTTTTATTTAGATTCACTTGCTCAAGAGTTTTCTTTTCGTCATTAAATATATATCTTCATATTATAGGTTGTTATTCTGTGCTTTGAACAGAAGTATTAAGTTTTCTTGTACTTACTAGCTGAATGTTTGTTAAAGTGAGAACCAATTTGTAAGTATTGTACATTCAATAGGAAGAAGATTTATACAACGATACCTTTAAATATAAAAATCCTGTTTCTATTTCATGAGAGTGCAGAATGAGAATAAGAAAATTATTATGCTCTCGAATTTTGTCAAAAATTTTATATAGGAAATCATGGTTTTAAAAATTCTCATAAAAAGTATACAGCATTGAATTAATTTTTGTGAAAGTTCTCACCCAGTTCTGAAAATCTCCATAATTTCTGCTCCCCTCCAAATACTTTTTAAAATATCGATATTTCAAAGTGTGGTATAAAGTAGAAAGGGTTTAAAACAGTCTCCACGAGTGAAATTCTTTTTATGCATTTATATTCTTTCATATCACAGTAACCTATTTCTGATTAATAAAATCTTTTGACAGTTTTCAGTACTGAGTGCTTATTTTGTCTCATTTTCCAAAAATAGTAATGGAATCAAGTTTATTTTTCCTGGATTTTGATTTCTTACTAGAGTTCTCTTATGTGCTGAATCGTATGGTTTTTTGCTTTGATTTTAAATTCAAGATATTGCTTAGTGTAACAATTTGGAATTACTTAGAATCTTTTTTAAGCTGCAATTCCCAAAGTAACTAACACTCTTGTGAGAAATTAACCGTAGAGGAAGCAAAATACGGAATAAAGCTACCAAGTATCATGTGTAGATAATGACACTATGACACCACGCTGTCTGAGTGGGCACACGAGAGGAATCACCTTTCAGCAGGGGCAAAGGACATTTTCAGACTGTCCTTGGTGTTCCGTAAATATGGCCTCCCCTGGACATATCTCAACCTGCTTAAATTTTAAAAAAAGACGATGACCTTCGGGACTCATCACATTTTTTTTAGACATTTTAGATATTTTTAGTTTTATGGGGGTCGTCTAGCTTAACAAGACAACCTGAGATAAGTAGCAACAACAACAAAATGCATAGATGATCATAATTTTGAAGTAATAACTTTGATTGTGGTTACATCTTAATGAAAACTCAAAATATATTAATTTAAGGCAGAAAACTTTTACTAATATGGTATTCTTTAACAATTTTCACTTTCGCATTTTTAATGTTTTTTTACAACTTTATTTGTTTCATTTACAAGTCAATATATTTCTTCGATCGTATTTTGATATATACTGTAAACTGTATTTAAGCAGTGTTAATAAGTGATAATTTTTTTTTAATTTTATAATAAATTTAATAGGAATAATTAATTATTTAATAAGAATTCTTAATGAAAGAATAATTACACATGTGAAATAGAGGAAAATTAACTATTATTATAATTGAATGACTTTTATTTAATACATTAATTATAAATTAATTATGATTTCTAATTAAAATAAGTTATTATCTAATTATAGAGAAAATTTCATAGAAATCACACGATAATTTCCAATCATTTAATTTATGAAACATTCGTTATAAAAATTTCATATTATAAGAAAACATTTTGAAAATATTAAATCAAAATAATTAATAAGTATCATAGTCTAACTGACGTGAAAGTTCATTTTAAGAATAAATATGATATATTTAAAATTTTAATTTATTTTTAGCAATAAAGAATTTGATGGATTTTATAAGAAAACACAATTAAGCGCTTAATTTAGCAAAATGTATTTAATTACTTTGGGTATCAATGCAGTTTTTAAAATTATTTTTTGGAAATATAAACGTTATTAATCTGATAAAAAAAAGTAGCCTTTTAGAAATATTTCAAGCTGTCACTGAAAGTTGTTAAAAAAGTTAAAAAATTACAATAATTAAAGTATGAATAGCAGGACTAAATAATTTTTTATAAAGAGCCTCTGGAGCTATTTTCACTCCTTTCTTCTTAAATTTTGCCAAAAATTTGATGCAACCCGAATCTTTAGCGGCAGAGCCTGTATTTTAATCATAAGTTATCTTTAAAAAGGTAATTAATATTTTAAACCATGTAAGAGCTTCCTAAGATAATCCATAGATATTCTTTGAAAAGTAATTAAATGTAAACCAATAGAAAGGTGCTTCAAGAGGTTCTAATAACTAATGCTTAGTAAATTAGTAGTTTTATTACATGTTTTTTAATTTAAATTGTTTTCTTTTATGTATTTGAAAAATTTCTAAGAAACTTTTGTTACCATTCTCTTTCTTCCACAAACATTTAACAATTTAAAATGAACACACACATGTTTATAAGATGTTAAAATTTATGTCTTGTTCCATTATTACCAACCTTTATTTTCCAAATCGTTTTTCATAAATATGCGTGTGAACTTAAACAATCCAAACATTCTTTCGAAATATGTATACGAACAATTTTTTTTATTTATTCCATTCATAAACTTCAAAGCTTTAGAGTTATTTCTGCTAAAACTTCTTAAGTATAAACTTTACAAAAGGTATTTTCTTTAATGGAAGCATTGAAACTTCAATTTTGTTCCTTTCGTGAAAAAGTTTCTTTTCAATTTCTTTTCTGTGAGTTATTTTTAAACTCAATACTGTGTTCAGAAAGAAGATACTTTAGTATTGAAACTTCAATTACATTTGAAATTGTTTCTAATATTAATCCAAGTGGAATTCTGGAATGTATTCTCATTATTTTACTTCCTTTCACTTAATGCATTAATTCATTGATTTTGTCCTTTTCACTGGAGCTATTCTTGGAATGCATTCAGCTTTTAAGCAAGCACTAATGCTATGAGACAAAACTAATGAGCGTGGGTTTTATCAGTTCAAATCTTTTTGTGCAAGAAAACCTCTTAACAACAAATAATCTAAATGAGAAGAATGAGTAAATGTGTTTCTAAATGTTTACACTATACTGACAACAAATTTCAATTAATGATAAAGCATTTTTTGAACATATTAAAGTGATTCTTTTTTTTTAAAGTAGAAACTATAATCTCATTTTATTCTTTAATACATAAAAAAGACGTTTAGAGTCACTGGTATATAAACAAAATGCAAATCAATAAGTGTTAAATAAATATTCAAATTTTTTAATAAATATTTATATTTTCGTATGTAACATAACAGCCAAAATATCAGTAATCTCTAACCAATGGCTGTAGTGTGTTGGTTCATAGCGAGGATAGTATGTGCATCATAGGAAAGGTACCGAGTTCAATCCCAGTCGCTGTTTAATAATCGAAGATTGATTTTGTGTTTCTGCTGCATGCAAAGAGGTTTGTCAGGGTGAGTGCTAGAAAATTTTCAAGATTTTGTCTAGGGTGATTCATACAGATTTCTTTGTAATTAATACAGTATAAATTAAAATGTTTTAGAACATCAAAATATTCTTTCATTAAATGGTGTTAAAAATTTTAATTAATGACGTTAAAGAAAGCAAAAAAAAAAAAAAAAAAAAAAATCTAAAAATATTATGTTTACATAAGTGTTACTACAAATTACTTATTTCATTTTATATATAATTTCTTTGTTAAAGTAATTATTTTTATTAGAACTAAAACTTTAAAAGATCAAAGATAATCGTTTATAAAATTTTAACTATAAACGATATATTTTAATTAGTTTTATTACTTTGAAAATACAATATTAAAATTTTAGGAAACAAATTTTGCTAATATAAATTCAGGTAATTAGCACAACTCTCAAACTTTTGTTATATGTATATTTAATTAAGCATAAATAATTTCAAATAAATATCAAAATATAGATTTAAAAGTTTTAATTTTTATAAATGATGTTATATTTATCGTTTCAAATTGCTTTAATTTTTCAGAGATAAAGTTTAGTAATTTATTTACATTAAAAATTCAAAAACTTTCTCTACATAAAACCTTTTTTACACAATTTTATTAAATTGTCAGTAACTGTTTAAAATTAGTATTTTATTAATTAAAAAATTTAGTAATTTGAAGTATTAAAGAATTTATTCAAATAATTTTTTTACGCAGAAGTAAATGTTTAAAAGAAAAGGAAAACAAAGGTTATAATTTAGAACTATGTAAATCACTTACAGCACAATTTTATTTATTTATTTCTTATTAAAATGAATATTTTTCCTTTCAAAACGCATTCATAGTAAACGATAGATTAAATTGTAATTTAACACTAACAGAATATGAAATAAAATTTTTGGAGTTATTAATATACATACTCAAGAAGTAATTAAAAATAACTTTTTGATTTATATTTTTATTAAATCCTAATTTATCTTTCAAATGTTCAATCAAAATTTAATAAATGTTTTAATTTTTGATGCGACGTATTGAAGTAACTTTTTCTTGTTTGAGTGCATTTATAGAATTTTTGAATAATTAACTTATATACTGTTATTAAGAGACAGAATATTTGTTTTGTAATACATAGGAATAATCGTATAAGGTATCAAATAATGTGTTTTAGAACTATTATAGTGTATGTAAACATTCAATTTCTTCTTTTATTAGAAAAATAGGAATTATGTTTGGTAATTAATGAAAATTAAACATCGATATAAGCAATTGTTTTTTCATATTTATTATCGACCAGTAAGAAATCAAATATTCCATTAATATCATTTTTCCCATTAAAGCAATTACGATTTATGTTATGTGTTTTAAATTAAGTTTCTAAATTATTAATTTTCTCACAATTATTTCATTGGGTATATAATATAATTAGCAGAAAAAACTGAATCATTCAGACTAAATTCTCAAAATACATTTTGCTAAATGGTGATCTTATTATTTAAGCTGTTATGATGTTTTATTCTCTTTCTACATTAAAATCTTTACAGATTTTCGGAAATAGTATTCGGTAAGTAATTTTGCTTACTTCATGGAAATTGTCAATACAATCTATTAAAGTTTTATAACAGCTGATTATTATATAAAATGTAAGTGAAATATGCTTTTTAAGTTAAAAAAAATTTAGTTCTAATTTTTAAATTTCATGATTGTGTAAATGTAATGCAATGAGAAAAAAAATGTTTTTAAAGACACTTAAGAGTAAAATATTCTAGAAAAGTTGTTAAGCTAGCAAAATAATTTTACAATATATATATATATATATATATATATATATATATATATATATATATATTGTAAAATTATTTTGCTTAGCTAAAAATGAATAATTTTTTATTGTTTTAATGTGAAGTTTTGTACATTCTAAAACCTATCTTATAAATATATTTTTTTAAATATTTTTGACGAAATATATAGGCCAATTGACTTCAGTAAATTGGTAAGTTTTAAGACGTAGTTTTGAAAATAGCTTAACTGAATAAAATCGCATTTACTTGATTGAGAAAAGTTTCTGTTTCGGAACCAAGAGGTGATTAGCTCTATACCGATGCATTCGGCCAAAAATATTCTTTTAAATAATGACGGACACTTGGGTGACTAATTATTTGCCACAACAAGGCCGGAAACTGCTACTCATGTGTTGTTGACCAGTAGGCACCTATGAACCATGTCACACAGGCGAGTAGCATTACCTACGCCATATCAATACAAACCCGTTTATCGGGTGGGCCACATTCATACATCAATTAAGAAGAAAGGACAGAGAAACACAGACCGAAAGTAACATACATGCTCGAATCTGGATTCGAAACTGGGGACCATCTCAGGAGTCAGGAATGCAAACCGATAGCTGAGTAGCTATCGGTTGGCAGACCAGAGATATATGCCATAACTTATCAGTGTTATTGTTGCACCAGCATACTTCTTTATGTCTCGCTCAACTCAGCGCTACGTAAAGAGAAATATGCTTGTTAAAGGAAGTTGACCAGCATAGTTCCTTGTACTACCAGTTAATGGAAGTAGTCTTCGTAAGTTAGAAGTAATTCACAAGAAAAACATCCTCAATACTTAGACTGACACCCTCATAAGAATTCCTTTGCTTCGAAGATATTACTATCATGACCTATCAAATGTGCTCCAGCTTTCATTAATTAACATGACAGATCTTTCCAGGGTTCGAATTCACTACCATACAATAATATGAAAAAACCCTAACCAACCAGGCCACTGCGGACATCATTACTTCTCTGCGGCGAGAATCATCCCACTGCTCGAATAATCATTGTTTCCATAAAAAGATATGGGTATACATAAACTGATTGTGTTTGCAATGTTTTGAATTTGAGGATTTTTGAGTTGCATGTAGAAAAGTGTTTTTGCTGAAGTATCGTCCTCGTCCGTCTCTTGAATTTAATTCAAAATTATGTGGCGGTTGATTGTCTTTAACAACTTTTCAAAAAGGCAGAAAAAAGTTGAAAAAATTGAAATTACCTGGAAACATAAAGAAAATTTTTTATTAATTTTATTAAAGCTAATATGTTTAATGCTGGATATTTAAACTTTTTAGTTAATATGTGACACACCGCCTCTTGTGGCGCTCAAACGTGGAAATCCCAGTTGCCTAGCAACAGCATCATGTAATGAGTGCAAATTAATTTAAGGATAATAAAAAAGCTTATTTAGAAATTTTATTTAATGACATAGTATTTTGAAACTATATAACAACTGAATTTTATTAAAACAATTAAACTCTCTCGCAATCCAAGCGCATATGAAATTTTCTTATTCATTTTGAGTCATTACAATTATTTTAAGAACGGAAAATTTGCACTAAGTACACTTGAACTAAGTGCATTTAGTAATAAATTATTAAATAAATATTAGAAATGATTTGTAGCAACTTCTTTAATTGAATTCAGGTTATTATTTCAAGTGAGCAAGTTGGGGTATTCCAGAATATTGGGCTATCTTATATCGAATTTCTGAAATCTAATAAAGCTCTCTAATTTATATGATATTTTTTAAATACTGTGGAAAATAATTAATGATAATTTGAATATATACATATAGTTGCCAAATTTTTGAATAAAACAAAATGCAAATTTTTCGTAACTTCAATAGACTTTAATAAATAATATAATTGTGCTATTATTATTAAGGACTTCTTGCCACCGTAAGGGTAGTTTATGTACCCCAATTTTTGAGAAATGTTTCATTTTCTCATTGCGAGAAATGGAAACAGTGTTTGATTGATATCTTCTTCATTTTTGAATTTTTTACCCATCAATAAATTCTGTAAAGGCAAGAGCAAGTGCTACTTGGAGGGTCATAATTATGAGGAATATAAGAAGGGGGGAACAGAATTTCTCAGAGTAGATCAGCAATTTTTTTGTCTAACTCTTTTCTTGGCCCCTTTTCTTGGACTGCTCTTTATACATTATCCAGTTGATAGGAATATTTTTTCAAAATGATCTTTTTTGTTTAATTTTTAATGTTCATAATGTAATTTTCCTCAAATGTTCCACTATGTGCACAATGTTCTCAAATTTTGTTTTAGAGTTTGAAAGGCTATGTTTTTTCCGCAGAATATATTTCTTTCCTTATGATATTTTTGTAAGCAATCCATTTTTCATCATAAATTACCATCTTGTTCAAGAAATTCCCAAAGCAGAGATAGTCATGTAACGACTCGATAACGAAAACCTTTCTCACTATATTCATGTGGCACCCGTTTTAAAT